>OU342633.1:2383352-2815249 GCA_910589415.1 Malachius bipustulatus
AAAATTTATTTAGTGTTATTGAAGTCAGAGACTCCAAGGGGGGGAATATGTTGCAGATTGAGCTGCTTTTAAATTAGTTAAATCGTGTAGACACTGTCTATGTGTATGTAGACACAGTTTAGGATGAAGAAGAACTGAAATGTCGAAGTTTCTGTTAAATATCGATCCGGGAGATGCACTTCTTAGGTGGTCTTCGTGGAATAGGGAAAAAGTAAAAATGTAACCCCTGCTTGCCTGCGTCAGGTGTGCAAAGCAAGATTCGCTTTTCGTTCGTTGACCAGGACAGAAGTCCTGCTGTCTCTAATATTCGTATTATTTCGTATCGTTCGTTCGTCAGACTAAATAAATACCTACATACCTACTCCGACTTAATTCAAATTATTCATCTTACTAAATCGTTTAATCATATTATAATCGTCTACATAATTAGAAATTACCTTTAAATTGATTGGTTGTTCTACAGCATTGTGTAAAATTACTAGTTTTGCATTAAAAGATTAATTTAATGTGTGTCTATTAATTTATACAGTTCATTATTCGTTCTTTGTGTACCTAAACCGTACAACTTGATTTTAAGACGAAAAGTTTAAATGAACCTACCATCTAAATTGAGTATTATAATGAAGGGTTCCCCTAATGAAGTTACAGAGTATTCAAGGTACAAAAAAAATATATTGTTAAATTTTGCCAATTTTTTTGTTTTGTTTAATTTAAAACTCCATTTTATGTCACGTTTTCAAACGAAATGAAATGAAATTTTCACAGTAAACCACTATTCTAATATGACCTTACCATGGGAAATTACAAAAGTAGGTACCCTGTACCTATATATGAAATTTTTCGCATATTTTAAATTTGTAACAAGGTTTAACAGCCTGTATATTTTCATGTAACATAGATTTGAATAATTATTATGTAAAACGAAATCAAATAATATGATATATTTTGTTGGTTAAAAATTATGTTATGGCATGCGTAAAAATCGAGAAGAGCAAAATTACCTGTCTTTGAAGACGACCGAGGTCAGCTTCTTCTTGGAGAGCAACTTCGAATTTTTCATCGTCTGTTAGAGGCTTTTTGTTCTTCTTGGAAGCCATCATGCTCTGAGTTTATGCAGAACTAACTACTATCAAATGAATTACGGAGAATTAAAAAAGATTTATGACATTAGGTATGACATATTACCATGACATTCTTCGGAAATGCCAAAATTATGCATATTTTGACAATAATTATTTATTACCAACCCAAACAGCACACAACATCCAATGGACGGGACGATTATGTCCATAATACGTACATGACGTCCATGGACCTTTTGCGCTACATCCATTGGATGTCGTTTTATGTACCATATGTTTTAGTACATCAGAGGTCGTCCGTTCGATGTCCATTGAATGATTCGTTTGTACAAACCAAAATCATGTCCGAGTTTGGACGTCCGATTAATGTACATATTGTGACTTAAAATGGACATCCATATCGACACTTTTAACATCATGTTTAATGTTACTCTCAACAGGTTATTAATTTCTTTAGAATTCAATAATTTTGTAACACCACGCAAATAAACAATATTTCAAGCAATTAGTCACTTATTATTTACAATAATAATAATTATAAATCTTGTATTACGTTAATTATCAAGAATTGAAGGCCAATAATAGTTCAAACGAAGAAAAAGAAGAAATCCATACAAGTTATACCTAACCTAAAAATAAAAATTCATTTCGCCTTCAATGACGACATTGGTCGTATTAATCTTTAAGTTTTCGAGGTTTATTAGGTATTGAGAGTTTGTCTATTGCAGTCCCACTATAGCAAAAGCCTCATCAATCAGTACGGAAATTGTGTGCAGTCATATAATACAAATAAACAGTGAATAAATAAATTGTGTAGTTGTATCATGTGTGCCGGTACCGCTAAGCTGACATTTCAAGAACAGCAATTTCAGAGAAGCGGCAAGCGAGAAAAATCTTCTATTTTCTGCTAAACGCGTCTCCGAATTTGCTTTTTTAGTAATGTCAGTTACCACACAATTTCGGTGCTGGTGAAAATTTTAATGTTCATTATTTGATCCACATAATGTACGCTAATGAACGTCCATGTTTGTGACAATGGATGTCCAAAGGACATTTTTTTAATTATACAAATTTGATCCAAAAGTAGTCCAGATTTTAATCCATACAATGTCCACTGAAGGACTAACAATGGAGGTCCCAAACTGTGTCATTTGTATCATCCACTGGACATCCACTGAATGTACGATGTCCATATGTGGATGGCCAATGGATGTCATGGAAGTCCACAGTAGTAATAAAAATGGACATCCACTGGATGTTATTGTGCTGTTTGGGAAAGAGCACTAGTTAATTCTCTTTGATTGTTACCTACAAACTTCATAATATTATTATACGCCAAGTATCGGCTGTTCTCGTAATGGGTTCTGTGAGTCGGACGAATGTGCTCGGATTTCAGAGTCTAACTAGCCCTATCCCCCCGTTTTCGAGGATTAAACTCTTCTCAAGTTGACCGCATCCCCTAAAACGGCCAAAAACCACCCCTATGAAGGGTAAGGGCCGGTTGTTCGTACGTCAGTTAAAAATTTTGAGATAACTACTGATTTTAAATTGCAAATTTTGAAAATACGGCGAATATAATTAATGATCTTGTATTTTTTATCAGTAATTAACTCTTCTTAAAGCGAGCAGAATTCATTTTTAGAAATATCAGACCAATGGTTTGATAATACAGGGCATTTTAAAATCAGTAGTTATCTCAAAATTTTTAACTGACGTACGAACAACCGGCCCTAAATCACGGAACTTTTTCTCTTGGCGGCCAAACTTATGTCAAACCCCGTTTTCGAGGTCGCTGAAGGCGATGCTGACGTGGAGGTCGGTTCTCGACGCCCGCCAACTTCTACGCGGTCAAGAACAACCCCCGGAATGGGTGAAACGGGTACTCGCCGCGTGATATCGACTAAAATCCGTCCCCGCCCGTTTTCGAGGTCGCTGAATGCGATGCTGACGTCGAGGTCGGTCCTCGACGCCCGCTAACCCCTCTACGCGGCCAAAACAACCCCCGGCAGGGGTGAAACGGGAACTCGCCGCGTGAAATCGACGAAAATCCGTCCCCGCCCGTTTTCGAGGATGCTGAACGCGATGCTGACGTCGAGGTCGGCCCCCGATGCCCGCCAACCCCTCTACGCGGCCAAAAACAACCCCCGGAAAGGGTTAAAAATTAACATGAGAACTTTTTATGAAATAAAACAATCATGGTGTAAGAGTGTCAAATGCAGGGTGTTTTTTATTAACAAATAAAATATTAAGAGGGGTGGGCAGAGCGTCCTCTGATTTTACCCTTAGTAGACGTTTACTTGACACGGAGATGTTTGAACAGCTGAATGTGCCATACTTTTGGCACAGAATAGATACAATCAGAAGCTAAACTCGCCGGCGGTGCCTTTGATCTTTTAGAGACGAGCCACACCTCTAGCGGCCATTGCTTCAAAGTAGAAACGCAGGCCACCCACCAGCCCGCCACAGAATAGGTACAATTCTATACTGTGGGCCCGCATTCAAAACTAATGAAAGCTCATCTCAAATCATGGCGGATCTCTATGCGCCGAGTAGAGGCGCGAACTCGGTAGTTTTATTGAAGTTTATATTCTGATTGTAGGTACCTATTCTGTGCTTTTGGCACTTTTGGTGACAAGAGTAGATATCAAGTGGAAAAAATCAAAGTTTGAAAAAAGAAACAAATTATTGACAAGAATAGAAATCGAGGAATCCTCTTTCAAGGGGTAGTAAAAAATGGATAATGGGTCTAGGGTGTACGAAGCTGTAGTCTTTAGTATTTAGTATAATAATTTTAAATTCGATATCCAATGCAGCTACTGAGAAAAAGGGTCTTCACGGCACGGTTTTCAGAGTGATCTTAGTACCCCTAAGACTTCTATAATACTGATCCTTGAAAATAAGATTCATCAAAGTAGGGTATCTATGCGCTCTACGTCACACATCCGGTTTAGAGCCTGGCGGTTTGTTTACATCCGGCAGGCCTGGAGTGTGACGTGTAGCCCATAGATGTCGTGGTCAGTCATCTAGTTGGAGAAGGGTCCGCTAGATGTCGCAGATGTCGTGGAGAGTCACCTAAGCAGTGTCGGTGCGGTCGGGACTTGGCACCAGGCTACTTTTGGAGACCTGGTGACTTGGTCCCTGGGTCGTTAGCGCCTGGGCTCGGGATCATTGAGCAGGTGACATATTAAGTCATGTCGTCAGAATAATGTGTGTGGGACTATTACTATTGTACTATTTATTACTACTACTATGGAAGTAGTAAGGGATAACGGAGTGTTAGATAAACTCACGGTAACTGAGGTCATGATCGCAATAATAAACAACAATTGATATAGTTATTTATTTCTATTGTACAGTTAATACAACATAATTATAGCTTAGTAATAATGGTAGTATTAAAGTATCTTTAAAGTTTAGATAAGAGGTCGTGTATGTTATCGGATGTGTCGAGGCAATTTATGCCGAAAAGTGTTAGCGAATTCGGCACTGCATGCGCTGATAACGTGGTAAATTCATTGAAAATGTATACTGTATTATCTTTGAAAAAGTATAAGTTACCGTCAATGCAGCGAAATATTGAATATGGGCTGTGTGGGATGCCGGGGAATATCTCGTCGTGTATCTGTAATCCAACAGTTTTCCGAATAAGGTCGTCGTTATTACATCTCATCCCAAATTCTAACACAGAATTATTATGATAAATAATGTAAGAACAGCCGGCATTGGAGATCGCCATTGGGATCTTGATAAATGGAGCGAACTTCAGAATCCTCGGTGAAAAATGTAAACCAACTAGAAATAGTTTGTGGAGATTTTCGCTGATTAAATCGACCGCCCAAAACCATTTCCTATAGATTACGTATAACTTTTTATGTAAAATTAGAAAAATTATCGGATTTGGAACCTCGCATCATAGATCCGGGACGGGTTCTTTGCCTAAAGGTATGCGGGGGGGGGGGGGGGGGAGTGGATGTGGTGGACGTATACGGACGTCGTGCCGTAGTGGTCGGAGTACTGCAAGTCGTGGTCGTAGTGCTGCGAGTCGTAGGACTTATCAAAGGTCGTCTTGTAGCAGTCGGAGATGATGAAGTGTTCGTTCTAGGATATAGCTCGTGCAAAGCCCTCGCAGTATCAGGTGTTATGTACTGATATTCGCCATAGAATGCGTTCATAATAGAATATGCATCGTTCGAATGAGTCAACCCAAACCTATGTCCAATTTCGTGAACGAGTACGAGATATAGATCCAGTTGATAGTCTGGAATGTGTGCTCTTCCTCCATAGTTTTCAAACCAAGATTCCTCGATGTCGATATGTATTTCGGAAGTACGACGAACGTCATAATCGCGAGGTGGATACTCTGCATGAGCTAATATTCCTCCGCTTCCGTCGAATGGAGCGGGACAAGTGACATTATTGTAGTATATCTCGTGTCTATATGATGCATTTTTGATTCGTAGGCGATAATGATGTCGGCTTGTCCCAAAGTACTTACGAAGTTAATCGGAATAATGTGCGGCCCAGTAACGACATGCTCTTATGGCTACAAAATTCTGCGTATTGGTTGCGTTATGAAAATAGCATCTAATAGTAGATTTTTTCCAATTCGCCTGGGTGCGTACGGCAGGAATCGAAGGTAGACCGCATCGAGGACTTATCATTCGTTCGGCGGTTTCAAAATTCATAGTTCTCGAGACGGGAAGGTTATGATCGAGTTGAAAGTTTGAGAGACCATCACTGACGATAGAAGAATTAAACGAAAGCACTGTCGTCGAGTCTAAAACGTCCGTCTCTTCTATTTTGTCCACATTAAACGGGCGCATGTATCCGAAGGTAATAAGAAAGTCTACTATACAGAAGTAATGTTGCTCTAGTGTCGATACTTGTGATATCGGAAAAATTTAGCACTAAGAATACGAACACTAAGAAAGGCGACGACATGACGAATATTATTAGGTATACTAATTTGCTAGAAATTATAACTCTGAATATATATGAAAGAAATGCTTGTGATAATGCACACGAGCATGATAAAATTTTGTCCAGCTAAATCCATGCACTGATATAATAATCAACAATACGAGGCATAACAAAAACATCTTCCTCACTATAATAATTATTCCATTTACGTCAAACATCGCTTTTAATATAACCCGATTGCATGAACAGCATATTACAGGTGATCCCGAAATGAAGGACACGGAATACAGGGTGTTGTAGAGGATGTTCAGAAAGACTGTAAATTTAAACAAAAATTGTTTCCTCGCCTTCGTTACTGAGATGTAGAGTGTCCTTTTTCTAAAATTTAAATCGAAATGGCGGTCAAATTTAAACAACCTTAACTGGCAAAGCACATGATTTCACATAACTATAATAACGACAGTGCTTTGCTTTTTATTTTTTTATTATCGGGAACGGAATTACAGGCATTCAAAGTTTACCTATTCCCTATGTGTTCAATAAAAATTTTCAATGTGGCATCGTTGTTTGAATTCGAGATTTTGAATAATATTATCGAATTTGTATCCGCGCAACGATTATTAATCTCCAAAAAGACCAACGTTTTGGAGCCAGATATGATGATGGCGGGACACTCTCTTACCCCAGCGTCATCTCTTCGTTTACTTGGAGTGAGCCTCGGAGCGAACATGTCTCTTGGCATGATCATGTTGCAGGTCTGGCGAAGAGTGCTTCTCAAAAACTTGGAACACTCTTCCGCACGAAGAAATTTTATACACCATATAGCTTCTCACAACATAGCTTCTCCTCTTATACAAGACTCAAATCCGACCATCCTTGGAGTACTGCTCACATATTTGGAGCTCAGCTCCTAAACATACGCTGAGACTACTCGACTCTATTCAGAAAAGAGCCATCCGCATGATTGGGGACCCAGATTTGACAAAAAATTTAGACACTCTCGAACATCGAAGAAGAGTAGCTGACCTGAGTCTGTTTTACAGATATTTTAATGGAAAGTGTTCAAAAGACGTGGCCCGCTTGATCCCACCAAGAACAAGACCGGGCAGAAATACACGTCGAGCCGCAGACGCTCATCCGTATCAGGTTCAGCTCGTTACACCTCGTACCACCCTATTTCAGACTTCTTTTATGTATAGAACCGCATCACTTTGGGCATTCCAAAGGGCGTGTTTCCCGAAGTATATAACCTACAGAGATTCAAGGCCAACGTGAATCGATATCTCCGCTCGTGCACCGCTCCCACAGCTTCATAGGGATTTCCCTGCAGTGCATGTGCATTTTCAATAAAAAAAAAAAAATAAAAAAAAAATAAAAAATAATAAAAAAAAATTGTTTTAAGCTTTGTTGTGTTTCCATTTCATATGTTTCCTCCATGGTAACATCTATCTGGGTATTGTAGACATACACATATTATTTTTCTGCCTGAAGAATGGTATCCAGTGCAGTGTTGTGTCTTTATTTTCTACAAAAGTTGTCATATCTTCTTAAGGGAGCCATACTGGAGAAAACAGTAAATAAAACTTAAAATCTTTAATCCACAATCGGGATCACCCTGTATACAGGGTGCACCATATATCCTTCTCTATATTACTATCTCCTAACGCTAACAGATACAGGGTCGGTTAAGCTAGGCCAAAGATTCGCAATTTTGAGGCCATCTCGAATCAGTCAAGATACAAAATATGTGTGACCGTTCCTGAAATATCCTGAAAAAACTGGAAAATCGAGATTTCTTATTTTTTCCATATCTTTTTTATTATTGGAAATTAATTTAAAAAAAAATTTGTAGGCTAACATAAGTCGGCAAGAGCTACTCGTCTGATCAGACGAACAATAACAATCCCGAGGTCTATGTATGTGCTACCAAAGATTATGAAACACTATTCTAAACAGTCCAAAATAATACAAAATAAAACCAAAAATTATCAAAATCGGTCAAGAAATGAAAAAGTTATTGCAAAAAATTGATTTTCAACCCTCAACTTCAACAGCTAATATCTTTGTAGGGGTGTCTCTGAGGAATTAATTTTATAGCTATTTTTTCATTTATTTTTACAAAATTTACCCAAATCCGAGAGATTGCCCACATATTATGGGACACCCTATATACTGTAAGTTTTTGCATATTGTTATAAATAATTGTCTTGTATACCTATAATCCTGTTTTATTACATATTTTAGTAAATTTTTTAAGGTAATCCTGTTGTTTAGTCTTCCAAAACACCCCTCACATGCCCATATTCCACTTTTTCCACTCGCGTCGCCCACGGCGTTGCCGTACGCAACTCGTTACAAATAATATTTTAAAGTTTATAATTATTTTAAAGTTAATATTTTAAAGACACTTCAGGACACTTTATGTTTATAAATTAACTTTTCTACTTAAGTTTGGTTAAGAACCTTGAAATTACGGCCTATTAGTAAGTAACATCCTGTATGTGAGAATATCGTGACTAACAAGTCACGTGTTGTGATCATAAGTATTCACGTTTTTATAACCTCAATTAGTTGATTTACGTGCGATTTTCGTAGACTGTCAGTCACGGTATTTTTCACGTTTTTGTCACTATTTTTTCACGACTTTGGTCACGACTTTGTCACGATTTTTTCACGACACTGTCGCGATTTCTTTACGACTCTGTTACTGCTATTTCTCTACGAGTTTCTTACGATTTTGTTAATCGGTAAAGTTAAATTTTTTAACGATATCGTCAATGTTTCGTAACGGCTGCCCAACATTCAAAAGTGTGGTTGGCGTGACCAATTCGGAAGTTAAAATTAGAGCGGTTTTATAACGTATTAGTCGTAATTTTTTTCACGAATTCGGGATCTCGTCTAACTCACGACAGCTAAAAAGGTCACATTTTCAGTCGCGTTTTCGTCACGAAATGTTACCTGGGGACGTTTCAAAAATTTTCAAGGCCGACTATACCTAGATCCCAGAGTTTTCTTAGTCAACTTTTGTTTTTCTTATGGCCGCCATATTGTTTTTTATGTCGTTCGGTATGAAAAAATAATGGAAACCAAAAACTAATAAACTTCAAAAAATAAATTTCAAAAAATTTTATTCTTCTTTTTCCTTAAAAAAAGACAACTTTTTAGACCGAATATCATAGAGAAATTTAAAAACCATGAGGCAAGCAGTATGACTTCATATTGACGTATTTCAGCGAAATTTTTTTTGTTTTTCTTCGCAAAAAGAAGAAAATTTTTTTTGAAATTTATTTTTTGAACTTTATTAGTTTTTGGTTTCCATTATTTTTTTCATATCGAATGACATAGAAAAACCATATGGCGGCCATAAGAAAAACAAAAGTTGGCTATGAAAACTTTGGGATTAGTCGGCTTTGAAAATTTTTGTAATGTCAAACGAATAGCTTTTGACGACTTGTGTAAGCCTACAAAAAATAATTAGTTAATTTCCAATAATAAAAAAGACATGGGTAAAATAAGAAATTTCGGGTTTTCAGTTTTTTCAGGATATTTCAGCAGCTACCGAAAATATAAAAAAAATCAAATTCTTATTAAGCATCAAATTGTGTAACTTTCTCTAATTTAACCGACCCTCTGTATCTCTTGCCGTTTCCAATATCCATGTACTGCATTTTAAACTGGACACCCGATTACACCCTCAGATCCATAACTATGAGCCGGGCGCTAACACCTGCCCCCTGCTCCTATGATCCCTAGCTTTAAGTCTCCGGTGCCAGACGTTAACGACCCAGGAACCAAGTTCAAGTTGCTGGTGCGAAGTCCCGACCGCATCGACACTGCTGAGATGATCATCCTAGGGAACCTGCATTACCGCTTTACTAGGGTAGCGCATTCACTCGTTGACGTTCACTAAACACGGTTATGTTTGAACAGCTGGATGTCATATTTTCGGCACATTTGGTCACAGGTGTAGGTGTCAAGTGGAAAAAAGCGAAGTTTGAAAAATGAAACCAAATAATAACACGAATAGAAATCGATAATCCTCTTTCAGTGGGTATTAAAAACAAAAAATTACGGGTTTATATAGGATCTACGAAGCTGTAGACTTTAGTATCTAGCACGTAGTTACTGAGAAAAATACGTTTTATTACGCGAACTTAATAACAAATTATATGAGAATTTTTAGACAGTTGTACGTTCATGGAAAATCTGACGTTTATGAAGTCAAATTTGACATTCCCAACTTTTTCCCAACTTTTTGTGAGAATGAGAATGCGCTACCCTAGTAAAGCGGTAATACAGGTTCCCTAAGATCATCCACTACATCTGCGACATCTAGCGGACCCTTCTCCAACTAGATGACTCAACACGACATCTATCGTGTGAGCAAATGAAAACATAATTTAGGTAGGCCTTGGAAAAAAATTTCATGTCTTAGATTGGATCTGTAAAACTGTAAAATGAAAATTTTGGTTTGTAAAATCGTAAACTCATTCTGATATTGCCTTCTTCTTGTTTTCTAATTTTATTGTCAAATAATAATTATTTTGACATTTACTGAAATAAGGTGCATCAGGTTGTTAAAATTAGTTTTGTGATTTCTTGAATAACGCCGACATAAATTATTCGGAGATTGTTCCAGTTACCGTGAAGTTTGTTGGATTATTGACACTGCAAACCCCGTAAAAATGTCATGTTCAAGCCAAAGCAATAAAGGATTAATATCTAATATAGTTTTCCTTAGTCTGCAGTTTGCCCTTTGTAAAATGGTAGGTAGGTATTTATGTTTAAGGCCCAATTATCTATCTACTAATTAATTATAGTAAAGTCAAAGTAATTTATTAAGTATTTGCACCTGAGGGTTTAACATAAACACACACTAGAAAGAATCCACCACAAAGATATAAAAATAAAATCAAACAAGAATAAAGTAACATAACCAATGAAAATGGGAATAAATCCAGAGATGTTTACCCATATATTAGGAACTTTCTTCCTACTATGCACTCATGCTCATGATAAAAGTAAGGTCTGTGATCTGTGGCTCTAGTGGTGGACATTTTTTAAGAGGGCAAACTCTTCTGGAAATAATGTTTATAAATTTTTGCCGGAAAGTCGCTCGCCCAATTGTTTTTTTGAAAAACTATTCTCATAAAGTTGGTTTGTCTGTGCTTCTCCTAAATAGTTGTGCCAACGGAATCTTGCCTTGTCACACCCTTACGTAAAAAAGTCCAGATAGGTGGTACGGTTTAAAAAACACAAATACGGCCCTGAAGGAGGAATGCGTTCATAAACAGAAACTGACGTTTATGTGTAACAACCAGAGTGATGCCTTACATTTTCCGGAATATCGTCAGATTGTTCCATTTTATGAACGTAATTCGAACGAGAAAGAAAAGGAAATAATAATTCCAAAGTATTAGATTATGTGTAACTGTCAGATTCACACTTTTTTTTAATTTAATACTAATTTTTGTAATTTACTAATATTATGCACAGAATTGATTCACCCATGTGTTTCTTCAAAACTCTGCGAGTGCACTTCAAGCGTCGTCATCGGCAATTTATGAGCGATGCTAGATTTTTATCCATCAAGCGAACTGGTTATTTATATGAACGCATCCAGAGTTTTTCATGTATAATGCAAACCGTAATTCATGAACGCACCCCAGACCACTCAAAATCACAAAATAAGAAAAATAAGATTTTTAAAATTAATGACAGTGATTTTATCGTAGGATTCAATCTAAGACATGAAATTTTTTTCCAGGGCCTACCTAAATTATGTTTTCATTTGCTCACACGATATATGCTACACGTCACACTCCAGAGGCCTGCCGGATGTAAATCTAAACCGGATGTGTGACGTAGAGCCCATAGATACTTAGAATTGTTTATTACTAATCCTAAATAATAGGTCAAAAATCAAAGTGAGGAAGACGAAGAAATGTTACTCACTCCACAAAACATCACAGAAACTGGAAGTCACTTTTAGAAATACGAATTACCTAAAAAATCTCATTCATTGGAAGTAATATTCTGCATAATTAGGTTGTCCAGAACACGTGACCTTTCAACTGTCAAAATGGCGGCCTGTAGAAACACAAACGCAAATCATCGAACCAGAACAGTCAGCACGCGGCAATTAGAGAAGTTTTATTTTATTTATAACATTTCGAAATAATGAATTCGAACCTCGAGCTATATCTTAAGTTTACTGTTATTCAGTGTGTGTGCTTGTCAGTTACAATAACAATGATGTTACTAAGAAAAGTATGATTACCTGTTATCTTTAGAAAGTGGTGCTTCTGACATTATGGTTCGCTATAAAGAAAAAATTAGGATCTTGAACGGCGTTGATCCATTTTTCTTAACTCCAGAGGATCCTGGACCACCTGTTTCTGCACCAGACATCGTGTCGTATTTAGTGTTGAGCCACACAGTTTTTATACAAAAGAAAACGAAGGCTTATAAAAGTTTAAGCGGCTACAAGTGCAAGCTTTTGCATTTAATGGGATTGAAGCAAATTGCTAATCATGTGTGATCTTCATTGGAAAGGTAAAATGAAAATACTATCCTATGACCCATAGCAATAAAAGATCTTGATCATTAACTTGTTTTTATTAATGTATTGTTTTTTGTTTAGGGTAAAGCATTCTCAACGAATGAACAAACCGCCTTGCTTGCTTGAATTATCTGTGAAGAAGACGGTGCCATAAATTGTGGCCATTGCACCTGCATGGCTGGGCTCTCTGAAGTTTGTAGTCATGTTGCTGCTTTGCTGTTCACAGTGGAGCATAATCACAGAACAAAAACCATCTCATCGTGTACAGATGCTGTGGCAGCATGGAACGTTCCAAAAATATCAGAAGTTCCAATTATTGTTCGACTTAGTGAAATGGAATTAAATAAAAAATCCAATGTAGAAAAGCCGTCTTATTCTGTTGACGAAATTCCTGCCATTGAAGGTCAATCGCCATTATCACTCCTACCATAATCCCTTACATTATCAACTAATTTTATTAATGTACTATTATAAATTTCATAGGTATATCTTTTATACTTGTGTTTTTAAACCTTTATTATAATCTTGATAAAAGTTTTTAAGAATTATTTTGAGTTTATGAAACTTCATAATAGCTTCAGCATGGGGATAACATATCAATTGTAGAAAAAATCAACAACTTCAGAAACATACATTTTATTTATTATAATGAACATAATATACTTTATTGTAACATAAGCTGGTGCTCATTACAAAGTTGTCAATAAAATTACAGTTTTATAAAAACACAATTATTATTTTATATATTAATTTATTGGAGACTGAAATTTTTACAGTAGGTAACTTTAATAATACTATAGTACTAATATGATCGTGTCACTAAAAAATTCAGAAAGCCAATTTAAAAAACGGTGAAAGTATTCAAAATTGAATGAACGCATAAGAATACTGTATTTATGAGATTGATGTGCGAAAGGTTTTTAACGCAACTTCAAGTCATAATTAAATTAAGTTGGAATAAAATAACAGATAAATATTTAACAATTAAAAAAAAAACTTTCGTAAAAAGAAAAGGGCACCAACCCTGAATATCTAGGCCACTAGAAGACAGTAGGTAACATTTGTGTTATGTCATCTCCTGTACAGAACAGAGATACTGGACTACTGTACAGCACTACTGGAGGACTCTCCATGATTTGTCACCTAGGTACATAAAAACTCTCAAGTTAACGAAATTAATAAATAAATAAACTCAAAAAATATCACAAATTAAGTACCTCCGAAATACTCTCATTTTGAACTTTTTCTTCTTTTCTCAACTCTCTATTGTATTCTTTCTGAGCAGATCATCTTTAGCCCTTTTTAAAGCAACATCTGAGTTATTATATCCCATGGCCAAAGAAGGAAACCTGTCAGGATCGTTTTCAATTTTCATCAACTAATGCTGATGGTTTTCCTAAAATTTAAATATCGAAATCAAGAATTTGAAGTGAACAGAGTATTTTTTTATCATCGTTATAACATTGCATTTGGACCCCCTTTTGCAATAGGGAACCAACCAACAGAAATACAACTGAGTTAAATGAGAAATTACTGATGTAGTAAAAATGTAGTACCTACATGCCTTCTAAATTTTTCAGTTGGTGCATGTGATCAATAGATGGTGTAAGCAGAGCTCCAACTATTGCAAAACGTTTAGAACCCTAGTTGAGCTAGAAATACAAATTATCTCATTTTTTCGCAGAATGTCAGTTGGTTCCCTATTGCATAACGGGGTCCATTTACATCTACAGGAAAAAATATCCGATTAGGTAGGTAGGTAGGTAGGTAGGTAGGTACATATTATTACATAAATGCGTATCAGTATCAGCTTACCAGACAAAAAATGTTTGCTGCAAACCCTGGCATATTAGGTTGTTTCTGATAAATCAGATCTTCTATTGCTTGAAGCCATTTCACACGTCTTTTTTAGAAAGTTCATTGAGATCTTTGCGATGCTCAAAATCGCGATCTCCACGGATTCCACACTTTATTACAACACAACAGCAGGCGGTAGGCATTTTTAACCCAAAACCAATTTAATAGGGAATAAGAGATTGTATATGACCTTTTAAAAGGCTTCAAATTTTAAGTATATAAAAAAGAAATAAACAAATAATGTTATCTTAATAATCCACACCACTTTCAATAAGAGCTGTTCAGTTCTACAGGCGGCCATATTGAATCCATTTTGACAGCATCTTGGACAACCTAATTAATCTGTTAGGTTAGGCACTCTAGGCAAAAATGGAATTTCATCGTAACCTAACTACCTATCAGGTAGGTAGCATTGAACGCTAACCTATGGAAAGTAACTTACCTGAATTTGTTGCCTGAGAAATCCCGAAATCTTTACTTATTTGTATACAAGACCTTTATGGACTGGAAGGCGACCAAGAAAATTAATTCATTCTCAGAGTAAATTTTACTGGTATATTTTTATTATTATTATATTTATTTTTATTATTATATTTTATGAATTTCGGTGAACCCGCCACTGGATTTGTGAAAAATTGATCAGCTGGAAACGGGAAAAACTATTTTTAGTATGTTTTAAGATATTGTGTTAGTGAGAAAAAAAATATTAAAATAAATATTTACGAAATTTTTCACGTGCCCATCCGCATGAAAGTTAACAAGAATATATACCTGCCCACTTTTAAAGGGTTAAAAGTTAAAACTGCAAGGAAGCACATTATTGGAATTGCGGCAAATAAAAGGCTTACACTTATACTTACATATTAGGAACATTATTTATTCAGTTCAATAATAATTATACAATAACAATAATGACGAAGAAGTATATTATTAACATTCATATATTGACTCTACGACGGTTATACAACCACTAGTAGTAGTAGTATGGTGGGTAGGGGTGGTACACCCCAAGCGACTAGGCCACCGAGGGCCCTTTTCGCCTTACCCGAACCATGGTGAAACTCCTACTCGAACCTCCCCGACCTTTTAACTGTGCTTGATGACGCTTGGACTTTTGTTTCGCACAGTGCTAGAATGTGAGGTTTATTTGTCTGAAGATGTTGGTGTACTGAATTGATATTCGTGTTTAAACCTCTAATATTACAAAAGTCGACTATGAATTTTTCCATTCTGGAGGTGTTATCTTTCTTTCTCCTGCATGAATGTGCCCCTGGATTAGCCCCCGCCCGGAGATCCGAATGGGGGGTCGTTTTAACTCCGGAAAATTTTAATCCCGGGAACGCCATCCATGCATATTATTATTGTGTCTTACCCCATGGACCGGAATCCCTGGCACAGCACAGCAACGAAACGTCTACTCTTTAAAGCAACTTCACGCCGCCTAAACCAGAAAGATGTATCGCACCGGGCGAGGCTGTGTGGGTTCAATGTCCTCTACCATCTGAAACTACTACATCCTGTAAAAAAAGTAGAAAATTTTGAATAGTGCCTTTTTGTACAGGACGATTTTTTGACGACTTAGGATTTAAGTTATTTAGGCCATAAACTATGATTCCTGAAAATTTCAGCCTTGTACACTAAAAGGCCCACAGAATCGTTTTTTAAGCGACTTTTATTCATTCTAGCACTCTACTATAACACCCAAGCCTAATCATAATATAACACATATAAATAATACATTTTTAAAAAAATTGAAATTAATTAATAATTAAATAGTCGAAATAAACTACTAATTTGTATGTTAGGATTCACTCAGATCGGAATGCAGACAGAAGGAATGTATAATGGGAATGGTGCGCAAGCTGGTGAAATACGGGTGTGTAGAGGAACTTGGGATAGTAACAGAGATACGAGTTAGTGGTTGTATAACCGTCGTAGAGTCAATATATGAATGTTAATAATATACTTCTTCGTCATTATTGTTATTGTATAATTATTATTGAACTGAATAAATAATGTTCCTAATATTTGACAGCGGTGGGATATCCACAAAAATGCCTTTTCTTGGTGAAAGTGAGGTGAAACAAAAATTTAAGTTTTTAGCAAATTTCCGATGAAATAAATTTTAACATCGGGTGGTATTGGTGCTGTTGTCGGTACTCAAGCGTCTGAGCCGCAGCGCGAGTTTTCCCAACGCGGGCCTCGCATGGGTGTATTATGTGTTACCTAGGTACCTACTTGAGAGAAGTTCCGCTCTTCCGTTAACAACAATTAAATTTATTAGAAGCTGAATTTCGTAAATTAAAGGAACGGAAGCTCAAGAAATCTTGCAAGAAAACACTGAGTATGAAGTATTAACGTATTATTGGATTGATATCCGACTGGTGTCGGTAAGTAAAGTAGATCAAGTATGTAAATGAGGAAGCATATTACAGGTTTTCTAAGGAAAAATTATAAGGGGGTGAAGCAGTGGTATGTTATGAGAAACAGCATACAAGAATTGACCAAAATTAAAGTTTGCGACTTTCGAAGTTGATGGAACTGCAATAAAGTTTATTAATAAGTAGAGTTTGGAGGAGATGTAATGCCTGAGAGGAAAGAGGAAGGGTATTCTCGTGAGGAGATGTAATGCCTGAGAGGAAAGTGGAAGGGTGTTCTCGGTGAGGAGATGTAATGCCTGAGAGGAAAGAGGAAGGGTGTTCTCGGTGAGGAGATGTAATGCCTGAGAGGAAAGAGAAAGGGTATTCTCGTGAGGAGATGTAATGCTTGAGAGGAAAGTGGAAGAGTGTTCTCGGTGAGGAGATGTAATGCCTGAAAGGAAAGAGGAAGTGTGTTGAAAGAGGAAGTGTGTTATCTGTAGAGATATGTAATGTTTGAGAGGTATACTGCCTGAGAGGAGTAAGGGTGCTCTCGTTGGAGATGTAATGCCTGAGAGGAAAGAGGAAGGGTGTTCTCGGTGAGGAGATGTAATGCCTGAGAGGAAAGAGGAAGGGTGTTCTCGGTGAGGAGATGTAATGCCTGAGAGGAAAGAGGAAGGGTATTCTCGTGAGGAGATGTAATGCCTGAGAGGAATGAGAAGTTGACAACGTCGAGCTGAGATGGACCGAGTTGCTGCTAGGTTGGCTGATAAGCCGACGACTCCGAGCTGAGCTGGACCGAGTTGCTGCTAGGTTGGCTGATAAGCCGACGACTCCGAGCTGAGCTGGACCGAGTTGCTGCTAGGTTGGCTGATAAGCCGACGACTCCGAGCTGAGCTGGACCGAGTTGCTGCTAGGTTGGCTGATAAGCCGACGACTCCGAGCTGAGCTGGACCGAGTTGCTGCTAGGTTGGCTGATAAGCCGACGACTCCGAGCTGAGCTGGACCGAGTTGCTGCTAGGTTGGCTGATAAGCCGACGACTCCGAGCTGAGCTGGACCGAGTTTGCTGCTAGGTTGGCTGATAAGCCGACGACTTCGAGCTGAGCTGGACCGAGTTTGCTACCAGAGCTGGAATGATTGGGTTTGCTTTTATGATAACTAGGAGGCTGTGATTTCGAGCGGGTGTCGTTCGATTTTGCTGCAAGGGTAGCTGGGAAACGTCGAGTTTGACCTCTGATGGAAGTACGATGAATGGAAAGGGAAGTAGATGACTGAGTGAAACAGATGAGGTTGGTATAATTAATTGAGCATTTGCTTCAGCCATTCTGCAAACCAGTCTGCGGGTTCACCTGCCAGACTCTAGAGGACCCTGGGTCTTTCCATTGTAGGATTCGAGGACGAATCCTGGTCAGGATGGACGAGTTGTTAGGATTCACTCAGATCGGAATGCAGACAGAAGGAATGTATAATGGGAATGGTGCGCAAGCTGGTGAAATACGGGTGTGTAGAGGAACTTGGGATAGTAACAGAGATACGAGTTAGTGGTTGTATACCGCGAGCTATGCCTGTGTTGCTCAGTGGCGCGTCCCCTGGGTGGCGGATTGGGGCCTTCCCTTACAGGAAGGATGCGCGGCCGGAGGTGCCGGGCTGTTTCTGGGAGAACTCGTGACTCACAAAAATGGACGGGGCCCCCGACTGCGCGGCGGACCATGCACAGGACTCGAGAGACGTGTGAGGTGTGACACACGGTGGGGGCAGCGACCAACGAGACCTCTAGCTCCGCACACTCACACCAAACACACACAGTACACTGACACAATGGAAAAGTAGACAGATCTCGGAAGCCTCTTCAGCACAGACTGGGAGAACTCTGAGGTGGAGGTTCGGCGGAATGGTAGCGTCGAAATAAAGTCAGGACCGCACACCTGATGCCGTTGGACAGTACAGGGGCCCACCCTTGCCTAGCCAGCGTAGGGGGCTGCCCTATCATCCTTCGAAAAATCTTGGAAGCATAGCAATGCCAGGTGGCGCCTGGGAAATAGGCCAAGCTGCGCTTTTCAAGGGGCTTCGCCTGCGGCCGCCACCGACCAGAAACCTTAGGAATAGTTTTTAAGGAAGTGGGAAGAGAGGGAGGAGAGAAGTCTACTTGGACATACAAATCTACACAAAAATTTGACAACCATGGAGGAAGAAGAAAACGGGAAAACGGTAAACGTGCAAAAAATGGAAGTAGAGTTCCCTAGCTCAGAGCCGGAAGAAATTCCAAAAGCTCTTGAAGAGCTCCTTCTGGGGGCCTCCGAATCCGACGGCGACACGCGCGGCGCGACTCCGGTGGAAGCAGGAGTGCAGAAATGCACTCCAGCAGAAACGGAGTCCGGGCCGTCGGTCGGCGGGGGAAAAGAGAGGGCCCTTGAAAGAAGGAAACAGAAAAAGAAGGAAAAGAGACGAGAAGCCAGGAAGGCGGAACGGCAGGTGCGGAGGAAGCAGCGAGAAATCGCAGCGGCCACAACAACCCTGTCGAGTCAGGTAGGGGCGCTCGAACTAGGGAAGACAGGGGAGTCCGACAGGAAACCCACGTCCCTTGGTGAGAGCACCCAACCAGGCGATTCCACCACTGGTACTCCAAGGACCTCCGAGAGGGGACCTACCGCACGGGACGCCAGGAGGGCCGCAAGTAAGCGGACCTTCAGGCTGCCCACGGAGCCGGCCAGCTTGAGGGAGGAGGCGGGGAAAAGCACGACCACACGTGGAGTGCTACCCTCGCCGGGACCCTCAAAAAGATCGCGCTCGGACGGAAGGACCCCCCCCCGAGAGGGAGAAAAAGAGAATTGCCCTCGACAAGAGGGAGGAGGGACCTGCGAATAGGAGTAGGCGTGCCGGGGGGCAGCCCAACCCGAAAGGGGGGGCGGACCCTAGGCCCGCCTGCCCGAAAGCGGAACCTCCAAAACAGCCTCAACAGCTGAGAGCTCAAAGCAGGTCTCTCCAAGTAGTCATCAGGTCCAACCGACCAGATGGCAAAGTTGGAGAAGAAGAAGCAACAGAGCTGCGCCGACAGCTGGTGGCTGAGCTGAAAAAAGCCCTGACTACAAATCGGGAGCTTGAGCTCAGCTTCCAGAAATCAGGAATAGTCGAACCCGGCTGGTTCCTGATCACGGCAAAAGACGAGACATCGGCGGACTGGCTGCTGAGAGGCTGGACACCACAGGCAGTGGGAGGAAACACGTTCACCCAAGTAAGGGCAACGGAAGCTCCCTGGCCAGTGGTGATCGGCTTCTGGATTAGCAGTCCGAAACCGGTCGATGTCTCTGAAGTGGTAGAGATGCTGAGCCTCCAAAATAGGAGGCTGGACGTTAACAACTGGCAGCATCTCGACACCAGAGAAGGCCTGGGAGGATGGCAGCTCATCTTTCGGGTCAGCCAGGAGGACGCCAGGAGCATAGAAAGCGGCGGCTGGGAACTCAACTACGAGTTGACCACCCTGACAGTGCGTCGGGTGACACTCTGGGGTCCCGCAGCCGTTGGAAATGCACCAAGCACCTCCAAGCAGGCCTAAGACGAGCCACCGAGAACAAAAAGTAACCACCCATGGAGAAAATAAAGGTAAGTCAGATCAATCTGCAGCACAGCCGGGATGCCACAGCAGAAATGCTAAGCAGCCTGGTAAAAAAACCTGCAGATGTGATACTAATTCAGGAACCATATGTCTTTAGGAGCCAAATAAAAGGACTGTCAGGCCTGGGCTTCAAACTTCTGGTGGGAGCCAAGGCAGGAGAGACACCCAGAAGCTGCATACTGGTGTCCAAGAGGCTAAGCTCGGTACCCCTACCGCAGCTGGGGACCAGGGACGCCACAGCAATGCTTCTGGAATACAAAGTAAGTGACATCTCACATAAGATAATTCTAAGTAGCTTATATCTCCCATACGACGGTGAACGTCTGCCATCGCAAGAGATGGCAGATATAACCACGTTTGGGGAAAGCAGAGGGATCCCAGTAGTAATAGGGTGTGACGCCAACGCGCATCACACCCTATGGGGCAGCACCGACGTCAACACACGCGGAGAGGCCCTACTGGAATATCTAGCAACTACAGACCTTGAAATAAGTAATAGAGGCAGGGAACCAACCTTTGTCAATCGCAACCGCAAGGAGGTGATTGACATAACCCTAGCCTCCAAAAGAATAACCTGTGACGTACGAGAATGGCAAGTGACGGGCGATGTCCTGCTGTCCGACCACCGCATGATCCGATTCAAGATCAAAGCGGGGATGGCGGCAGACAAGCCCAAACGAAACCCAAGGACAACTAATTGGGAGATCTTTACAAAAGATCTCCAAATAAGGTTCAAGGGTCCCCCACCTCAAATCACACAGGAAAACATAGACCAAGAGGTAGAGAAATTAAGCAAAAAGATAACCGAGGCGTACGAAAAGGCGTGTCCCTTGAGAAGGCCTCCAGAAAAGAAAATCAGGTGGTGGAGCAAAGAACTCCATCACCTCAGGAGGTCAGCGAGGAGGTCACTTCGACAGGCCGTGACCTCAGGAGAGGACACTCAATGGGACCGTTTTCGAGAAGCCAGAAGAGAATTTAAGAGAGAGATAAGGCACAGCAAGAGAGCGAGCTGGCGAGAATTCTGCGAGGAGATAACCTCCCTCCCGGAGGCTGCCAGGCTCGCAAAATTGCTTAGTGCCTCAAAACGCAACGAAATAGGCTCGATCAAGAAAGAGGACGGAACCTGGACAGAAACGGAGGAGGAGACAATTGAGCACCTCCTCAGAATCCACTTCCCGGGAACAGACCAAGTCGACCCAGAGAGGCGGGCGGAGCCAACCTCGGACTGGCAGCTAGCCGAAAATCTGGTAAACGACGAGGTCATACGAAGGGTAAGCAAAGAGTTCCGTCCATACAAGACAGCAGGACCTGATGGCATTTTCCCAGCATTGCTGCAGGCGGGCCTGGAAACGATTCTCCCCAGCGTGAGAAACATATTCCGGGCTAGCCTAGCAACGGGATATGTGCCCCAGGCATGGAGGAAAGCAAATGTGGTCGTCATTCCCAAACAAGGAAAAGAGGACTACACTTTAGCTAAGTCATTCAGGCCTATCAGTCTGACATCCTTCATGCTGAAAATGCTAGAAAGGATAGTCGACAGATACCTGATAGAAAACACACTGCGTGAGTTCCCGTTTCACAGGGGTCAACATGCTTACCTGAAGCAAAGATCCACGGAAACTGCTCTACACGCAGTGACTAGAGAAATTGAAAAAGCGCTGCATCACGGGAACTGGGCCTTGGCCATTTTCTTTGATGTGGAAGGCGCTTTTGACAAGGCAAGAACAAGAACCATATGCACAGAGCTGCAATCCAGGGGTACCCCCCCGGTCCTGATTAACTGGATTGCTTCAGCGATCGAAAGCAGGCAGGTGTCGTCGGGTGCGGGAGAAGTTCGAGTGGGCATTGCGGTGAGTGGTGGATGCCCCCAAGGCAGCTGCCTATCACCTCACCTGTGGTGCCTGATCATGGACGGCCTCCTAAAGCGCCTGACAGATGACGGACTGTATGCACAGGCATACGCTGACGACGGGCTGGTTCTAGTAACCGGCCAATTCCTAAGCGTGGTCTGCGATCGCATGCAGAGTGCATGTAAGATAATTGAAAAATGGTGTGAAGAGGCGAGGCTGACCATCAACCCCGAAAAGACCGACATGGTCCTCTTCACAAGGAAAAGGGAAAAAAGAGGATTCAAACCACCCAGGCTGTTTGGCAAACTCCTAACTCTTAGTGGGGAGGCCAAATACCTTGGAATGGTACTAGACGAAAAGCTGACCTGGAAGCCACAGATTGACAGAATAGTCACAAAAACTGTGTCATCTCTATGGCAGCTAAGAGGGACAATAGGCAAGGTGTGGGGGCTAAAACCGAAGATAATGCACTGGTTATGCACGGCCATCATCAGACCGAGAATCAGTTATGGTTCGGTGGTCTGGTGGAAAACAACCACAAGCAATACCGTTGCAAACAGGCTAGCTAAACTCCAACGGCTCGCCAGTTTGCTAATAACAAGTGCAATGAGAACCACCCCGTCAGCAGCCCTGAATGTCATTCTGGAGCTGCCACCGCTTCCCATTTGGATAAAAGGGGAGGCCATGGCGGCCCACCTAAGAATGCGTGATTCGGGACTATGGAAGGCGGAGGTTATAAAGGACACACAGAGATAGCCAAGGTTGCCGAGGTGGAGATACCAATCTCAAACCTTATGTCTACCTCAAAAACAAGAAACAACAGAGAAAACAAGAAATTTACCCTGCAAATTCCTGAAAAGAAAAAGTGGGAAAAAAGGGAGGTAGCCTTCGAACCAGGAGGACTAGTCTGTTTCACAGACGGCTCCAGGAACAAAAATGGCCACGTAGGAGCGGGGCTCTACCTGGCTGGACGGAAACTGGGAAGATCCTACCCTCTTGGGTCCACCGCAACCGTCTTCCAGGCGGAGATTTATGCCATCCTGCAAGCAGCTAGACTGGAGCAGATAACAGAAGCCGGGGAACTGACGATATACATATGCACGGATAGTCAGGCCGCCGCAATAAAAGCGCTGGGCACACACGGAACCAGCTCCCCACAGGTCCAGGAGTGTGTCGAGGCGCTGAACAGACTGGCGGACAGAAAATCGGTGCATATCGTGTGGGTTCCCGCACACTCGGGTGTACCAGGTAATGAGCTAGCAGATCAATACGCGAAGCTCGGGACCAGGGAAACCTTTTGTGGGCCGGAGCCCGTCCTGGGTCTGACCAAAAATCTTCTCAAAGAATCTATAAAAGAATGGACTCGCAAGGGTTTAGAGAACCACTGGGAAACAGCACCAGGCTGCAGACAGGCCAGGCTGTTTCTGGCTGGTCCGATCGGAAACAGATGGACCAGCATGTCCAGAATGAACCGGAAGGAACTCAGACTACTAGTCGGGGTTCTCACCGGTCACAGCAGTCGGGACCCGGTCTGCCCTAAATGCGGAATGGATGACGAGGACTCCCACCATTATGTGGGCGTATGCGAGGTATACATGCAGTAACCTCAGGCTCAACATCTTTGGGTCTGAGGAGCTACAAGAGGAAGAAATGAAACTCCTCTCATACAACAACCTTCTGGCCTTTATTAATTATCTCTATCAACGATATGACTTTCATTCCCGATTTAAACGTAACTTCGGAATTGGCATTTTCGTCAGAAGTGACCTCTCCTGCCAACGTGAGGAAGTCTTTGAGCCCAATGACTTTGACGTCATGTGTTAACAGACCGACAAACGACGAGATTTATCTGTTGTTTATACCGACCACCCAGCGATTCACAGTATAGGGCACTTTTTTTGTCCCTGACAAAAACTGTTGAATTCATACAGATAAACTACCCCAAAGCTGAGATATCCATCTTGGGTGATTTTAATGTACATAACATCAACTGGCTTAAATACTCAAACTTCACTGACGAAGAAGGCCGTGAAGCGGAATCGTTTGCGATCAGCTGTGGTTTTACCCAGCTCGTTGATGAACCAACACGCATTCCCGATCGCGAGGGAGAATTCGCTAGCCTGTTGGATCTGTTTTTGACCACGAACCCTCAAATGTATACTATTACGGTGAAAGCCCCACTAGGTTCCTCAGACCATAAACTCGTCTCAACATCTTGTGTCCTACCAATTACTAGTGTTAAAGAAGCAAGTAAACCTCGTGTAGTCTGGCACTATAGATCTGCTAAATGGGAAGAACTCAGGGAATATTATCGAGATTTTCCATGGAGGAGTGTTTGTTTCGGCTCTAATGATCCATCTGTTAGTGCTAGGGAAGTTGCTCAAGTCATCCTAACAAGCATGGAAGCCTACATTCCCTTTTCTAAAAAACAGCCCTCAAACAGCAAACCTTGGTTCAACAAAAGATGCAAGGAAGCTGTCGCCTCCAAACAACTGGCTTTTCGCCAATGGCAAGAGAGCCCCGACGGCATAAACCATCACAATTTCATCCTTGCTCGAAACAGATGCAAAGAAATAATAGATCAAACCAAGGAAACTCACAACCAAAGAATTAGGAACAAACTTCTCTCCTGCCCTAACGGTTCGAAATCTTTTTGGTCTGTAACTAAGGCAGTCAGCCAGAACTTCACCAGATCCACGATTCCACCACTTACACGGACAGATGGGACTATCGCATCCACGGCTACTGAGAAGGCAAACTTGTTGGCGGGAGTCTTTTCTTCATACTCTGCCGTCGACTTTCATGGAAGAACTCCGCCAATGATCCGTTCCGTGGAGACCAAAATGTCAGACATTGTTTTCCGACAGCGTGTCATAAAGAGCATTATGTTAGCCTTAGACCCAAACAAAGCTTCTGGGCCCGATGACGTACCTGTTATCGTACTAAAAAAATGCGCCACTGAGCTGTCATCTGTTTTCTGCCGACTTTTCAACTTGTCGTATAAAAAGGGAATATTTCCTTCTTGCTGGAAATGTGCACGGATCCAACCTATTCCCAAGAAAGGCAAAAAGACTATACCAAGTAACTATCGACCAGTGGCACTGCTTTCAGTAATATCCAAGATTATGGAGAAAGCTATTAACCAACATCTTTTAAAATACTTGAAAGGAGCTAACATAATCAGCGACCGCCAATACGGATTCCGCAAACAGAGGTCAACTGGTGATCTCCTCACTTACGTCACCGAGCTGTGGAACAGCGCAATCGAGCACCATGGGGAGTCTCGAGGGGTTGCGCTAGATATTTCTAGAGCTTTCGACCGTGTTTGGCATGATGGACTGTTGGCAAAACTGCAGGCCTGTGGCATGCCCTGTGACAAGCGAGTTATCTCGGAGATCGTTCATTGCAGGTGGCAGTCGATGGAGTTCTTTCTGAGACCTTTTCCATCAATGCCGGTGTGCTTCAGGGATCCATTTTATCTCCGACTCTCTTTCTAATATTTATAAACGACTTGCTTGAAACAACAAAAAATCCAATATACAGTTTTGCCGACGACAGTACCCTCATTTATCTTCCTATACGTTAGATGCGCGAACATCTGCCATCGACGCACAGACTCGCAGGGAGCAAGAAGTTGCCATACTTAACAATGACTTGCAAGACATTCTAACTTGGGGCGATAGAAACCAAGTCCAATTTAATTCTGGAAAAACCCAAGCAGCCATCTTCTCCAAAAAGACCAACGTTTTGGAGCCAGATATGATGATGGCGGGACGCTCTCTTACCCCAGCGTCATCTCTTCGTTTACTTGGAGTGAGCCTTGGAGCGAACATGTCTTGGCATGATCATGTTGCAGGTCTGGCGAAGAGTGCTTCTCAAAAATGTGGAACACTCTTCCGCACGAAGAAATTTTATACACCACAACAGCTTCTCCTCTTATACAAGGCTCAAATCCGACCATCCTTGGAGTACTGCTCACATATTTGAAGCTCAGCTCCTAAACATACGCTGAGACTACTCGACTCTATTCAGAAAAGAGCCATCCGCTTGATTGGGGACCCAGATTTGACAAAAAATTTAGACACTCTCGAACATCGAAGAAGAGTAGCTGACCTGAGTCTGTTTTACAGATATTTTAATGGAAAGTGCTCAAAAGACGTGGCCCGCTTGATCCCACCAAGATCAAGACCGGGCAGAAATACACGCCGAGCCGCAGACGCTCATCCGTATCAGGTTCAGCTCGTTACACCTCGTACCACCCTATTTCAGACTTCTTTTATGTATAGAACCGCATCACTTTGGAATAGCATTCCAAAGGGCGTGTTTCCCGAAGTATACAACCTACAGAGATTCAAGGCCAACGTGAATCGATATCTCCGCTCATGCACCGCTCCCAGAGCGTCATAGGGATTTCCCTGCAGTGCATGTGCATTTTCAATAAAAAAAAAGTTCATTAGTGCAACTTTGCCGTGCCAATTTTTCAAAATGTTATCTGTGATGGTTAAGTTAGGAAAAAATCAAAACCGTTTAGAAAAGCATTGCGCAAATGGGCCCGTCGTAACTTTAAACAGCGATATTATATCGCTTCGGTTTACGTCAAAAACTGCCTGCTCGGACTACTTTTTTCCACTTAACAACGGATATCTCAAAAACGAAGCTCTTAATCGAAAATAGCATTTCTTTAAAAATTATTCCCTGATCATTTCTGATTCCTACGGTGTCATTTTTATATTTTTATCTTTAATAATAAACTAGCAATAAATATAAATGTTAAACGATGCTAATATGTGAATCGTGACTGCCGAATAAAACTACTATGCTATTCCCGAACCACCACGAGAAACAAGAAAGAACGAAAGAAGGTAGTATCGTTTCAGCCAAATTTCAACGCTGAAACTAGGAAGGGAGTGATGTGGCGACCTGGCAACGCTGCCCCTAGCGGGACTTCGAAGAAGCTGGGACAGCTCCAGCGCGGCGCGCCTTGGCGCGGACGAAGTAGTAGAACAAAAGAAAAATAATAGAATAGAATAGAATGGCAGAGAATAACGTCAACGTCGAATATCATTATTCATTATTCATCATTGTCTTTTTGTACTAGCGCATGCACATTGATTTCATTCTGTACCTACTTATTGTAACTGTGAATATAAAATTACTAATTAGAACGTGTTAAAATAAAATATAAAGCTAGTGGATTATTTCTCTTCATAATTATAACCAAGTAATCCACACTTTTTTACTTATTTTTTGCTGCTTATTGTTTTAAAATCAAGTCTTGAAGACTAAATAAAAATAAGTTTCCTTCCTGTATTGTGATTGCGTTTTTTTTTACAATGTCCTGCAAGAGTGGTGCAGTGTGTGCTGTATATGCTTGCAATAATTACAAGAAACAAAAAGAAAGCAAATCATTTTTTAGGATGCCAAAAAATATGGAAAGGTAAGTATACCTAATCTAAATTTGTTCTTTAAATTTTGATATTCAACCTGATCTGTGTGAATTTTGTAGTTTGAAAAAATGGATCATTGCGTGCAAAAGATGGGATCTAGATGAACTATTGAAAGTTCAAGAACCAGAGTATTTTAACAATACCTTTGTAGTATGCTCAGACCATTTTGAAATCCAATGCTTTCGAAATAAAAATTTGTTTAGCCAAGGGTAAGTGCACCTACTTAATTGTTATACATATTATCTTATAGAGTAGGTACTGAAGTAAGCATTGAAAACATAAATCTTATAGAAGTACCTACCTTTAGTTATTACTTTTATAAATCTACATAATTAAAAATGTATTATTGGCAATAATTCCTCATGTTAAAGTGTATAGAAATGTAAGCTGACATTTTTGTGTCCTTTCTATTTACAGTTTGTTTCCTGGATCAGTGCCTACACTGAATTTATTTAATTTCGAAGACAGGTTAGTACCTACACCTACCTAATCATTACTTAAATCATGTGCAAAAATATACCACTGTTTTGTATCCTGTACATTCTAAATACTTTATCGGTTTTTAGGTGTAAAAAAATGAGGATTGATGTAAAAGCAGAGAGATGTGGTATTGAAGCAGCCGTCGAGAGTGAAACAAATCCTGGTGTCTTAGTTGGTGACAAGATTGACGACCTACAGGTTGGTGACAAGATTGACGACCTACAGGTTGGTGACAAGATTGACGACCTACAGCAAGAAATTGCAAAATTAAAACTATTGATTATTGCTTATCGAAGGAAGCTTAGAAACAAAACAAGTCTTTTAAGCAAGTACAGAAAACGAAACCTCCTACTGAGACAAGAACTACGAAGCAAAAGTGGAAAAAGCAATGTTCCAAATTTTACAAGTGGAAAAACTAAAGTGTGTAACCAGTTTGTGCGCACTCAGTTAAGACTAGCCAACAGGCATAAAACGGGACGATTCACTGAGGTGCTGGTTCAGGGTTCGCCCGATTTAAATCATTTTATTTAAATCACACCAATTAAAATTTATTATAGAAAATAAAAAACTCGATAAAAACATAGTATTTCTGATTTTTGATTTTTTTGATTTTAATCGTTGATCAACGATTAAAATTAAAAAAATCAGAAATACTATGTTTTTATCGAGTTTTTTATTTTCTATAATAAATTTTAATTGGTGCCACAAAAATCACACAATATTATATAGAAGGGTGAAGGCTCCGTGAAGGGTACCATAAACGTCAGATAGTAATTATTATTGATGAAAGCATTGAAAACATATTTTATTGCTTTCTTTTGAAACTTGAAACCGAGCTTGAAACCTTCAAAGGGTGATCATAATTTAGGTATTCCTGCTTTAAGTTTGAATAGATGCAGTAGGTAATTAATAATCAACACGATCAAAATCAGAAAATTGCAATATCTGGGCCACGTGATAAGAGGGGAGAGGTATTATACACTGTTGCAAACGATTATACAGGGGAAAATACAGGGTAAAAGAAGTATGGGAAGAAGACGCATCTCCTGGTTGAACAACCTAAGGCAGTGGTACAATAGTAGCTCCGTTGAGTTGTTCAGATCCGCAACTTCAAAGATAAAAATCGCCATGTTGATAGCCAACCTTCTTAAAGGAGATGGCACGTAAAGAAGAAGAAGTAGGTAATTATGGGAACAACAAATTATTGTATCTATTACTATATATTTCATCTCCTGCATCTTTCTTTTAATCTCACTTAGCTGGACCATGAACTTGGAAATAAAAAATAAAGGAACAAGAATATTTGTCCTTTTTTATTATTACTTATTATGTGTACTTGAATAGTGAACCGGGTTGGGGGGCTTTTTGTGATACTTCGGCCCCCTAAAGATTTCTTCATAAGTATAATTCATAAAAAAATTTCTAACTTTTCTGAATTTTAACTGATTCTGATGAATAAATTTGTTTCAATTCTTTAATTTAATTTTATTATTTTTAATTATATAATTCAACAAAACCAAAAGTGAAGAAAAAAATTACAAGAGAAAAACGCAAAATTTATGGTGTGGCGACCAATTGTTAGCCTTAACGAAAATATGAAACAAAAACTTCTCACATATCTGATGTGAGAGCGTAAAAGAGCGGAAAATAGATCATACCATTATTAGAAATTAAAAAAAAAATTAAAGAAATAAAAAAAATCACGATTTTTTTGACTTTTTAATTAAAATCATTGATTTTTGATTTTTATAAAAAAATCATGATTTTTTCGAATCCTGTGCTGGTTGAGTAATCTGCATGTAGAATGTGGCTTGAATGCATCTGTCTTACAATTCATGCAAATTAAATGTGAAAAACTTCCTCTCAAGGTCTCAAGGAAAGAGTAATTTCATTGGTCTTTGATGAAATGTCATTGCAGGAAAACTTGACATAAGTATTTATGATGCCAATCGAGATGTGTTTGCGGGATTCGAAGATTTTGGTGACAACGCCCCAAATTCATTAAAAATATGTAACCAAGCAATGGTTGTTATGATAAAAGGTTTATATACCGCTGAATTTATATCGTGTGAGCAAATGAAAACATAATTTAGGTAGGCCCTGGAAAAAAATTTCATGTCTTAGATTGAATCCTACGATAAAATCACTGTCATTAATTTTAAAAATCTTATTTTTCTTATTTTGTGATTTTGAGTGGTCTGGGGTGCGTTCATGAATTACAGTTTGCATCATACATGAAAAACTCTGGATGCGTTCATATAAATAACCAGTTCGCTTGATGGATAAAAATCTAGCATCGCTCATAAATTGCCGATGACGACGCTTGAAGTGCACTCGCAGAATTTTGAAGAAACACATGGGTGAATCAATTCTGTGCATAATATTAGTAAATTACAAAAATTAGTATTAAATTAAAAAAAAAGTGCGAATCTGACAGTTACACATAATTTAATACTTTGGAATTATTATTTCCTTTGATTTCTCGTTCGAATTACGTTCATAAAATGGAACAATCTGACGATATTCCGGAAAATGTAAGGCATCACTCTGGTTGTTACACATAAACGTCAGTTTCTGTTTATGAACGCATTCCACCTTCAGGGCCGTATTTGTGTTTTTTAAACCGTACTTTTTGAGAATAGTTTTTCGAAAAAAAAAATTGGGCGAGCGACTGTCCGGCAAAAATTTATAAACAATATTTCCAGAAGAGTTTGCCCTCTTAAAAAATGGCCACCACTAGAGCCACAGATCACAGACCTTACTTTTATCATGAGCATGAGTGCATAGCATAGAGAAAGATAATATAATAGAGTGTTCGATTACACGTTAGACTCTAGGTAACCTACGACGGTGGCGACTACCTGGGCTACCGGAGATATTATTGGTAAGCGCGGGACATTCAAATTTAAATTTATACCTATATAATTATTATTTGAAACATTATTTTTACGGTTGAAGTGTCGTCACTTCAATAAATAAACTTTGAGGCATCAATATAAAACTTCTTTATTCTTAATAGATGCACAATATATACGAGTATACTTAATGATTGTAACAAATGCTTCCCACAAAATTTTCTTCACATAAATACAGGTAACATAAAAGGCATTGCAGCCATCATCTGCTGGATCGTGCACCGCAGACGCCGTCGCTTGGTTAAGATGTGTATACCTATTGCTACGATCCACCGAAGTGGTAGGTCACGTAACTGAGTCCTCTTCAAAAGGGAAGCCGAAAAAGGATCTATCTGAAAAAAATTACAAAAAATTTTAATTTTCTAAATTTTTTTGATTTAAACATTTTTTTTTGAAAAACTTCAAGAGTCAGAAGGCGATTTATCCTTCTACAGAGGATTAGCCCTCTTATTCTCAAAAATTACGAAAAAATTTACGCATATTCTTTAGACAAAAATAAGCAAACTTTTTTGTTATTTACTTATTTAAAACTTATTTTTATCAAAGAATATGCCTCAATTTTTTCAAAGTTTTTCAGGCAACAAATAAGCCATTATTTGAGGTTTCCAGCTCCGAAGAGGGCCACGTGAACTTCTTTACTTAATAAAATGCCCAATAGTAATGTACCAAACTAAATAAGTATAAACAGAGAAGATAACACACACCGCAGCATCACCTCAGAATCTCAGCATCTCAAAAGATTTGTATTCGTTCATCTACTTCATCTACCTTCTAATAGTGTTTTCATGCAGTTTTTCTTGGGTGTTGTATTCATAACTTTGATAAAATGATAAATCCATCGTTGTGATTAGAACTGCTTTTAAACCAAGACGCAAACAGAATGTGGTTCCTAAAACAATTATTTCGCATTCAGGAAGAGTTTTTTCGATTTATTTAAAATAATTTTTATTACCTACAAGAGCATGAAACAGCATTGCTTGCACTTACCTTTCAAAAGTCAACAAATATGCGAAAGTTTTACGTTATACTGTTATTAATTGGGTAAATTATTATAAACTATATTTCTACATAGTTTCAAGGTAAAGTTCATCTAAAATTTATTATTAGTTTGATAAAATACTCAAATTAAATAAATCAAATTTTACACAATTGCAAAACTAAACGTCAGATTATGTCAAAATGAGAATTTATATCTAAAGGCAGCTTCATTTTAGTTTAGAAATCGTCCGCAATGCGCGATGCGCTACCGGAATGCGCGTGAACAGTGTACCCATTTTCGTCCGTCGATCTGACGGTCTCTTTATAGTATGTTGTCTCTGGTGCATAGTAGGAAGAAAGTTCCTAATATATTATGGTGTAAACATCTCTGGATTTATTCCCATTTTCATTGGTTATGTTACTTTATTCTTGTTTGATTTTATTTTTATATCTTGTGGTGGATTCTTTCTGGTGCGTGTTTATGTTAAACCCTCAGGTGCAAATACTTAATAAATGACTTTACTATAATTAATAAGTAGATAGATAATTCGACAAGTAATAGGGCCTTAAACATAAATACCTACCATTTTACAAAGGGCAAACTGCAGACTAAGGAAAACTATTTTAGATATTAATCCTTTATTGCTTTGGCTTGAACATGACATTTTTACGGGGTTTGCAGTGTCAATAATCCAATAAACTTCACAGTAACTGGAACAATCTCCGAATAATTTAACTTATATGTCCGCGTTATTCAAGAAATCACAAAACTAATTTTAACAACCTGATGCACCTTATTTCAGCAAATGTCAAAATAATTATTATTATTTGACAATAAAATTGGAAAACAAGAAGAAGGCAATATCAGAATGAGTTTACGATTTTACAAACCAAAATTTTCATTTTACAGTTTTACAGATCCAATCTAAGACATGAAATTTTTTTCCAAGGCCTACCTAAATTATGTTTTCATTTGCTCACACGATAGAAAAAATTGACACTTTGTTTGACATTTTCGATTCAGCATAGTACAGGGACAAAAAATTTCGAAAACCACTTTCAGTAAACTGTATGTATCATATAGAGAAACTAGATGAAAGTCTTGAGCTTTTAAAAGAAATAATTAAAGTTTTAAATAAAAGAAATATAAATCCTAACTAAATGAATGGATGGGTAGCCAACATAAATGCGCTCAAGTTACTGTGGGATGATTTGAAGACCAATTATTATGACTTCAAATTCCTTATTTTTACGCGGAGGTTGACTCAAGATTGCATCGAAAACTTATTCTCAATCATTAGAGCTAAAGGTGCAAATAATGTAACACCCGATTGTGCAAAGTTTCGATGTAATCTGAGATCCGTAATGGCCAATCAATTACTGCAACCATCAGCCGACAGCGACAGCCAGATTGATGCCTCCACATTCATTTTACAAAGGACTGTCAAGTAAAAATATCAACTTGACAATCCAGTCTCTGTCAAAAAATTCCAGTATTGATACTGATGTTGACATAGATTATTATCCCCAAAACTTGGCTGAAAAAAATTCAGAAACATATTGTATTTTGTGGCTGGGTTTGTAGTAAATCTGTCACATGAAAAATGTAAAAGTGCCCTATGCACTTTGGAAAATAATTATAGTGTGTAAAATACACAGATAGAACTTAAAAAATACAACGAATCATTCCTAATGTACTTTCCAAATGATTTAGCTAAACGAACTTCAGATGTAAATAATGAAATTTTTTAAATAACATCGATAATTATTTGAAGAAAAGTATGTTAGGGTGTGACGTTATGCCAGAAGAGCGCAACGTCGCGACGCCGTTAGCGTCGAATAATAATAAATTAATTAAAATTTATTAATATAAATTCGCAAATAATCAATTTGCAGGGAAACGAACGACATAAAAAGGTCAAATTATCAGAGTTTTTAGGTGTTGTTGAACAAATGGGGTAAACAAGATAAGGAAGCAGCTATAAATACACCGCAGAAGAATCAAGCAAGCAACAGACGGATTCCACTGCCTGTCGAACCTATGCCAGGGAGTTGAGCTGGTCTAGGTATACACCTATCCTCCAACTAGGGAGTTGACCTAGTTATTCCTGGCCATTACTTTTTGCTTCTTCGGGAGTTGAGCGAAGAACGCGAAAGGTAAAACGGCTATCACCATTGACTGGGAGTTGACTGGTCAATAATATCATTCTTTTCATAAACCCTAGGTCGAAGAGTTGATTCGATCTAACCCATCCTCGTAAGCTAAGGAGATGACTTAGCCTACAATCCTATTCTTATCTGTATGAACCAGGACCCCGTCAGGGTTATTGAATGAATTATCCATAAGGATAGACATATGAATGATACTGCTGAATTTATGATTGTTTGAATCAAACGTATATTTGTAAATATTATTCTCTATTAATTAAAGGGGGCGACTTGGATTAAATTGTATAAGAAGTGAATGAATGGGTGCTTGCTAATTTATAAAGATTGTTTTATTTTTGAGGAAGACGACTAACTGAATAGAATTACAGTAGTACGGGGTTATAAATATTTTCTTTCTTTATTCGTTACCAGAGGCGTTGACTCTGGTAGATTATATTATAAATTAATCTTGTGTTCCAGAACAGAAAACCACGAGGCGAACAAGGATAATTTCATTTCGTTTTCCACGCCAGTTCCTATAGGTAGTATTGTAGGTACTTCATACGCTGATATACCCCTACGGCCGCCCGGCCGATCGCTCGGATCCTGCAATATAGCGATAGTGGCAGGAATCGCCTCACCGTCTGTACCGTCACCGGGCTTATCGCTAGACCTGCAGTTCTTATGCCATGAAAAAGCGGTCGGCTCTATCGTTGGTGCTGGCGACCTTGAAATAATAAACCGATACGATTTTATTATTCGTAGAATTGATATTTTAAATAATCATTATTATTATTGAGTAAAAATAAAAATTTGTAATTTGTTGTACGTTGGCTTATTAATACCTCCTTCCCTCACTATAAATCAGAAGGCAATTTAAAGCACCCGCAGACTGTCGGTTATTTCTAATAAATAATCCGACAGCTCCAAATAAAGGGGTGACAAGGGGTGAAAAAGAAATTAATATTAAATTTCCATAATAATTTTGAGAATGATAAAATTTGTGATAAATGTTCAAACATATTTCTTAATAAATATTTTAATGTGCTAATTAAGGCCTATATAATAATTGTATTTAGATACCTAATTCGGTGATATTTTGTTTATAATAATATGATAAATAATATTTTTGATAATAGATCATTTTAAAACAGCTGATGAATTTAATTTTGAAGCAGGTAAGTAGGTATATGAAATCTCTGTAATTGATTTTTTTTTAATTTTATAGGGATGGTAGGTGTGAAAAAAATTGCAATAATAAACGGGTTTATTTGACCTAGCATTTAGATAAGGCAACGCTTCCACAGATTGTTTCAATACATAACAGGAAAACATATGTAGGTATACAGGGTGCACCATGTATGCTTCTCTATATTGCTATCTCCCTGAACGCTACCCAAGCAGCATTAAAGTAGTAGTTACTGGGATTGTAAGTGATGGGAACTTTCACTAAGTAATTATTACGTATCTAAGACTAAATTTATGACACGAAAGTTATTATTACATCAATTTAGAGTTTTAAGGTAGCTGTGTAGTTATTTATACGATATATCGACACCACAAAGTAATGTTACTTTATAGTATATTTTGAAGTCTAAATAACGTCATCGTCACTAATAAAACTACCTCAAAATCGTTAAAACTTTGAAGTAACTAACTGATAGTTGCAATAACTTTGACAAGTTACCTAATATTTACTTCAAAGTTTTTTATACTTAAGAGTAGTTGTTTAAGTTGCGCCCACTTTGTTGGGACTTGAAATTAAACTATCAAGTCGTAGAACCATGTAGAAAAGTTCAAAGTAAAGGTAACGTTTTGGCTACGGATGAAAAATACTTCAAAGTGATTATCACCACTTGTTTTATATCACAGTTACTTCAAGGTTCCAGTTACTGTTAAAAAAACACAATAAAGAAACGACAACTTTGAAGAAGCATTTATGAGGCATGATGAGCAGGGGTAGAGCATGCTCAAAGTGCCTTTAAACACCCGTATGCACTGGTCAGAGTTCTATTTGTAATATCTATCCAGTGAAATCGCGAAAACATAGCAAATATATACGCTCAAAATCGTAGGTTTGTTATTAAACTCGTAGGTAATATTATTAAACAAATAAGTAACAAGCAGTTTTTTAATTTTTAATAACAAGAAGTTTGATTTGTCACTTCAATCAATCACTGCACTGAAATAGTGAATTGCAGTGGAGGTTATGTTGTGTCTCGATCTGATATTCTTTTATTATTCACAGCTGTCATATATAAATAAGTGTGCATTTAGCCATTATTAAAGTTCCAGTTTGGCACCGTGTAGTACAACTTGGAACTTTATGGTGCGCATTGGGACGTATAAGTGGATTTACCGTTATCGCTACGGCACAGTAATATAATTCTTCCCAGCAAACATTCTGTGACATGTTACATGTTGTGCATATCGCCTCTGAGTGCGAAAAGGATGTCTCTTGTCTACGTGCATCTGATGTGTCTGACACATCCTCTTGAGACATATTTGGCGTTGTAACAGTAGCACCAGTACAACACATCTCGGCGATGTCTCCCGCACACTATAACGAGGCATACCTTTGTCCTTTGTGTTTTATGTGTTAACTGGCGTCAGACCACTCACAACTCACAGCCAGTGTATGTCGTTTATGTCTCTGTGTCAGTGTTCCAAGTTTGAGAGTTCCTGTATTAGAATCAGCTAAATTTTATCCAAGTTTCACCGATCAAATATCAGAATAACACCATCTAAAAGTAATTTGTGTATTAATTCGCGCATGTTTTCACTAAGTGACTGTTAGCAGTGTTAGCTGTGTTATTATTTTTTTCTTCAATAGCAAGTAAAGACAGAAGATATCTTAATTTTCCTCTTCCCGTCTGTTAAGGTAAGTTGTTATATCTGTAATTTTATTGAGGGACTTTTACTTAAGACAATTTATTTACAGGGTAAATATACATGGCCAACTAACCGCCCCAAATACTACCTACCTGTGTAGGTACCTATACGATTTGGTTTTATTGAATTTTTGAAGATGATTTGCTGTGCACTGTGCAGTGTTCTTGGCTGATACAAAGAAATAACACTAACTGTGTAATAGTACCACATTGATTGGCACAGATATAAAAAGGTATGTGAACAATCTATCCTTTTTTGAGTTTTCAAAATTTGCATTTTCAAAGAAATTACATATTTGCAAATGATTTTTTGAAATAGTTAAGTTCTAGAGATAAAATTTAAAAATTTTGTGTGATTTAATTCCAGGTTGAAAAACTGTTTTTTTTTTATTCACGTTTCCTACATTAAACAAGTTGGTTTGAGTAAGAATAGAATTATCAAAAACAAATATAGGGCGTTCTTAAGTGAAAACTTCAGCTTTGATAGAAAATTTTTAATTGTGTAGTAAATCCAAAATGGTTTTAAATTGTAGGTATTACGACCCTGATGTATATATTTGCAGGAATAAACTTTTTTTATGAAAATTCACTCCGTGCAGGCTGCCTAATATCAAACATGAAGAAATTATTCTTTACTTATTATAATTATTAATAACTGTCTGTACTCTCGTTTTTTTTTTCGTAGAATATTGTTTCATTCAGTGTTTTTGTATTTTGGGTGCTTGTATTCTTTAAGTTGATTTTTTTCTCTTCTAAATTTATCTGGGGTTAGGTTCTTCGATAAAAATATATTATTTTTCCAAAAGATTTTTATAAAAAATTGAGACGTTTCGGGGCCGATTATTGGTCCCTTGTTCACTCATAAAATGTATAAAAATGTAAAAAACTTAAAAATAATACTTTAAAAAAGTATAATCAATACAATAAAATTGATCGTAAAATACCTTTTATAATTATTTTAATTTTAATTTTTTTTTTATTTTTTTTTTTCAATAAAAATTATCAAATGTTTTCTTCAAGTTGATTCCAACTTTGTACAGAAAAGTACCTTACTTAATGTAATTTTTTAATGCCAAGTAAAGGCTCATGCATTTGTTGAAGCATATCTTTCAGTTCTGTACCAAGTTGCAACCAATAATGTCTATTCAATCTAAAAAAAATGTTGATTGTCCTGAATTAGTAACCTTTTGTTTCAGATGTAATTAGTGTCCCTATGAAGTTGCGTATTGTGGTGAATGACTGCATCACTCAAAGCAAGCTCATTCAAGCAAGAAGAATATGAACTAAATATAGTAATTATTTTTGTGCTACTTTTCTACATTTTGAGTTTTTTTTATACCTCCTATTGTAAGTTTTAATTATGTTTTTATACCTGCTATTTTAAGTTTGAATTGTCTGAAGTTCGAATTTTTAAAATTATTTTATAAGCTTTTATTTTTTATTTTTGTTTATACATACTTATATTTAAATTTTTCAATATTTTTGTAATATTTAAGTGCATGCTTTCTTATGCGCTTTTAAGTTTCAATTTTTTCCGGTTGTTTTTTTTTAAATACTTATGTGATAAATTAGTACTTAATTTTTTTTACTTTAGATAGTTTTTTTTTTGTAATACCAGTATATTTCTTATGCTCTTTTAATTTTGAATTCATACGAGTTGGAGTTTTCTAAAATATTTAGTAGATTCTTATAATTTTTGTAAATGTTTTTATGTTTAATAAATTCATATTATTATGTTAGAAGTGTTTTACATTTTTCAATAAATTATATTATTTTTATTATGTTTTGTGTGCATTAATCATTTATTATACAGTGTGTTCCCGGATAGGTGAAAAGAGTCTTATAAAAGATAAAAAGTTCTCGATTTAAATTTTAATTTTTTGGCGTTCAGCTCTGCTTGGTCAAAGACTTTTTTTTTATTATTTTTTTTATTTTTTTTTATTTTTTAATTATTGTCTTAGATTAGATTTTTTATTATTGTATGTTAGACTAACTATTTTCATTGTGAAAAAACAAGTAAGTATGTCTTGGAAATTTTGAAAAACTTTTCTAGTTTTCTGTGAATTAAAAAAGTGTCATTTATTGGCAAATACGACAAAAAGTTATTTAAAAAGTTGTTTAGAATCAATTTAAGGTCTTTATACCAAAATTTAAGGCTAAATATGATTTTTCATTTATTTTATGTTTATTTTACAAATAGGTAGGTACTTATATAAATTTAGTTTTTTTAACAAAAAATATGAAATTTGGTATTAAAGACCTAAATATTGATTCCTAACAACTTTTTTAAATACTTAACTTTTTATTGCATTTACATGAAAGAGACAGTTTACTCCACTGAAAAATAGATGTTTTTTTTTAAATTTACAATCCATGATTATTTTTCAAAGCAAAAATAATAATGTTAGAAATAAGTCTTTAATCAAGCAAAAAATTAAAATTCAAAATGGAAATTATTTATCTGTTATAAGAGTCGTTTCATTTATCTGCGGGGACAAACTCTATACCTACCTAGGATATATCCCGGAAAAAACCCTGAAGAATAAGAATGTCTATGTGAGGTGTGTACATTTCGTGCTAGACATATGTATCAGTAATGTGCTCAACATATTTCATCTGTGCTGTGTCAGACATGTGTCTATAGTGTGTGCTTGTTGCTGACATTAATGTGTCTAGGAGACATGTTTGACATGTGTATCAGTAATGTGCTCAAGAAGTTTATGGGTGGTGTGTCAGACATGTGTCGCTAATGCTAGCAGGTTGCTGACATTACTCGTACTTGAGCACCTACCATGGACATCGTGAGCACTTTAATGGGGATGTAACATGCTACCACTGCTATGTGTATGCTACGTGCTTAGCATGTCCTGGTGTTTGCTGGGTTGCCTGTATTTTTTACTTTGCAGTAACAATCACTATAAATAGGATGTTTCTAAGTTTTTGTCACTGGCAATAGTGTGAATGCAGTAGTGAATACTTTTAATACCCGATTCGAAGTCAACTTCACTTTGAGGTAATTTTCTACAGTTGACGCCATTTTCATTCACATTTCATGAACCGCCATTACGGCATTCTATAATTATAACATACAAAATGTAACAATTTTTACATATTTATTTAATTGTATCTTATTTAGAAGTATTCTAATAGTACAAAACGCTCCAAAAGTGATTCTACAATCTAAATATCTACTTAATACATTTTTGTAATAATTTTTCGATTTTTTTTTTCATTTTATTCTTACCAAAAAATTACCAAAAAATATATTTCGAGCGAGCGCGTTGTTATTTTTCGACCTTCGATCATTGATATTCACGATAAACTTATCATGGTTTCAATTTTTAACCCACTGCTAATCACTACATAAAATGTAACGAAAGACAAATGTTCCGCTGCTAACTCTGTAATAATATTAACTGACTCTCTTAACCTGCCGCATTTTGTATGAATCAGTGAAAGTGGACAGGCTGATATAGAGAATGATGTAAACTTTTTCCATAGTTGCAAGACAAAGAGAGTGAGTACACCAGACGACAGCGCATGGGATAAACACGAGATTCCATTCAAGTAGCAGATACCACGCTATTACGTACCAGCTACGTCAGCGTAACGTAATTATATTAGTTCCAGAGTCGTCGCTATAACGTATCTCTCACCGGAAAATTGTTCCCCATTTTCGTGCCTGGCACGTTGTAGAACCGTTCCAATACCGTTCCTATAACCAGTGGCAAAAACTTTAAAGTTTCGGCGATAGTCGTTGATACGTAGTTACGACTAAAAATGCTGCTTGGGTAAGAGATACAGGGTCGGTTAAATTAGAGAAAAGATGCGCAATTCTGTGGCCATCTCGTATCCGTCAAGACATACAAGGTATCGCTGTGACTGCTCCTAAACCCATACAGCACAAGAATGTTCTATTCACATTCATAGAATATTCTCGAAGAATATTTGAATGTTCTAAGAATATTCTCAAATGATGATTGGAATATTCTAGGAACGTTCTATGAACATGCAAAGTAGACTGTTTTAGATATTCTTAGAACGTTCTCAGAACATAACAAAGAATGTTTATAGAATATTTTGAGCACATAAAAAGAATGTTCATAGAATATTTTGAGAACATAAAAAGAATGTTCAATTGTATATTCTGGGTATATTCTAAAATCTGTAAAACTGCATTTGGATATTAGGTTAAATTAATTATAGATTTAGCTTGAAAAACAAGTTCACAATGTATTAATTTTATTTTAAAGTAACATCAACATATAACATATAAACATATTATTAATCCACCATGTTCGTTTTGCACCCTCTAACTTTGGTCTTGACCAGCTAAATTTTAGATAGGTAGGTATAAGTCAACTTCTACATCTGCTATAGTTTGGCTCTTTTGTATTTTTGCTACTGCGCCTGTAGAGAATAAAGTTTTTGATGAGAATCTTCACCGGGATTCTGGTAATGCGATGTACAATGTCAACAACAACTATTGATGATTTATTAACCACATGCAATAACTTTGTGGTAATAAAGACAATTTTAGATGCATGTATAGATACTTACCAATAATTCTCTTATTGTTTCTGTTTGATGGATCAGAAATCAGAATGAACACATTCAGATTACAAAAACACAATACATACACACACAAAAAACTAAATTATTATAGTATTATTGTCACAATGCTGTTCGTCTGGCAGCAGTTTGCATTGCCCATGTCCCTTATTGTCACATGTTGCCAACCTCAACAAAGGAACTATTCCTAACCTAACCTGAGCACTGGAGCACATTCTGTGAATGTTCTAAGAATATTTTTAAAGAATATTCTAAAGTTGGTATATTTGTCACTTAAATAGAATATTCTCATTCGTTTGTTAATATATGCTATGAATATTCTAAGAATATTCTGGTAGAATATTCTTAAATTGGTATATTTGTACCTAAATAGAATATTCTCAGAATGTTTTGTGCTGTATGGGAAATATCCTGAAAAATCGAGATTTTTTATTTTTTCCATATCTTCTTATTATTGGAGATTAATAAATATTTTTTTGTAGACTTACATAAGCCGTTAAGATCTATCCATCTGTCATTACAAAAATTTTCAAGGCCGACTACAACCAAAAGAAAACTAGAAAGTTTTCACAGTCAACTTTCGTTTTTCTTATGGCCGCCAAACTATTTTTTTATGTCGTTCGATATAAAAAAAATAATGGAAACCAAAAATTAATAAACTTCAAAAAAAAAATTTTTAATTTTTATTCTTTTGAAGAAATCGTCGAAAAACGTCAACATTTGTAAAATACGCCGAAATAGTGCTTGCCTTATGGTTTTTTAATTTATCTATGAAATTCGGTCTTAAAAGTTTGTAACGTCGTTAAAGTTTTGTCCTTTAATTAGCTCCATTTAATATTATTAAATGGGACATCATTGTCTAAATCCCTGCTATAAAGGTGTCCGCCTAGCCACCTTATTTGATTGAAATATGAATTTCGATCCAACATCGCCACCTGTTGCCGAGTGGTAAAACTAACTAAACTAGGCAAGTTCAAGATCCCTACCTTTTGAGTACAATCTGTAACTTCCTTCTCTTACAATCTTCCTTTTCGATTAATTAGAAACACAGATGTCGCTGTGATGTGGTTTCGTGAATTTAAATACAACAACCCTTTCTTCGAGCTGCGCGGAAAAGGTGCTCCGCAATTTCTGGACAAGTTTGTTCGTCTTCCAATCTTGGTGCTCGAAGCGACAAGTCGCACCCCTACCTTTTCTCTTTATCTAAGGAACCGATTATTAATAAATCGGGTAAGTAAATTGTTCAAGCTATCTAAAACTTTCTCTAATAGAGTTTATATATTGTTATAGTTCTTTCTACCTACCCTATCAATTGGGGTACTATCTTATCTCATCGAAAACCTATCTACGAAGTTGAACCACACCTGTCTTCGCGGACGCCATATTGGTTTCCATTTCTGGTACATCCGAATATCCGCTTTTATGGAAGGAATCTCTTACACTATCTGAAGGTTTTGCTGCTACCTGCCCCTAAATACTGGATCTCATCATTCGGAGCCCCATATTTTCGAGTTTCATCTAACCTCGAAGGACGACCACGCTACCAGTGTTAGGCACGTGTTCCCACGGGACACGACACCGTCCACCAGTCTTTCTGCCACCCCAGAGGGAGACCACGGTCTCTTATCCTGAGATTTCGTCCAGGGCCCCGCTCTCCAGTCTCGGCACGACATCCCAAGGATGGCAAAATGTCGTATCAGTAAGCAAAGTGTGACATAACCTTTTATTGCTCAGAGTGATACCAGAGAAATCTGTTAGGAGTTTTGTGTCGTTCTATTGCCTTATCTTGTCGAGAGATCGACGTTTTATTAATTAAAACATATATTAATAATAACTTTGAATTACCTGATATACAATTATTACCATTATTATTCAAGAAATACTTGAAATGAATTTGTCATTTATTATGTGAAGGAAAGATAGATATCTATTTTCTCTACCAGTTAAACTGTTAAATGAGATATTTTGCAATTAACTTCATGATCAATTAATTAGTAATTTCATAACCATAGAATTTCAATAAGTTATTTTGTAAACAGAATTCATAAATATACTTTTCATTAAAAGATCAACTCTATTATTCAGTAGGTAGATACTACAGTAGTTAGAAATAGTAAACATCTCATAACCTGAGTGAATTTTGATGCCTTTATAGTTCAGGTTACTTTAGATCAATTATTCAAAAACCATAAGGCACTGGCATCCCACTATCTTTTATCTTAGAGGAAATTAAACCGTACCGCTTTATGCTGCTGATGCCACTACAGTCGCATGAAATCTGAATGAGATTTTGGTGCATCAATTAATACTTCGGCCCAACGAAGGTAAGTCGGCATTGTTTTTCAACAACGATCGAATTTTAATTGGCCAAGATTTATTTTAATTGGCCCAGAGCCTATTCTAATCAGCCCGACCGCAGCAAGTTGTCTTTTTTGTAAAGAATTAAGAAGAATAAAATTTTTTTTAATTTATTTTTTGAAGTTAAAACAACTTTTAGTTTTTATGATTTTTTTATACCAAACAACATGAAAAAACAATATGGTGGCCATAAGAAAAACGAAAGTTAACTGAAAATTCCGAGATCTAGTCGACTTTGAAAATTTTTGAAATGTCAGATGGAGCTGTTGCCGACTTATGTAAGTCCACAAAAAATTATTTATTAATCTTAATAATAAAAAATATATGAAAAAATAAGAAATCTCGATGATTTTTCAGTTTTTTCAGGATATTTATTTGTATGTCTTGACTGATTCGAGATGGCCACAAAATTGCGCTTCTCTGGACTTGTTTAACCGATCCTGCATCTGTTGCGTTAAGAGATAGCAATACAGGGTGTCCCAGCTAATTCGAAGCGGTCTCTGTAGGCCAAACGATGGTTTTTTTTTCAAAAAAACTTTGCAAATTCAAGTACAGAATGACAATGGCCATAATTTAAAATTATTTTGGAGTATACAGAGTGTCCCATATGAGAGTGGCATAACAAAGTCAAGTTTTTTAAAATGGAATGCTCCTATGTTATTGCATTTTTAGATTGAGTGAGAAGAAAAAATAAGATTGGCTTTTACAGTTGGTGTTTAGTGAGAGCAGTCAATCACGCGACGCAGTGCGTAAGTTATTGGTTTTTTGATTTTATAATATTGAATACATCAGGCAAAGAACCTCGACCAATATTTTCTGCAGCTGAAGATGAACTATTGTTTGAACTGGTGGCTGGATTACTCATAATATACGATGTAAAATTAAAAGGCTACAAAAATAAGGGTTTAAAAGACACAAAATCGAATTAAATTCGCTAGATTCGTCTTTTTTCAACAAAGTTCTTTACGCACAATTGAATCAAAATTGGTTGTTTACGTCTTAGTTACCATGGCGGAAACTATGACTTTACGACTAGCTGGCCGTAAAGTAGAGAAAAAGCCCGGCGGGCCGTAAAGTAGAGAAAAAGCCCGGCAATTATAATAATGTATGCTTTGTTGTTTGAACTGTTATCTTTATTTATTAATTTATTATAAATATAATTAATTATTTGCAATATTAAAATAGCGTTTCTGTGGATCTGACCAAACAAAAGTGTTCGTGGCCCAGCGGGGAATCGAACCCTTGACCTCCTGATTACACGTCAGGTGTGCTTACCACTACACCACCCAGGTCACTTACTGTTGCTTTGATCAGATCGGCTATATAAGTTGTTGTTTCTCTCTCTATGTGAACGAGGAACGAGTGGTCGCTACAGTTAAAAACACAGTTGGAAACATTCTGGAAAGTAATTCCATCAACCAGAAGTCGCTTCTGAAGAATGTCTCATTGCGAAATAATTACAAGTTGACTTATCGATTATATTAATTATTCAACGTCAAACGCTGCTGTCAAATAATTAATTTTAAACGAACGTCAAAAATTATTATTTTTTATATTAGGAATAATATTTTTATTGTTTTGATGCAATTGTGCGTAAAACGTTGTACGTACCTCTGCCCGAAGGAAAGATTACGCCCTTGGCCGAATAAAGGCCCTCCGCTGGCGCGTCGGGCCTCAAACTTCGTCCGCGGGCGTAATCTTCTTCCTTCGGCCCTCTGTACGTAAATAACTATTATAACAAGGAATTATAAATACTTCTTCTTCATCGTAATGAGATCTAGAAGAACTCCTTTTCTCATAATATTATTACCAAAATAAATATTACGTTTTAATTTGAACTGATTTCCGCAAGTTGGAAAACACTGTTCACGCAACCAATACTGCGTGGATCGCCCGGCGTAAACCGCACGCGTTTGACGCAGCTAGGAAAACGTAGCTTAATAAGCTACGTTTTCCTAGCTGCGTCAAACGCGAGCGCGAAACGCCTGCGGTACACGCAGGGCGATTCACGCAGTGTGGGTTGCGTGAACAGTGTTTTCCAACTTGCGGAAATCAGTTCGAATTAAAACGTATTATTTATTTTGGTAATAATATTATGAGAAAAGGCGGAGTTCTTCTAGATCTCATTACGATGAAGAAGAAGTATTTATAATTCCTTGTTATAAAGAACTTTGTTGAAAAAAGACGAATCTAGCGAATTTAATTCGATTTTGTGTTTTTAAACCCTTATCTTTGTAGCCTTTTAATTTTACATCGTATATTATGAGTAATCCAGCCACCAGTTCAAACAAAAGTTCATCTTCAGCTGCAGAAAATATTGGTTGAGGTTCTTTGCCTGATGTATTCAATATTATAAAATCAAAAAACCAATAACTTACGCACTGCGTCGCGTGATTGACTGCTCTCGAGGCACAGCCGACGTTTCACGCTAGCGCACACCGTCCAATGCTGCGCGGAACACGCACTGTAGGAAAACGGTCCGATTTAAACCATACAAGAGCAGTGTTGGGTGTGTTACGCGTGCGTCGTACGCAGTGCGATATACGCAGCTAGGAAAACGTAGCTTTAATAGTTCACCACAACGCACGCACGCAACGCAGTCCCCGGATGCAGCTAGGACGCGGCGTTAAAAGTAAACATCAAGATGTAATAAAACCTACCTGACCAACTTTCAGGAATACGGAAATTCTGAGCACCGTCGTATATTTTCTGCAATCATAACTGTTTGCTGGGGCTGGATGCATTTTTTTGTTCAGAAGATCTTAGTAACAGGTAAGTCTTGATAGGGGACTAAATGAATTTAAAATATTAAGAAAGTTGCCTTTAGGCACCTGTGCGAGGTTGAGTACCCATCGGGCGCGTCCACAGGTGGCGGATAGGGGGAGAAGGCCTTACAATGAGCGGAAGTGAGTTAGGGTTAGCAGTGCGGTAATATAGAGCTCGTCGGAGGTAAAATTATAGACTGGTAGCTCAGAAAGCCCTGCCGCGGATCACCTCCCCTAACCTAGTTGTCGTGTCGTGACTATAAAGGTCTGCACTGCTAGGGGTAACGGCGCCAGAGACGTCCGACTGTGGAATCTCTGATATACCGCATCATCTGTTGTCGTGGTCACGTTCATCCGCGCACAGAGAGATGCGGGGGTCTGCGCTTAATCGCCGGAACCAAGAGGAGAAAACCTCTCTAAAAAACCTAAATCCTAAGGCGGGGGTCCAGGCTGATGGGATGCGTGACTGGATAGAAGACCAGCGCCCTACTGGATTCAACCTTGGGGCACCCCACTGTATCAATCCCCTCACCTTTGCATGCGGGGCTCTGCATAGGTGGAACACCCTTCCCTAGCTACTCGTGGGATCACCTCGAACGCAAGAAGGATGCCGCACTCATTGGCAAGAAAAGGAGCATCGACTCCCTTCATAGGACCAGAACCATTCTGTGACTTCGAAGATACTTTCTTCAAGCAGAACTCCAAAAGGAAGAAGAAAACTGAGAGAAACCCATTGGAGGAACCTCTCGGGGTTGAGACAAGCCAAAGAACTTCTCGGGGATTTTAACCGAGAGAGGTCGAAGAGACTCTTCAACCTCAGCAACACTGACGTTGATGGAACGTCTCAGAACACTGACGGGATTCCTAACGGGACATTGCAAGCTCAAGGGAACACCTGAGGAAGTTAGGCATAGAAGAAAATAGCGTCTGCAGATTCTGCGGGAAAGGAGACGAGACACCACGTCACCTGCTGCTCAACTGCTGCGATGCGATAGAACTCAAAAGAAGTAATGTTCTGCGCCACCACCAGCTAGAGGCAGGGGGAACTTACCCGACCTTGATCCTCTCAAAATTCTGAAGTTCTCAAGGAAACGGACTTGGCCGGAGAGGGTGCTTCACTAAAGGGATTCCACACCAGGCGAAGCACAGTAGAGGGGATACAATAGATCTTTTAGGTCGCAGTAACTTCATCACCCTCAAAATACAAATACAAATACCTCCTAAATGTACAGGGTGAGGCGCGAGAACCTTAGGGCATTTTTATATGGAGAAGTCCTGGGAGTAGAAGTCTAAAAATTGGTATGTGTATAATTTCGATTTTGACGAGCTGGACTGAAATATTTACAACCCCTCACCATTTCCGGTTATACCGGAAGTTGCCATCAACTTTCTTATTTTAAATAGAACACCGTGTGTATATTATTGTATTTTCAGATTGCCTGAAAATATGTAATAAAATTGGTGTTTGTAGTTCAAAATTGGAACGAGTGGTTTATGAGTTATAAACAAATGAAAATCGCAATTTTCCATTTTCAAAGCAGCTTAGGTCGAAAACGGGTCAAGATAGATGAAAACGGCTTACATGTCCCTATCTTAACTTTTCACGTAGTATCTTATGGTGCTGATGAAATTTGTATACAAAGTGATGAAAAATCAGCGATTTAAAAAAATATTTTTTTCTGTAGATACTCTAGCTTAGTATACAAAAAGTTAGGATCGGGACATGTAAGCCGTTTTCCGATATCTTGACCCGTTTTCAAGCTAAGCTGCTTTGAAAATGGAAAATTGCAATTTTCATTTGTTTATAACTCATTAATTGGTCGTTACAAATTTGAACTGTTAACATCATTTTTATTACTTTTTTCCAAGCAATTTGAAAATGCAATAATATACAGGATATGTTCCATTTAAAATAAGAAAGTACCGGTATAACCGGAAATGGTGTGGGGTTGTAAATATTTTCAGTTTAACTCGTCAAAATTGAAATCATAAATGTACAAACTTTGACTTCTACTCCTAACACTTCTCCATATAAAAATGCCCTAAGGTTCTCGCGCCTCACCCTGTATATCTGCCTACTAATATGAAAGTCCCATTTGGTATGGAACTATATAACATAATAATTTAAACTTTTTTGTGTCTCCTGTAAAATTATGTTTTGGCAGATAGAAGCTATGCTCAGGAGACCATGGATATCATCATCAAAAATTTATCAGCTAAGACATAAATACCATCACGTACTTGATCTGAAAAAACGACACCGAAAAAAATTGGTACCCAAGGGAAAAACTATATCATCGAGAGAAGACATCTGCTGTTGAAATTTGTCACAGTAGGTAATTGCAATTATCATACTGCATGTTAATTAAATCGATTAAATCGGTTAACATTTAACCGATCTAAAAAACGGTTCCATGTATCTTTAAAAATTCTAGATCCTAACTAATTATAGTGACGGAATTGTATACAAATTGTGCAACTGAGTTAAATAAATAAACCAAGAAAACCTGCCTTTTTACTTATTCCTTACTCAATCTTATTTAACATTAATTTCAGTCCAGATAATCACAATAAAATTCAAAAAAATAGGTAATCTAAAATGTAGGGTTAGGGTTACCTTACCAATAATAATAATAATACTCATTTAATCAATAAAAAAGAGGCATACATTATTTATTTTTATTTAGTAATAATTAGAAAGTATTATTAACTGCATAATAAGCAATTAAAAGTATAAATTTGCATTGTTTATTGTTTGTTTTCTTTACATTCTTTACGTACTTTACGTTCTTTACTTTCGTTACATTCTTTACCTCCAAAAAAGTCCATCTAAAATTCTAAAGAATGAATTCTTTACCCGTAAAGAATCGCGTAAAGAATAGAGGTAAAGAATACGGCACATCTGGCGGCCATTGTTCCGGCGAAGAAGCGCAGAGCCGCATTCAAAACTAATAATGCAGTCGCTTTGTGCAGGAGCGCACAGGAGTGTACTAGATGTTTTGACAAACATCTATTATGTGTGCTCGCGGTTATAGAGGGGCGCCACTCCGCCGCTGGTACTACAGGCAACGAGCGATAGATAATGAGAGTAACGGACTCCGTTGCGCTCCGCCGCTGAGTTCCTCCCTAAACATGGCGGATCTCTTTGCGCCAAGTAGATGCGCGAACTCGGCTTTTTTATATTGAAGTTTGCCTTCTGCTTGTTTTACTATTCTGTGCCCCTGTGTCGGACTCGGACTGTCGCGAATCGCGATCGGAATTCGGTCGTGATTCGTGAATTCGTGATCGTATCATCGGATCGGATCGAGGCGATCGCGCTGAACGTAGAAGAAAAGGACAAGTGGTCGCGTTTGCAATTTAATAATAATAATTACAAGTAATTTTAAATTTTTTTGATTAATTTGTTTAGTATTTGAAACGGCATTAAAATGGCTACGATATAATGTATAGTTGAGCTTCTCTGTGACAACACTTTCGCAGTTTAATGGTTGATAAGTTGTGAATGTGCAGTGAATCGAGCCTCCATCTTTTGACCCGCCCGCAACCGAAGCCACTGGTCTAGCCAGTAACCACCACCAGTGCTGTCGATTGTGTTTTGTGCACTGACATAGTTATTATAATAATATGTCACATTGAAAATGTTTTATTAATCATTAAAATAAAAACCAAGCGGTGATTAAGGAGTAATTCAGACGGTGAAAATGGAAAATATCGAATATATTTTTAGTCGCATATGCCGTACTTGTAAGGTGGAAGATACCGACATGAAGAATGTATTTGCCAGCTCAGATAATCCCGAGACGGACCCCCGTATCGACGAGATGCTAATGGCCTGCGCCTCTGTCCAGGTAAATATTGCCGAAATACCTAATCATTTAAATATCACATTGTGTTGACTTTGTTTTTTATTTTGTATTTAGCTACCTATTTACCAAATTATGCAAAATAATGTTACAGGTAAATCTTGGAGATGGTTTGCCAGACCTGATGTGCTTCAAATGCGTGGAACAGTTGAAGATTTCATATCACTTCAGAAAACAATGCGAAAAAACCGATAATTCCTTGAGAGAAATTGCGAAAATTTCCAAACCAGATGTGAAGCCCAACATTCAGGTCGAAATGCCTTCAGATCCTTCCTATGTTGGTAAGTAAAATACATCACCACAATTATTATTAATAAGAAACTGTTTTGTACTTTTGGAGTCTTGCAATTTTGAAAATTCATAACATTCTGCAGATGTAGTTATTATTTAATAGGAGTGTCTGGACGGTCTTGTGGAAAAGTGTGTTCTTGTTGAGCTCAACTCCAGTGTGTCAAAATGATCAGAAAACCTTAATAACATTTTGTAACAAGAGATGCGGAATGCAGCCACTTTGACAAGTGACAGTCGTACTGTTACTGTTACCCATTGTTTTTTTTCTAATGTGACAGTTATAGCGAATTCGAGTTGGCTGCACTTGCTCAGAGCGAGATCGACCTGTCTCTGAATCTGTTCTGCCCAGAATTCTGCTCCAGTCCAGAGCAGAACTTTCGCATTTCTACTCTGTATGGAACCGAACTGTGTCAGGTCAGACCAGAACCAGAGCCAGAGCCAGACCGCCATGCACCGGTGCAGTGCAGTGTGCAATCCAGTCTCCCTGCAGTCTGCATTTTCGTATTTATAGCCTTCTACTAAAAAAAATACCTATCCCTATCCTATACCTATCACGGTTGTTTGTTGTTATGATGTTATTCTAATTATAACAGAGTCGTGGAACTACAAGGCGTTATCCCTTTTAATTATTGTAATAAGTTGTACTTCATACAATACGTAAATAATGTACTCATCCACAAATTTTTGGTGTAAGGAATTACTAGGAATCAGCAGTAGTTAATTTTCCCGCTATTTCTAACCTCTAAATTTATGGGAGTGCACCGTTGCACCGTCAAATTTGACGGTGCAGTTTATTTTGCTCCGGGGCAGTTTCGCTATACGACTCGAACATATTTTCCTATGCACTGCCAGAGAGCAAGTGTAACTCGAACACAATTACGATATGCACCGCTAGAGTTCACTTTAACTCGAATACGATTACGAAAAGCATCTTTTTTTTTTTTTTTTTTTGAAAAAGGAGGGTAAATCCATTATGGATACCCATGCATTGGGTTATGTGGGAGTCCCATCCACTAAAACCCCCTCCTTTCGAGGGCCGTCTGATTCTTGGTCACCGGAAGCACCTCAGCCTCATGGGCTTATTGTGCACCCCCTTTTGCTTCATGACACCCATTCCATCAGTCTGGTTCCCTGAACTAACTTGTGCAGCCCCGTTACTGAATGAGTTTCATATTCTTCCGGACGCATTTTTTGTTGTCCGTATATCTCCTGTCTTCTGCGGTCCAGAGCCTCGCATTCACACAGTACATGTTTTGCTGTCTCCTGGGCCCTATTGCATTCTCGGCAACTTAGGTCTCCATTGAACAGTCCTATTTTATTTAAGTGTTCTTTTAGGGCAATATGTCCCGTTAGTAATCCCACTGTAATGCGTAACTGATTCCTGCTAAGTAATAGTAGTTCTTCAGTTGTCTTTTTTATGGGTCCTTTGATAAAGGCTTTCCCATGTTGGTGTTTGGTCCTTTTGTCCCAATATATTTTGTGTTTTTCTTTGACCCATATATTAACCTGACCCCGTGCTGTACTTTTTGGTACTCCCAGGGCAGGTTCTGGGCCAATGTATTTAGCCGAAGATCCTCTTCTTGCTAGCTCGTCGGCTTTTTTCATTGCCTGTGATTCCTCTATGTCCTGGCACCCACATCAAGGTTACCTTATTGCGTTCTGCCAGGGTTTCGAGATTATCACTGCATTCCCACAGTAGTCTGGACGTTATCTTGGGGCTTTCTATAGCCCTCAGAACCGCCTGACTATCTGTTAATATATTGATCCGTCTATTTTTGTAGGCCCTCTTATTGTTTATGCTCGCGCAGTGTAACATAGCGTATATTTCCGATTGAAATACAGTTGCCCACTGCCCGAGAGATATGGTGTGTTGAGTATTGTCCAACTCATTGTATATGCCAGCTCCAGTTCCTTGGTCGGTCTTTGACCCGTCAATGTACCAGGTTGTTCCGACCAGCCTGTTGCTGTCTGTGGGCTCATTCCATTCCTCTCGATCTTTGATGCTCACCTCAAAGCTCTTGTGGAATTTGAATTTTGGAGCCATGTGGTCTGTGTTTGCATCTAGCAGGTCCACTTCCACATAGTTTTTGATTCTATTGTGTCCAAGTTCCGCATATTTGCCCCTTGGTTCTTCTTGCAGCCTTAGTCGTGCCAGTCTTGCCTCTCCCATTATCATTAGATGAAGTGGTGGGAGGTCTAGGAGGACTTCCATTGCTGCAGTTGAAGTAGTTTTCATTGCCCCCGTTATTCCAAGGCATGCGAGTCTTTGCACCTTGCTGAGCTTGTTTATCGCGGTATTTTGTTGCATCTTTGTCCACCATACCAGAGATGCATACAACAACATTGGTCTAATCACTCTGGTGTACGCCCAGTATACCATATGTGGTTTTAATCCCCATGTTTTCCCATAAGTTCGTCTGACCATCATGAATGTGGTCTCCGCTCTTCTTTTAATCCTGTCTATCTGTTGGTTCCAGGTGAGTTTTGAGTCTAAGATTACCCCAAGATATTTCACCTCTCCCGATATTTGTACGTTCCTGCCTCGAAGTTTTAGTGGTCCTAGGCCCACCAGTTTCCTTCGATTAGTAAACGCTATGATGGTTGATTTGGAGGGACTTATGTTCAGTCCCTCTTCGTTTGTCCATTTGGTTACAACATTTAGAGCCCTTTGCATACAGGGCCTTATTGTGTCGTTAAATTTACCTTGAATTAGTATGACAAGGTCATCAGCATATCCTATGCTCTTGATTCCCTCTTGGTCCAGACGTTTCATTAGCTCGTCCATAACAAGGTTCCATATTAGGGAATCCTTAGGGTACCCGGGTACCCGGGTACCCGTTAAGACGTCACTCACCCGGATAAACATTGATATACCCGTTTGTAAATTTACCAACTAAACCAGCATGTATAAAACGAAACTCCCAAAAATGAAATTTAAAATCTGCATAAAGCATAAAGAAAGAGTAAATTCTGTGAAATGACTTGTGTAAACAGAGCAGCAACATAAAATCAGTTTTTATGGGCTGCACCTGCAAGAAAAGACATCACTTGCAGGAATTGGCTTGGCAGACCACCCTGCCAGTCGTCTATTCGACTATGCGCCCTTCAGTAGTGAGTGTCTCATATCATACAAACTAAAATCGTAAAATAATACCATCATTATTTCATAGAGGTCTATTTACACCTAACAGCACGAACACGCGCCGAGTGTTCAACCTGGGCTTCAATTTTTATTAATCAATGGACATTTTGAATGGACACATTTACATCAAACAGTGATGAGCCTGTCGTCAGATGTAGATGCATGCAGCCATTCAAAATCCATGTATTATTAAAAAAAAAAATATGTCAACGTTGAACTACCTACGCCGGGCCCTGGCCGTTAGATGTAAATAGACCTCAATTTCATTTAATAGATGACGTCTCGCATCTCACTTTGACGATTGTTGATACTTGGACCACCTGCGCGTTAATTCACCGTATTCCTGCTGACCCCTGATTTTCAGGAGACGACGACAATGACGAATAATATAAGCATTGATTTATTGCCGATTATCATTCCTACCGGAAATTGTATTGACTGCATAAAATGAAACAAACCACTTAGGTTCTATTACTGAGTGCCTACACAGGGCAATAAATACGCGTTGGATAATTTTTTTGCTGACTCATAAGGAAAGTAAAACCTTTAAAGAGGAAGAATAATTTTTGTTGAAATGTTTAATTTATTCCATGCAGTTTGATATAGGTAAAACAAATCGGTTAACCGTTTAAACGTTTAGTTTTCTTAAACGCGTTTATTATTTCATAACCGTTTAAACGTTTCATCCCTAAATTGTATTCAAGTTTTTCAAATTAATTTATTTAAGAAAATATGTGTCGGATACCCGCGAGTACCCGGGTAATAAAAACGGGTATACGGGTAGCAATTTCTGCCGGGTATGGATTCCCTATTCCATATCAAGGGAGACAGTACGCCTCCTTGTGGACACCCCCTTGCTACCTGAGCCACCACAGTCTCCCCAAATAGGGATGTGCATACCAATCTGCTTTTCAACATGAAGTCTATCCACCTGCATATTGTTGCATTGATTCCTCTGTTCCTCAATGCATTGGAGATTGATTCTAGGGAGGTGTTGTCGAACGCACCTTCTATGTCCAAGAAAGCACATAATAGTACTTCCTTGTGTTTTATTGCGTATTCTGCCTTTTCTACCAGGTGGTGTAAAGCTGATTCCGTTGATTTTCCTGTTCTATATGCATGTTGGTCTTGATGAAATGGTCTGTTTGCCAGGACATCATCCCTTATATGCCTATCGATCAGTTTTTCTAAAGTCTTCAGCAAAAAAGACATGAGACTTATGGGTCTTAGAGATTTTGCCCCTTCCTGTCCTGTTTTCCCAGGTTTAGGTATATGTATAAATTACTCTAATTAAGGTCCAGGCTTTGGGTATGTGCCCCAGTGCAAGACTGCCCCTGAGGATCATACTTAGCCTCTGTGTCAGAAGATGTGGTCCTTTCTGCAACATTATTGGGTAGATGCCATCTATACCCGGCGATTTATAGGGTTCAAAGGAGTTGATTGCCCATTTGATTTTGTTCTCGTTTATCACCGATTTCGCAACCTGCCAGCTGTCCCTGTTCGTCCTCTTTGGGGTTCCCAGTTCTGCATTTAGGCAGTCTTGTGGAGATAAATTGGTGACTCTAGAACCTGGAAAATGGACTCTGAGTAATTCTCTCATTGTGTCCTTTCCCGTTTCCGTATATTTGCCACTCTCTGTTTTCAGAGTGTGTATGGAGCTCTGGGGTTGCTTTGAGAGTATTTTATGGAGTCTAGCATATTCTTGAGTTCCTTCTATGTCCTCACAATGCTTTCTCCATGAATCTCTCTTTGCTTTCCTCAGTGCTTTGTTGTATTCTGTGAGAGCCTTTCTGTATATCTCCCACTTATTTGTTTCCTTCGCCTTATTGAAGTATTTCCTAACTTGTCCTCTTTGTGCAGCTAGGTTTCTGTTCCACCAGGGCACATTCCTGTTGGAGTCCCTGCTGACAAGGGGACAGTTGTTGTTATAGGCCGAAGTGATTGCATCCTGCACTTGTCCTGCTACCACTTCTAGGTCTATTGTGTTTTTTATCGTATTTCTCGTCTGTTTTAAACCGTGCTCCAGGTCTGTCTTATAAGACTCCCAGTTAGTTTTCCGAGGGTTGCGATAAATTTCTTGTATGGTTTTGTTTCCATTTATTGTAAAGTTTATGTGTCTGTGATCCGAGCAACTAACCTCATCAGATACATGCCAGTTTTTGACATAGCTTCCTACGTATGGTGTAGCTATAGTTATGTCTATGACCTCCTTTCGTCTTGAGTTGACAAAAGTAGGTTTATTTCCTACATTTAATATGTCTAGATTGTTAGTCATTATAAATTGTAGTAGTGACTCACCTCTTTCGTTGGTGTTTGTGCTTCCCCAAGTTGTATGGTGCGCGTTGGTGTCGCACCCGATGATCAGCTGTGGTCCTTTTCCCCCGCAGTCTCTCACCAGTTTTTCTACCTCTTTGGGTGGTGGTAGTTCCAGGGCGTCATATGGGAAATATGCTGATCCGAGAATTATCTCCCTCGACATATTCCCGCTGACTGTCCTGATTTTTGCTACCGTCAAATCCCTAGAAGAAAGGTTAGTTAACGGAAGTATTTTAAGTCCTTTTTTGACTAGTATGCAGGTTCTAGGGGTTTCATGGGATCTACTGTAAATTAGTTCTCCCACCCCCCCTAGTCCCATTACCTTACCTTTGTTGATCCAAGGTTCTTGTATGAGGGCCACATCAAATTCCCTCATTGCCACAGTAAGGGCAGCTGATGCCGCCTTACTGTGCTGGAGGTTCGCTTGAAGGCCCCTGATTTTGCCCGCCATCGAGTCCTTTCAACACTCGGAAAGTCACCCTTCCGAGGCTGTAGTACGCTCGAAACCGGGATCTCTCGAGGGTCTTGAATGACCCCTCGTCTATTGAAAAGGCCCGGATTACTCCCTCCTTCTCTTTTTTCTTGCTGAGTTGTAGCCAGCTACCCACGTTCAGACCTGGATTCTGCCTCTCTAAACGTGTCCTTACTGGCCCATCCTCTTCTTCTGGTCGCGGGATGTAGACTAGAACTCTCGGCCTCTTTGGTAGGTCCTTGGCCTCGACTGTTGTCAGGGCCATCCCTTCCCAAAGTCCGCCCAGTGTCCCAATCACCCCCACGAGCCAGGTTTTTGTTTGTTCGTTTGCGCAGTGCATCCATAGGACTCCTCCGCTAAACGATACTTTTTCGAATTGCAATGGACTTTTGCTACCCGAGGGTGTGCTGTCCATTGCTTCGACTAGTTTCTTCTGGATCAGTTCTGTCTTTCCCTGATCCAGAGTAAATTCAGGATGGCGTCTGTCTATCACCGCCATCCTTAGTCCAGACACTGCCTCGCTGTAGCTCCCTTTAGGCTTCGTTTCCGTTGCCTTGCTGGGTCCCTTGCCAGACAGTGTTTGACTATTATTACCCTTCGCTCTCTTTGGGGCTTGGGGTGGAGTTTTCGAGTCGTCCCGAGATCTTTTTCCACTCTTCGGTTTCTTCTCTTTTGTTGCTTTGCTGTTGGTTGGACGTTTTTCAGTCCATGTGCCAGCAGCAATTTTATGTTCCTTTCGGAGTTTCCTTTTCTGGGCCCCCGAAAGTCTTTTTTCTTTTATTGTTGATATCTGCAGTCCTATGTTTCCAATCCCTGCAGATATTGTATCAGCGGTCCCTGTTGTCCCCACTGATGATTCACTGCCATGGTCAGATTTGTCATCCTCCATGGCAGTTCCTGGCGTTACATTGCCCTCCCCAGAATCCGAGGGGCAGCCTGGCACTAGGCCAGGGAGGGATTCTGAACCAGTGGTTCTACCCTCCTGGGGTACTTCTTCCTTTTGTTTCCGTTCCGCCATTCTTCTTTCTTCGTGTGTTGTTTGGTTCGCGCCGTTTCCGGTACCTTACCCTGTCGGGAAAGGCCTTCCCCTATCCACCACCTGGGGACGCGCCCGATGGGGGTAACACACAAGCCCCACACGGGGGAACAGAGTCCTACAAATCGAATACGAAATTCCGTCTCGGTGCGCACCCGGAGCAGAAAAGTGCAGTAACTCGAATTCGCTATTAGTCAATAGTTTGTGTTGATATAAAAATTACATAAGGGAATAACCCTACGGCGACGAGGAACGTTATTATTATGGTTATCCTGTTGTTTAGTCTTCCAAAACACCCCTCACATGCCCATTCCACTTTTTCCACTTGCGTCGCTCACAGCAGTCACAGTGTTGCTGCATTAAATCAGGTCTTTGGTCAGGGTAGGTTTTTTTTATTTTAGGGACATTTAAAGGAAAAAAAAATCTACCCTGACCAAAGAGCTGATTTAATGCAGCAACCCTGTGAGCGACGCGAGTGGAAAAAGTGGAATGGGCATGTGAGGGGTGTTTTGGAAGACTAAACAACAGGATTACCATTATTAGTAGTATTATTGTTTATTCTGATTTAAATAAAGGTAAAATTGGTTAAGTGTCGCTAATCATCCGCAGAACCGGTTGCCCCCTGCTCTACCGACATTGGTGTCGCAATTCACACCCCTTATAATTTTTATTTAACCTCTTAAGCGAGGAACCTCTCCATGGAGATGCTACAAATCCGGTCATCTAAGTTGTTTTTATTTGCTTGTATTAGAATTTAGGAAAAAATGAGCTTGAAGTCTTCCTGTTGTCATAATTCATACAAAAATCCAGTGAAATCTTTGAAAAAAAACCCGGTGAAATTTATACAGGGTGATCTGAAGTGGCGGACACTGAAATGGCGTTGGGTAATTGTTATTGTCTTGGGTTTGTCTAGTAACAATCGTAATTAATAATAGATACTACACAGATATTTATTTGTACGTTTATTTATAATAATTGATTTACACGCACAGTATTTAAGGCAATCTTCTAATAATTAATAATTACATTTTTCGGCGCTGCATTTCCAACTGCCTCTCTCTTATCAGCGACCTGCCCTCGACAACGTCGTTATTTTACATACAGGCTGATCAACTACTATCATACATTACACCTTCCCCCTTAAAATTAAGGGTAACCCTGAGTTACATTATCTACATTTTAAATTCAACTTAAAAATAATAAAAAATAAATACCTGTACCAAACAACAAAATACAGTTCTTATGTACACTTAAGTATCTAATATTTACACAAAAAAATTCTAGAAATAATATTTACTCTTAACATATTTACAAAAAAAAAAACAAATTTTTACATGTAATTTTCAGGATAAGCTAATCTTTCTGGAGGCTTAATATTTCTTTTGGGCCTGGAAGATGACAACGGACTAGTTTTTCCTGATGTACTATCCGTAACTTCATTTTCCGTCCCTTCCTGTTCAATTATTAATTCCTTATCTAAATCTATTCTATTTTCAGAGATCATTTGACCGTGATTGTCGTCTGTTATCTTAAGAGATAACAGTTTCTTTAACTGATTTGCATTTTTTTCCCATTTACATTGGCGGTCAACTGGCTCTATGATATAATATATGTATACATATTTTCCTATACGTTCTATAATTATGCATTTAACCCAATTCGTTACATTTACTTCTATAGTCTTTGGCTAAAACAACTTCTCCAATTTCAAAACTTACATCTCTTATCCCTTTATAATTTACTTTCTGTTTCTTTTGAACTCTCTCTACATTCTGCCTTAGTTTTACATTTTGACTGGGTAATATTTTGTCGAATCTAGTTCTAAGAGGTCTGCCAAACATTAACAATGCAGGCTTAACCCCAGTGGTACAGTGGGGTGTATTTCGGTAATCGAATAGAAATCTACATAATATAGTATTTTTATTCTGTGCTCCAACACCTCCAAGTACTCTCTTTAATGCATTTTTTTACTGTTTTCACAGAGTTTTCAGCAGCCCCATTGGATGAGGGATGAAATGGTGGGCTAGTTACATGTGTGATATTATTTAATTGTAAGAATTGTTGAAATTCTCCTGAAACAAAAGCCCTGCTATTATCTAAAACCACAGTCTTGGGTAAGCCAAATCTCGCAAACAAACTCCTCAATACATTAATTGCGGACGTGGAATTTATTGAGCGTAATTCGAACACTTCTAACCATTTAGTATGAGCGTCAACTATTACCATAAAATATGAATTTTTAAATGGTCCTAAAAAGTCTATGTGTATCCTCTCCCACGGCTCACTAGGATAAGGCCAACACTGTAATTTTACTTTTGAGGGGTTATTACCCTCTGCTGAGCACAACTCACAATTTTTTATAAAATTTTCAATATCTTTATTTAGCTTGGGCCACCAAAAGTAATCTCTGCATATTTTTTTTTGTTTAACTACTCCCATGTGTGTAACATGTAACTGTCGTAACATTTCAACCCTCAACCCTCTAGGAATAAGTATAGGATGGTTCCAAAAAATACAATCGTTAATATAAAGTTCGTGCCTTTTCATATAAAAGCCTTTAAGATGTTTAATTCTTTTGAGTTTACTGGGACAACCATTGACAACCAAGTTTTTCACTTGCAAAAGCTCTTTATCCTTGTTAGTTTCCATTTTAATTTTAGCAAAATTTATATCAAGGTTTGCGCTCTTCTCAAAAAAATGACAGTAATCGTATTCACAATCCTCAGTCATTGTACTAACTTCACTCGGTAATCTCGATAATGAATCGGCGTAGTTTTTACCCGACTGGACATACTGTATTTCATATTGATAATTAGATAATATAACTGCCCAGCGGCGTAACCTATTAGCCGTAAACTGAGGTAGATCTTTATTTTGTCCCAATATGGACAGAAGCGGACGATGGTCCGTAACTAAAATAAATTTCCTAAACAATAGATATTGATGAAATTTGAATACACCTTATATTATGATTGCTAGTCCTTCTTTTTCAATCTGGGAATATTTTTGTTCTGTCATACTCAAAACCCTAGATTTGTACGCAATTGGTTTCTCTACTCCGTTTGGAAGGACGTGACACAAAATCGCGGCAATTCCTATAGCTGATGCATCCACAATTATTAACTTTAAAGGTAAATTAGGATTAAAATGAATTAGAACTTCAGTTGATTGCAGTGCAGTTTTTATGTCATTAAATGCCTTTTCACATGATTTATCCCATTTCCATGTAGTATCTTTCTTTAATAAATTATATAAAGGATAAAGTTTGGTAGATAGATTGCTCACAAATTTCCCATAATAATTAATTAAACCCAATATGGATTTAAGCTGCTTAACATTCATTGGTCTAGGAGTATTCTGAATTGCTAAAGTTTTGCTTTTGCTTGTATGTAACCCTTCGCTGCCAATGACATACCCTAGATACTCAATGCTGACTTGAAAAAAAATTGCATTTTTCCAATTTTAATTTTAACTCTGCCTTATCTAATATATCAAGTATAGTCTCCAGTCTTTTAATATGCTCTTGATCGTTAGGTGCAGTAACTACAACATCATCTATAAAAACTACTACCCCTTCTAAGCCTGTTAATAAAGACTCCATAATTTTTTGGAATTTCGCAGGGGCTGAAGCTACTCCAAACATCAAACGATTACATCTGAATAAGCCCTTATGGGTTGATAAAGTTAATAGTTCTTTAGAGGTGTCGTCTACGCATACTTGTGTATACGCTTCGGACAAATCTAGTTTGGAAAACTTCTTACCATTTTGTAGAGCACAGAATAAATCTTCTATCTTAGGAAGTGGATACTGGTCTATTTCAATTACTGTATTAATCGTCACCTTAAAATCTCCACATAATCGGACATCAACTCCTTTCTTCATGACTGGTACCACTGGAGTCGCCCATTGGCTATAATCGACCGGTTCCAACACCCCTAGAGAAATCAATCTATTAATTTCATGTTCCACTTTATCCCTAATGGCGTAGGGTACAGGTCGTGGTTTGAAAAATTTCGGCGTCACATTTAGGTTTTTTAATTTAATTTGAACTGTGCCCTTTGTAAATTTACCTAACTCAGTAGAAAAAACATTTTTATATTTAGAAATGAGTTCATTTAATTTATTATCTGTATTTACATAATTAATTTCTGAAAACCCAAGATTATACATTTTTAAAAAGTTCCTTCCAACAATGGGAGGACCGCCATTTTTCATGACGTAAAATTCTAATTTGTTTATTTTATTTTTAAATTTAATATCAAGATTTATTATTCCCATCGGTTGTACCTGCATACCGTTGTAAAAATATAGTACATTATCAGTGGGAAACAGTTTTTTGTAGAAAAAATTTTTATAATATAATTTATCAGAAATAGCAGATATACTTGCCCCGGAAACTATTTGAAATGTTATATTCTTATTTTCCACTAATAATTCTATTTCAAATGAGCTTGCTGCTTTAGATTTATCAGACAAGGAAAACAAATTAAGATCGTCATTTGAAACGTCATCCTTCTGCTCGTTATTACTTGTTACGAAATAATGTTTATTGTGATAAAAATTAGATTTTTTATTTTTACTATTTGATGAATTTTTTTCCCTACATATACTGGCAAGGTGACCTTTCATGTGACAATAATATATGGCAACTAGCATTTTTAAAATAGCACTTATCTTTTTGATGATTATTTTTTCCACAAACTGAACATTGCCTGGAATTTGACTGATGACTTCCATGATTATCGCCATGACCGGTGGTTTGTTTGCCAGGGTTCGCTTTACCGTTTCTGCTTCGGAGTGAATTAACTTTGGACCCTGTACCTCCTTGGATATTATGCAATGGTTCTGTTTTTACTTCATTTAACCATTCTTGACCACATCGATAATGATCCTGAGCTGCCATCCTGTTTTCTGCTATCGTAACCATGTCTTCAAATGAAGTTGAAAGACTTGAAAGTTTCTCTTCCAGCAATTGATTTAATATTGGCCCTTCCTTGAATCCATGAACGAATTTGTCACGCAAATAAACCTCCAGTTCTTCCCCAAAATCGCAGTTAACTGCCAGGGACCGAACTCTTGCTGCCCATTCCTTCACAGTTTCGGAGTCAGTTTTTCGAGCTTCTAAATATTTGTACCTTTCAGCCAATGTTGAACGTTGGGACCCAAAATGTGTGTCGAAAATCGAAATTAATTCAGCATAATGTTTTCCTTCTGGCTTCGTCGGACTACATAAACTGAAAATTAATTTATATGCCTCTTCATCCAGCATATTCAAAAGAATAGCACGTTTCTTTTCATTTTTATCATTTAATTCATTGGCAAGAAAATAGTTATTTAACCGTGCTTTGTATATAGACCAATCGGAAACGTTAAGGACAAATTCCCTTAAACTTCCGACGATTATACCTTGTCCGACGTCCTCTTGATTTGCCATTTTTATTAATGATAACGTGTCAGCCAATTGGTCTGAATGTTGAAATTTTAACAGTTCTTCTGATTTATTTTCACTTTAATTCGAAACTAGTTTAATTTTCTAATTTTATCTCGTCGCCACTGTTATGTCTTGGGTTTGTCTAATAACAATCGTAATTAATAATAGATACTACACAGATATTTATTATTTATAATAATTGATTTACACGCACAGTATTTAAGGCAATCTTCTAATAATTAATAATTACATTTTTCGGCGCTGCATTTCCAACCGCCTCTCTCTTATCAGCGACCTGCGCTCGACAACGTCGTTATTTTACATACAGGCTGATCAACTACTATCATACATTACAGTAATGTTACTGATTGACACCCTGAGTTCCCCTACACTAGTCTCCTTCCACTAGCCCCCTCCACTAGGTCATTGGGCAGGTTGGACCTAGTTTTTTTCCTGAAATTTCAAGGAAATGAGAGAAAAAAAGTAAAATATAAGGCTATGCTGCGATTCAGCGTCATCAATTCCCCTACCCTTCTCCCCACTACTATCTCAGCTCGTGTCGGGTTGAAATCCTCTCAGCATTGCCATACGTTATTCGCGCCTCTGTTCCACTACGTTCCCAGTGGCAGTGTGGTCGTTTGGTTTACCTTGCCCGCTTCGGAATTGAAAATATATGGGAACATGATTTTGATTCAAGAATAAAATTTTCCAAATTAAAATTATGTAATAATGAAAAACTAAGTCAGGTCAGGTTTTTTTTTACCCTTAAAATTTACGGCTCCTACAACTTTTTCTTTATCTTCTATGTTTTATATTTTACTTTTCTTCTTTCATTTTCTTGAAATTTCAGGGAAAGAAAAATGAAAGACCTGACTTAGTGGAGGGAAACTCAGGGTGTCAAATCAGCAACATTACCGTTAAGCTTTTATATCATTACAACATTTCCATTGTTTATAATACAGGGTGTCCAGGTATGAGTGTAAAAGCTACACGTGGCGACCTTCCTTGGACTATTTTGAGTAAAAAATCTTATTACAATAATGCTCTACCATGCTTCAGAGACCATCAGGAGCCACTAGAAGAAATTTACATCTCGCAACACTGAATCACACAGGTATCATGTAACCACATGTTACTAAGCAGAACGCAAGGAAATCGTTATGTCAAATTGACGTTAATAATTAAATGATTAAAATACTCAGTTGTACTTAAATGTATTATTATTTCCAAAGTAACAAGGTATTGTTGATCTTGTTATCACCAATGTGGGGATTATTTGCCAAAGACTAAGGCGCTAACCGAGGATTACAACATCTGTTCAAATTGACTCCCATTTGCTTGTAAACATAGATTAAGTATTCTTGGTATTGCATTTTGAACTGCTCTCAACATCTCTGGTGTGATCATCAAAATTATTGTATTTGTATTTGTATTTTTGAGGATGATTAAGTTACTGCGACCTAAAAGATCTATTGTATCCCCTTTACTGTGCTTCGCCTGGTGTGGAAATCCTTTTAGTGAAGCACCATCTCCAAATGCTGTTTCGCTATTATCAGGTTCTTATTACTATCTGGGGATGGCTCGACTAACCCAACGCAGCTTCCAAGATCTGCTTCCAGTCTGGCTGGGACTATCTGCTCGCTGAACCCTCGGATGGTGGTCGTTGAACTCGCAATGAGTCTCGTCATTACCTTCTGTGATTTTCTAGAGCTCAGTACCAAGTCTTCTTCACCAAATCTCAGGATACCTTGTTTCGGTACAATCTGCAGTTACCATGGCAACAGATTTTCGATTTATCTGTACTTCAACGGCTAGGCTGTCTACGTGGCGTTGGAGTGTTAGGATGGAAACGATCTTGGGGACCTTGTTGTTGTCAGCCCGCATTCGCCCCTCCACACTGGCTGAAGTTAGTTTTCCTGTCGTCGACGAGAAGCTTCCCGTTCTCGAGAGACACTTCCATCTCTGCTTCCGTTCCTGTCCCTGCCTGGTCTTCGTTCCAGGGTTCCACTAGGTCTCGGACTCTCGCTAACTTTACAGTCACGTATAAAATGTGAACTGGATCCGCAACGGTAGCACTGCTTGCTGGTTTTGTCCCTCCTCGGAGTCCAACCTCTTTTCCCATCACTCAACTGCTCAGAGATCTTATCCATCATCTTATTTAACTTTTCCAATATGGCAGTCACACTCTCTTCTTTATCTTCATTAATTGTCACTGCTCGTACCTTGGAGAAGTTTCTACCGTTGGACGCCTTGATTGCTGCGTCTATCTCAAGCTCTCTAACTAACGCTTCGCTGGACTTTGTCAAATGTGACATGCGCAGGATCTTCTGTATTTCAGTGTCTCGTATCCCGTTGACAAAAGTTTGCGAGGCTAGTTGTTCCTTGAAATTTTGCGGCGAGTCTGGGTAGGCTTGATGGACAATCCTGTTGACATCTGCTTCGAACTCCTGTAGCGACTCGTTCGGCTTCTGCACTCTGCTCATCAACTGATTTTGGAACACCTGCTCCATATGGCGATTGCCGAACCGAAGTTCTAATGCTGCACTCAATTGGTCATAATTCGAGTGCAATTCTACCCGGCAGTGTTTGCAGCATGTCCACAGCTTGCCCTCGAAGAGCACCAGTGCCGTTCTCTGCGTCGTTCCACCCGTTGGCCATGCATGCAGCCTGAAACTGCATCTTGTATGCAGTCCAGGGAGTTGTCCCGTCGTACGCTGGTGGTTTCACTTTCGCGCCAAAACTGCTAGACGGTGCGGCACACGGAGAATGCTTCACCTCAGAACTTTCCAGAGTTCTGAGTTTTGTCTCGAAGTCGTTCTTCATTTCTTCTACCAGCAGTTTTACTTTGTCGCGAAAACCATTGACTTCGTTGCGAACACCGTTGACTTCATCACGAACACCATCAATGTCTTGTTTCACTTTGTTTAGTCCACACACATAATCGTCTCTTTGCTGAAGAATAACTTTTAGCGGCTACTCCTCACTATCCTTCTGCTGTTGCATCAGCTTTTCTTCGCTATCTTTTTGTTGTTGCAGCAGCTTCTCTTCACTGGTTTTCTGTTGCTGCAGACTGTCTTCCAGTTTCTTCAGGATTTTTCGAACATTTTCTCAGACTCAGACATTTTGTTGCTTTCAGTTTCTTTTCCGCTTCGTAATTTAACCATTAAATAATTAATCTTCTTGCTGGAATCGGATCCCGTTTCTGACACCAGTTGTTACGAGTCTCACAATAATAAATCACCACCAAAGTCTGCAAATTCCTTTATTGTTTAACACCACAAGTAGAAAGTACTTATAACCTCTAATAATTCTAAATAAACACACACAGGTGTTCTCTTATCTCCATTCACAGATACTACACTACTTGTCTATTCTTTATAATTCGCTATACTGTCACTACTGGCTTCCTTACTTCACACTTCACTTCACTACTGCTCTGTCTATACTTCAGTCTTCACTGCTTCACGTCCAGGATACTACTGCTGCACGCAGCCATACGGCGGCCCTTATAAGGTCCCCCGACGCGTCATCAAAACAGTAGGCACATTCTAGTAGGTTGCAGAACTCACACCGGCGCACCGGCCGTGGATTCTGGAAATGTCAGATTGTTCGGCGAGACCACTCCAGTAATCCATAGAACTAACAACTGTCTACTGTGTCATATGCCATGTGACTGGAATTGTCGCGAACATGTCATTGCCTTATAACCATCATAAAAAAATGTAAACATAAACAACGAAATGGTGAAACTAGAATTTTTCCAGAGCGGTCTCGTTATAATATATTGGATCGTACCCTGAATTTTTCAGCATCCTGTATAATGAAAAAGGACAAAGGATATAAAAATATTAGTTACTGCTAAGAAACAAATTATTGACACAATAATGAAATCATATCAATTACTGAAGAATAAGCAATCTGATTATTGAAAAACAATAATCTTTTCTGAACGACACAACCCTATAGTAAGGGCCATAGTTATTATGCAGCATTGCTTTTATGGCGCTCATAGTTGCCGCTTTTGTTGTACTTCTGGGAAGCACGCGTCCACGAGCGTACGCTCTTCATTTTGAAAATTATTTAATTCATTGCACTTCTGTAACGTTTTGTACCTCAGCAGACTGCTCTTTTAACATTGATCTCGTTCATAAGTGAGGATTGCACAACATGGAACAGCACAGTTAGTAGAGTTTATAACTTCATACATTATTACAATAGGTATTCAGATAATTATAATTATTCTTTTGAATCTGTCAAAGTTTATTATATTCTTCTTTTTCAAATATGCATCCATTTTATGAACAAAATAGTTTCGATTATTTAGTTAGTCAGAACATATTTGTAGGTGTAGGTATTGATAATATTGATATAATTAATATTGATTTTTATTTATACTAAATGAATTTAAATGCTATGACGCGGTATTTGTCATTCCTTCTACAATTCCTTGCGAGAACATATTTCCTAAAGATCTACATTTACTTACTCCACAGAGTAATTGGTAGATGCGGAATTTGAATTTTCAACTGACAGATACTCTGTTGTAATGGCAATAATTGGCGTTGCGTTGGTAACCAAACATTGATAATTAAATAATAAAACTGTCATGTTAACTACAGAGGTCATAAAACAATTCACGAAGTTATATTTATTTTTGTATTATTTCTTGAATATGAGCAATAACGGACAGCGATTTTGAGTCTCAATATTATTTTTCTGCACTTAAACTAAAAACCAATACAGAGTTCCTTCTTTCTCGGAGACAGTGCGTATGTTGTTTTTTTTTATTCAAAACGAAATATTCTTGGACCGCAACAACCTCAGTTCAACAGCCAATACCTAGGCTCCAAGCTAATACCAGTGTTGATGTATATTTAATACTCATTGGTAACATCCCCCTGAGAAGAAGAATAAAGTAAGTATTTGACCTAATAGTCCTCATAATAGTCGTATTATGAGTATATTATTATGATTACATTGCCGTATATAGCCAAAGCGGAGATCCTCGGGAGAATCTTATACATAACTGGCAAAAATACTGAGACATCTACTCGAAATTGTTTTTTTCTAAAAGTGTTAAATGAATATATAAAATGCGAAGGCAGTATACCTGCCTATCTATCAAATGATAGCCACATTCCCTAATAGATAAATAAAGCATTGATAAATAAAGTCATCAATAAATTAGCAATAAATAAAATTTTATTAACAAGCACTACGACTTCCATTTTACCTACCTGTTTAAATAAAGGATGTGTTCAAATAATATTTTTATAATGTAAAAGCAATACCTACCCTACAAGCATTGCAATATTCAGTCTATACGTTATAGAAACATCAAAAAATTATTACTTTTTGACATTTCAACAGAACCTCAATTATTTTTGTCTAGAAATCCTGAGAATAGAAATGTCAATTTCCTTTCGATTTTAATATTTTTATATGAACCTGTGCCACTGCTTGCATTGAGCTGACAACTCTGTCAATTTTTTATCCATTTAAAATGCATTGCCCTATGCTACCCACACTGCATATTATCTATGGCCATCACTATAGTGGTATGATAAAGACAGACACATCGATGTTTCACTGGTTATTTCCAGCTCATCAGTCTGACATATCATCATAAAGTGACCACACGTTCCGATTTTGGTGGGACTGTCCCGCTTTTTGGTGGACTGTCCCGTGTACTGCCGATTTTAAAAAATGTCCCGCTTTCTTTTTAGAAAATATCTGCATTTCTTATATTAAATGTACTGTAAAAATATATTTCCTATTATTTAAGCATTATTATTATGGCGAATATAAAGAAATAAAAAAAAAACACATAAAATGCATGCAGAGTAAACTAAATTAGGCAATGTACCGAGCTAGATTTACTGGTGGTGTTCGATCATTGTTTTACCTCTTGCTTAATTCAGATAAGTGCTGACAGTGCGGACTGCCGTGCTGTTCGTTATTAGATAGTGCGGTTTGTTCTTGTTGTTTTCAATTTGCGGTTTGACTCAGTATTTGATTGACGATTGCAACAGAACGTGTTTTTTCTAGTATCAATAAAATATGGACAACTGAAACAATTCAGTTGAACGTTAAAACTTTAAAGTCTATATTGAGTGTAAAATATAATTTGACCAATTAATGTGAAATATTTCACGACATTTTAATAAATGATCTGAATCTATTGCAAAGTATTCATTTGGATTACAAATATTATGACCGTGGAAGAAAATCATAATTTTTTTTTTTGTCCCGCTTTGTCTCAATGAAAATGTGGTTGGTCACTTTTATATTATCACCACCAGAGGATTGGCCGATCAGAAAGAAAATCAACACATTTAAGCAAAATGATTTGTCGGAAACATAGTGACTTGCAAGGCAAATGCCATCTGACGACTGAAAAGTATACAACTTTCATTAGCGTCATTAGCGAGTTCTCTTTTTAACCCTATTTGTGAAACCAATAACCGCACATAAATTTGGCATTTTTAAACAGATAATACCTTGAACTTACACTCAGGGAATTAACTATCAGTAATAATGTCATAAATGCATTTAAACGTCATTCGACAACCGATGGGACTCTACATTTTTGCCCTCATACAAAATGGCGTCCGCTCGACCTTGAGGCTTCGAGTATCAGCGATCTAGTCATAGAATAAACATCTCTGACTTAAATTTAGGACCCAGAAAAATAGTGTGTGTAGGTCTGTAATACCCATGCAGAAAGATGCTACAATGGAAACGTTCAGTTAATAAGTTACGCAACTTGAAAAGCGATGCCACGTTGACAAATTTGATTGAACTCGAGGAATAGGTACAGTTTGAATGCCTTTAATTCCATTACGATAGTTTGTGATATTTTTTTCCGATATTTTTCTGATATTTACGAAAATTCCTTTTCCGATAGTAAAAAAAAATTAAAACACTTTTGTAATAGTTATGTGAAATCATGTGTTTTGCTATATTTTTACTACGATTTTTGTAAAAGGCAACATTATGTCTCGGTAATGAAGCCCAGGAAACAATGTTTGTTTTAAATTTACAAATACAGCATGTCCGCCATTTCGGGATCACCCTCCAGAAAACTGTAGATAATTGAACATTTTGTAGCGTCTTAATTGAGACGTTCCCCGCTTAAAAGGTTAAATTGAACTGACACTAATTACCTATGAAGCAAATTTATGGTTAATATACAAAGTGCTACCCCAGATTCAAACAAAATTTTCCTGCTCCCGGAATACCGCACATTGTTGCCGGTACTGATTTCATTTTACAACGCGTACCGTTTTTACTGAATAATGGGGACGATTAGAAATTGACATAAGTCTGGTAATTGGTCATTGTTAGGTACTATCTTCTTTGAAATTTCAAGAAACTGACAAAATATACCAGGTGTCCAGTTCAGATTTGCCACCGGCCATTGAACTTCTGATGCTTGTTGAACAGGCTCAAGATATCAATTTAAATTGTGCGAAATCTATTTTGGAACAGGGTGCAGTCCAAGTTACATCACTCGGTAATGCAGCATTTCAAGCACAAACATTCCAATTATTGACAAAGTAATAGAAATCATAGAATAAAAATGTCCACTTACAGAACTACATACTAGTTTTCAAAAGAACCACTTTACAAACCCAATACAACTAACACAAACACCTGGATACTTCTAATATTACAATGAATTCTATAAACAAACAGAAGATATACAGTGTCATCCGAAAAATATGCACCATATGGGAATTTTTTTACCACCAAGATTTAAAAAAATGCTCATAAAATTTGTGCATTATCTAAAACTCATTATTTGACACAATCATACTTATTTTAAGTTACAATGCATAGCACACAGGATAAGACAATGTAAAAATTTTATAAGAGTAAAGTACCCTTGTTTGTCAAGATATTAAAAAAAGATTATAGAGAAAGGGGGTTTAGAATAAAAATTTAAAGTCAGATATGAATTTGTAGCTTTATTGGAATTTTTATATTTTTTTATTTTTACTTTTAACTTTTATTGGATTTTGTTTGTCACGAGTTTTTTGAGGTTTAAATAAGATTTTCTATTAAGATTTACCAATTTTATTTTAATTAACTGAAATTTACCTGAGTTAAATTTTTAAAATAACAAATAACTAAAAAATCAAGAACTAAAAATTCTACAAATTCATATTATCTGACTTTAAATTTTAATTTTAAACCACTTTTTCCCATACAATTTTTTAATACCTTCACAAAAAAAGGTACTTTACTGTTATAAAATTTTTACATTTTCTATCCTACCCTGTATCTTAACTTAAAATAAGTATGTGTCAAATAATTTTTAGAACATCAAATTGTGCAACTTTTCTCTAATATAACCGACCTCGTGTCTCTAACCGTTTCCAATATCTTAATGTTATCCCTTCCTTATCTTGGACACACTGTATACCCACAGGGTGTTTCATTTTTTACCAGTGTCATTTTAGGAGGTGCTAGAGAATCACAAAATAAGTGAACTTTAAAAAAAAAACACAAAGGCATACTAAAGAAGTCTGCAATAAAATTGTGTTTGTTTTCCAAATAATTTGAACAACAAAAATTATTATAGTCAATAAAAATTATTCCAAATGATACATAATATCAAAATTTTGCAATATTCTTTTCATATTCAAGCGAATAATTTAAAAATATAATCATCTATGAAAAATGTCCAGAGGCGTAGAAGATGGGGTGAGAAAATGGGGGCCACCACCCTTTATCTACGCCACTGGACAGTTTTTGAAAAAGTTATTACCAGTAAACAATAGGTTTTTTTATTTTTTATTTAGATAATAATGCTTCGACATCATAGGTCATTAGCATGTTACTACATGTTATTACATATGGATGAGAATATACAGATATACAGATAAATTATACAGATATCTTCAGTGGATAACCTCTTATCTAAAGGGACGTTTACAACTGACTAATGAGGACACTCCACGGGGTGTATTGCAATCTGACTGTAGGATGATGTCCTCGGGTGTCCCCCAGGGCTCTATTTTGGGTCCACTCCTTTTTTCTTTATACACAGCTGATTTACCTTTGGCTCTGAAGTACTGTTCTATTCAAATGTTTGCTGATGATATCCAGCTGTACCTTTCATTTACTCCCATAGAAGCACAATCTGCAGCTAACAGAATTAATTCTGATCTATATTCTATTCATAATTGGCTTAAATTAAATCTAATAGTTTGGTAATTAATCCTGAAAAATGTAAATGTATTATTTTATTATTGGCTCCAAACGTACTAAACCCCTTGATGATATTGTAGTTTCAATTGCCGGTGTCAAGATATCAACTGTTGACGAGATTAAGGCTCTGGGACTTATTGTTGACAGTAAATTAACGTTTACTGCAAACATCAGCAAACTGTGTTAGAGGGCATATTTTAGCTTAAAGCAACTTCTACCTTTCAAACTTCTCCTGGACCCCCAGACTAAAGTTATTTTATGTGAATCGCTGGTTCTATCTCAACTTAATTACTGTGACATTGTTTATGGTCCTTGTATCTCCAAAGCTGATAACCAGAGACTCCAGAAACTACAAAATTTCTGCATAAGATTTATTACTACAATACCTAGATTCAGTCATGTTACACCTTATATTCGTGAGCAAAAATGTTTAAAAGTTCAGGAAAGACGCCTAGTCCATTATGCTTGTTTTATACTCAAAATACTGGTTAGTAGTAAACCTAGCTATCTGTCTAAAAAAATCAACAAGCGAAGCTCTTTACATGACCTTCCCCTGTGTCATGTTGATCATACTATTGCAACATCTTTTTTCAGATGCAGTTTTACTTACTTGTCAGCATACCTATACAATGGCTTGTTATTCAGGCTGCCGGACCGGTCTCTTGCATCATTGAAGAAAACTCTTAAGCGGGTGATTAGGGATTGCAATCCGGCCTCATTTTCAATCCGGCCGGATCCGACCGGATTTTAATCAATCCGGCCGGGTCCGGACGGATCCGGCCGGATTGATCAAAACTTTCCTTTTTTGTTGCAAGTTGCAACATGGGCGTTAATGAAGTGTTGAAAAAAAGATATGTATACGAAATCAACTTTATTATGTATAATTTTAAAAATAAACCAAAATAATTACACTCTCAGTGTCAGAACAAATAAAATCACAAATTAAAAATCAAAACAATTAAAATCTCATAATAACAAAAAACCAGTGTCTTGAAAACCGTAACTGGTGATTCAGTCTTCTTAGTTGGACTTTGAAGATAAAGTAGAGATCAATATTATCAATCAAAATTATGAAATTAAACATAACACATAACATAATAATAGTAATAATTAATGGATACAAAAAATAAAAATATGACAGGATTGACAGGACGCAAGTGACCGAATCTGTCTAATGAATAGCACAGCACAGCAGTCACAGCACACACAACAACACAACAATCACAAAATATTAACTATTCTTTGTTTTTTCAACTCTTTAGTTTTAAAAATAATCAATCTTTGGTTTGAAAAAAAGATTGCAGATGAAAAAAACAAGCACCACGCGTTTAAAGTACCTAACCTAGCCACCTACTCATGTAACAGCGCGGTTATTTTGACAAAATATGCAATCACCGGACCCGGTCACCGGATCCGGTATGTTGGTATCGGATCCGTCAAGTGTATATTGATGCCGGATCCGCCGGATTACCGGATCCGGTTTTCCGGATTGCAATCCCTACGGGTGATTATGTCTGGTGGCCTGGATGATATTGGTATTGATATATCTCTGTTTTGATAACTGTTCATTGTTAGGGCTACTTAAAATCAGTTTTACTGTTGTAAGCCCTTTTGGGTAATTTATAAATCATTGCTCAATAAATATTATTATTATTATTATTATATTTTAAGTATACCTAGATTATGTGATAGGTAAGGAGCAAAGTTAGAGAGACTTGTAAATCTATATTATACGTGTAAGTTCCAAAAGGCGTCGTCACTACAGTAGTTCGTACAGTCCAACGTTTTTGAGAAAGGCTAGCGTTTTCATTGCTTCGGATGGGGTGTTTCCTAATGCTACTGAAGTGTCGCAGCTAACTTGGCATCTTTTTCTTTCTAAGTTGTACTGTTGGCAGTCGCTAAGAATACTGGTTACTGTGAGTCTGCAATTACAAGTTTCGCATGAGGGTGGGTTTTCGTTGCTGAGAAGGAAGCTATGTGTGAGCCGGGTGTGTTGAAGGCGTAGTCGGGATAGCTTTATTTGGTCTTTCCTATTGGTTGGGTTGGTCATTCCTTCGAATCGCCTATTTTGGATGGTTCGTAGTTTGGAGGTGTTATTAACCCAGAGCTCCTGGAGAATATCCATGTGCATTCTTCTGATACGAGATTTGATATCGTCTGGAGTGTGGAAGGTAGTTTCTGGTGTCGTTTCCGCTGATGCTTCACGTGCTGCTTTGTCTGCTTTCTCGTTGCCGGGGATGCCTACGTGAGATGGTACAAACACGAAACTGACGTGGATTTGTTTTTCTTGTAGCATTAGTAGAATATTTTGGATTTAATGTGCAATTGGGTTAGTTGTGTATAGTTTCGCAACGGTGTGTAGGGAGCTGATTGAGTCGGTGCATATCACATAACTTTCCTCTTTTCCAGAAGTGGAAAGGACGTATACCAATGCTTGGTGTATGGCGTATAATTCGCCTGTGAAAACACTCGTGTCTTTTGGCAGGCGGAATTTCATAGTTGAGTTTGACGTTACTATTGCGGACCCTAAGTGGCCATTTTGGGGGTTCAGTGAGGCATCTGTGTAGATAGGTGTAGCGTAGCAGTACTTACTTTGCATAAGGTTTGTAAAGGTGGTCCGTATCAATATAGGGTTGGTGTTAGATTTATCATATTGCAGAAGACATTCATTGCATTTGGCATTGGTCATCCAAGGAGGAGTTTTGTGATCTATTGCCGATAAAATCTTCGGAAACCTATACTCTGTTCGATTCAGGTATTTGTTGACTCTCTCATATAGTGAGTCTGGTGATATACAGTGCTTCCCAAAAGTAACGGATAAATTCGATAAAACGGAGAGGGCTGTTTTTTTGAAAAAATAAAAAAAACAGGTCGATTTTGTTTTTGAGTTGTTCAACTTTTGACATAATATTTGGGTATACAGGGTGATGCGCGAAAAAGTGGTGACGTCATCGGCATTTTTTTAAATGGCAACCCTTATTTTTTATTCCATTTTTTGATACTTAATTTAATTGCCAGTATGGTAATGTAATCAATTTGTAACCTTAAATAAGGAAATTTCTGAGAAACAGCTTGTGAGTCGAAATTGTGCACTTTTTACTGATGTGAAAATCGGAACATTAGCGATAAAAATAAAAAAATATCAAATAAAAATTACTGTTTCCATGGCAATTTTATAAGATCTGTCTATTAAATTAAGTCTATCAAATTGAATCTGTTAAATTAAATTAAATTAAATCTATTAAATCTGTGGAAATTAAGTTATTTTCTCCGAAATTTCCTTTATAAACGTTACAAAATGATGACATTACCGTATTGGCAATTGGATGAAGTATCAAAAAATTTAATAAAAAATAAGGGTTGCCATTTAAAAAAATGCCGATGACGTCACCACTTTTTCGTGGATCACCCTGTATACCCAAATATTATGTCAAAAGTTGAACAACTCAAAAACAAAATCGACCTGTTTTTTTATTTTTTCAAAAAAACAGCCCTCTCCGTTTTATCGAATTTATCCGTTACTTTTGGGAAGCACTGTATAGAGTTCTGGAGTTGCTTTCATAGATGTTTGTGAATCTGTTGGATATTGTAATTCCGTAGTTCATGCTAGAAGGTGTTGCCAGTACTTTCACAGCGTAGTGTAGGGTTAACACAGGAATTCTATCATGTATGCTAGAGATTCCTAATAGAGCATATAAGCTTGCTGTGGGAGTTGTAGGAAAGGCTCCTGTAATTATGCGTAAGGCTTGATTTTCTATGACCTCTAGAGTTTTAAACCTGACTGCTGAAAATGCTATAAGACCATAATCGATTTTTGCTCTTATCATACAGTGGTAGTGGTATACTACCAGTATCTAATGTCGGCTCCCCAGTTATGATCTGACAGTACTTTTAATAGATTAATGACGTTGTTGCACTTATATTTTAGTGCTTGAAAATGTAGTTTCCAGTTGAGTCGTTGGTCGAAGATGACTCCTAAGTACTTGAAGTGGTCGACAAAGGTTAGTGGCGTGCTGAATAGGGTGATGTTGGGTAAAATGTATCTGGATCTTGATGATTTTTGAAACAGTATACATTTTTGTTTTTTTCACATGAAAATCTGAAGCCTGAATTCTGGCTCCAAACTTCTAGTTCGTGGATTGTCTGTTGAATTAGGCTTGCTAAAAATTCCCGGTTCGATCCTTTCACATAATATATGACCAAGTCGTCTGCAAACATATTTATTTTAACTGGGGGAATATTAACGAAAATGTCGTTTATTGCAATTAGGAATAGGGTGCTACTGATAACAGATCCTTGTGGGACTCCATTTTCCAGTTCTTTAGTGCTTGATAGTTGACCATTCGTTTTGGTTCTAAATGCTCTGTTCGAGAGGAAATTGTCTATAAAGGCGGTAATATTACCTGTTATGTTCCAATTTATTAATATTTTTATTATTCGGTGTCGCCAAGCTTGATCGAAGGCTTTCTCCAGATCAAAGAATACTGCTAGGAGTCGTTGATTGTTTGCGAAGCTCTCATTAATCTCACTCTCTAGATTAACTATGTTGTCTATTTTATTTCCTAAATTGTCTAAATCCACTCTGGTGATTATTAAGGAGTTTGTTCTTCTCGAGGTGCCACAGCAAACGATTATTTAGTTTTTTCTCGAGTAGTTTGCGCATTGTGCAGGTGAGTGAGATTGGTCTGTAGGATGTGATTCGCTCTCTTGGTTTGTTTGCCTTCAGTATGGGGTGTATGACTGCAACTGACCAGGATTGAGGGAAATATTGGTTTAGAAATATTTCATTGTATAGATCTACGAGGTGATGCCTTGCACGAGGTGGTAGATTCTTAATAAATATAAAGGGTATGTTATCAGGACCTGGAGCTGAGTTTTTGCAATTGCTTAGGGCTTCTTCAAATTCTCTCTCGGTGATTGGTTGGTTGATATCGCTTTCATAGTTGCATTTGCGAGAAAACTTCATATTTTGTTCGGTTGTTCGTTTGTAGTTTAGAAAGTTGTGATCATGGTTGTCATCGCTGGATACTTGGGAGAAATGTTCTGCGAATATTTCCGATATTTCCTGCGAGTCGGACACCAATGCGTTGTTACGATGTATTTTTGATTGTTGAAATTTGTTGATGGTGCTATGTACCTCGGATTCTCTTTATCTTGTTCCATGCTTCTGAAGGATTTGATTGTGGCGTTATTGTTGAAACAAATTTTTCCCAACAATCTCTCTTGGCTTTCTTGTATATGTACTCTCTGTACACTGAGAGTTGTCCGTTGTCATGCCACACTGATTCTGACTAAACAATTTCATTTAATTCGATTTGAATCGTACACTTATTTCTAAGTCGAACCAGATGTGGTATCGCAGTTCGTGTCAGTGGCGTGTGTTGAGGAATAATGAATATCCTACAAATATATTATTTCGACAAGTTATTGACGAAGTAGTGCCGTGCAACTTTTTGATAACAAATATTATATAATGCAAGTAAATAAGAATCATAATAATTATTGTTATCATCATGATAGAAATATCATGTCACCTACCTGCTGGTTGCCGTTTAAAAGAAAGAAAAACACGTCCGTTTTCTTATTTGCAAGTAAAATATTCCAGCAATTTAACCACAAGACCACGTACTAGGGAGTTCAATCGTTTCCCAGGCAAAGCAAGGAAATAGATTTTTAGGCATCGAGCAATTATAATAAGTTACTCATAGTTTATCACAGGACAATAACACAGGACACAGAGGTAATTCTGCTAATTTCGTATTAAAAACGTTTCAAATCACAAAACAAACCTTATTAGTATATTTACCGCTGACACTGACACTACTGATAGTAGCGACGACAATCTTATCGTAAGATCGTATCAATCTAAGCGTATCAAGACGCGAGTCGATACTTCCGTCTCACTCTCGCTCATCTTTTTAGAATTGCAGACGATTCAAACGTATTTCTGACAATACGTCCCATTTTAACTCGATTGACTATGCAATGCAATAGAAAGAGTAAGAAACATAACGAGATGATGTACGAGGTCTGGCTATTAAATAACGAGACTGCGCGCGCAGAAGGCGTCCTAGAGGGGTGGTGAGGAACACGAATGCAGCATTGGTTAGAGTGTAGTGTCTGCTTCGCCTGTATGAAAACACGTTTTTGTCGCTGTAGTAGTATTTTTTCTATGAAAGTTGAAAATGAACGCGGTTTTTTCTCGTGCCGATAACAACGTGTGACGAAAAACGAATCAATGTGAAATTTCTCGTTAAATGAAAAAAAACTCCTACTGAGCGCTATAAATTGTTGAAAGAGGCTTACGGTAAAGATTCTCTATCTCGTGCACGTGTTTTCGAATAGCATAAAAGGTTTTCTGAAGGCGGGGAGAGCATCAAAGATGACCAACGTCCAGGTCGACCTGTGTCTGTTTCAACTCCGCAAAAAGTGACCAAAAACAATGAAATTGTACGCGGAGATCGCCGTATGAGCATTCGGATGATTGCTGAGACTGTAAACGCCAGACGCTGAGACTCTCGCCATGTTTTGGCAACACTGCGAGAGCGAGTTCGTAAGAAACGATCGGAGTTGTGGGAAAACAAGTCGTGGCAACAATGCACCTGCCCATAACGCGCTGTTTGTGAAGCGTTATCTAGCCGCTAGAGGCGCTCCAGTGCTTGAACATGCACCGTACTCACCTGATTTAGCGTCTTGTGACTTTTTCTTGTTTCCGAAGATCAAGTCTGCCTTAAACGGAACCCGGTTTGAGTCGATGGAAGAGGTGAAGCGAAAATCGGCGGAGCTTCTAAATTCTGTCACAAAAGAAGACTTCCAGTATTGCTTTGACCAATGGAAAAAATGAATGGAACAGTGTGTGGGGAGGGGAGAGGTGTACATTGAAGGGGAGCATTCGATTGTAGAATAATTTTCACAATAAACCTCTTTTTCATATGCAGTCTCGTTATTTAATAGCCAGACCTCGTATTACCTTAGTTATCACAACAGACAACTCTCAGTGTACAGACTTTATTTGGCTTTAGCTCTAAGACGTTTGTATTCTATTAAGTTCTCAGGTATAGGGTTTCTCCTTGCCCTGTAAAGGGCGGTCTTGTGAGCCCTCATTGCATTGTTGCAGTCGGAATTCCACCACGGGACTGGAGCTTTGGAGCTTGGCAGTTTCGCTCTACCTATATTCGTTTCTGCAGATGAGATTATGAGTTCTGCAAAGGATTGCAGTTTTACATTGACGTTGTCACTTGATGGCTGAGATTTTCGATTGTATGTATTCGCTAAACCCCTGCCAGTCGGCTGATTTGAGGTTCCACCTACTTACAGCACTGGTTGGACTGGTTTTGGAAGACACATGATATTCTATGCGAAGTGGAAAATGATCACTGCCATATAAGTCTCTGGAAGCGGTCCACGAAAACAGCTGAAATATTTCAGCATCCGAGACGGTGAGGTCAATGCATGAAGTTTCGCCAGTGTTGGCATTGTATCGTGTTCCTTCTCCAGTATTGAGGAAGATGAGGGTGAGGGAATTGTTGTTTATGAAATCTTCGATTTTTTGTCCGCGTTGGTTGGTATTTTTTGAGCCCCATTGTATTTGTATTTGTATTTGTGTTTTTGAGGGTGATTAAGTTACTGCGACCTAAAAGATCTATTGTATCCCCTCTACTGTGCTTCGCCTGGTGTGGAATCCCTTTAGTGAAGCACCCTCTCCAAGTCCGTTTCCTTGAGAAACTTCAGGATTTTGAGAGGATCAAGGTCGGGTAAGTTCCCTGCCTCTAGCTGGTGATGGCCCAGAACATTACTTCTTTTGAGTTCTATCGCATCGCAGTTGAGCAGCAGGTGACGTGGTGTCTCGTCTCCTTCCCCGCAGAATCTGCAGACGCCATTTTCTTCTATGTCTAGCTTCCTCAGGTGTTCCTTGAGCTTGCAATGTCTCGTTAGGAATCCCGTCAGTGTTCTGTTAATTCTCTCAGTTAAAATTCCCGAGAAGTTCTTTGGATTGTCTCAACCCCGAGAGGTTCCTCTCAGTTTTCTTCTTCCTTTTGGAATTCTGCTTGAAGAAAGTATCTTCGAAGCCACAGAATGGTTCTGGTCCTATGAAGGATGTCGATGCTCCTTTTCTTGGCAATGAGTGGGCATTCTTCTTGCGCTCGAGGTGGTCTCGAGCACAAGGATTGTTTAGATTGCCGACTGTCTTGACGGGTGACAAGCCCCGCTCGGTCAGCAGTCTGTTTTGCGGTGATGTCCCGCGATTTCTTGGTTTTTTATTTCTTACCATGGTTGATCCCACGAGTAGCTAGGGAAGGGTGTTCCACCTATGCAGAGCCCCGCATGCAAAGGTGAGGGGATTGATACAGTGGGGTGCCCCCTGGTGCCCCAAGGTTGAATCCAGTAGGGCTGGTCTTCTATCCAGTCACGCATCCCATCAGCCTGGACCCCCGCCTTAGGATTTAGGTTTTTTTTAGTGAGGTTGTCTCCTCTTGGTTCCGGCGATTAAGCCGAGACCCCCGCATCTCTCTGTGCGCGGAACGTGACCACGACAACAGATGATACGGTATATCAGATAGTCCACAGTCGGACATCTCTGGCGCCGTTTCCCCTAGTGCAGACCTTTAGTCACGACACGACAACCAGGTTAGGGGAGGTGGTCCGCGGCAGGGTTTTGAGCTACCAGTCTAGAATTTTACCTCCGACGAGCTTTATCACCACTGCTAACCTTACTCACTTACGCTCATTGTAAGGCCTTCCCCCTATCCGCCACCTGGGGACGCGCCCGATGGGTACTCAACCGCACGGGGAGCCCCATAATATGTTGTGCGCGTTGAAATAGCCCATTATTAATTTTGGGGACGCAACTTGGTCGTAAACTGCTTGTAGGTCAGCCACTAAGATGTGTTTATTAGAAGGTATGTACATGTTGATTATAGTAATTGATCTGTTTTCTAATTGGACAGTTACTGCGACGGCCTCTAGCTCTGTTGTGAGGTGGATTTGGTTGCAGTGCAGGGAATTTTTTACATATTATATGGCTACTCCTCCACTTGCTTGATCAGTGTTTGTTCGGTTTTTGTGAAAGCATTCGTAGTTTCTGAGAGGATAGCCGTAGCTGTGTTTGAAATTAGTTTCCTGGATACATATTATAGATGGCGTTGTTTCATGGAGTAGAATCTTTAGGTTTTCGAGATTTGATTCCAATCCATCTATGTTCCATTGAATTATATTATGTGGCATTAAAAATTTTTGTTTACTGGGATTCTTGGGAGGCTGAACTATCATATTCTGAGCTAGGATCGTCGATTGAAGTCGTGAGGGAAGCTAGGCCTAGCTGTTTTCTGATTTTATTTTGCACTTTGGTGCATCTTGTTTTCATTTGTCTGTGCTCTAGTTTTGGGTAGATATCATTTATAGCATTTCTAACACTCCTCTTATGTCTTTTGTGTATGTCTGTATTAGACTGAGAAGGTCTTTGGACTTTGGGGCGTTTTCCATAAAGCTAGTTATCCTTATATAAAATCGAGATGTCACGTTCAAGGTTGAAGCCTCGAAATGCGCGCGTCGCGCACCGCTGCCAATGTTGGAGTGTAGAGATCTATACAGTGAGTAAACAATACAATGGTGATACCCACGCGAGAAATCTTTCGGTAGATGGCGCGAAAACTGCGTGTAGATCCCAGAGATGTGAAGGTTGTGGCCTCTAAATACGCCACAACTCGAGAAATCTTTCGGTAGATGGCGCGTAAACTGTGTAGATCCCAGAGAAGTCAAGGTTGAGGACGCAACAATACAATGGCGATACCTGCGCGAGAAATATTACTGTGTAGATCCCAGAGATGTGAAGGTTGAAGCTTCTAAACAATACAATGGTGACATCTACGCGGGATATCTTTCGGTAGATGGCGCGTAAACTATGTAGATCCCAGGAAATGAAGGTTGAGGACGCAACAATACAATGGTGACACCTGGCGAGAAATATTTCGGTAGATGGCGTGTAAACTGTATAAATCCCAAAGATGTGAAGGTTGAGGCCTCTAAACAATACAATGGTGATACAATAATCTACGCTTTCGGTAGATGGCGCGTAAACTGTGTAGATCCCAGAGAAGTAAAGGCTGAGGCCTCGAAATACGAGTGTCGCGCACCGCTGCCAATGTTATTGGATGTAGTGTCGAAAATTTCAATGCAACATGTTCCATCAAGATTAGTATTTACATAAACAAGAAGTAGATTATGTTGTGTGGTTGAAGATCAGTCTAAGATTCAAGTAAAGATAATTAATATGATTCGTCGTTGAAAGACACAGATCAGTTTAAGAGTCAGATAAAGAATATGAAATAAGATTCAGATAAGAGACAACACCGTACAAAATTGTAAGTTAGGCATATGAAGAATTGCAGATGTAATAGGAGACGAGTAGACAATATCGCAGACCACTTGGATGTATAGAGATATTAGAGTTCAAAATGTGCTTAATGGACAAAGTTGAAGTTTGACTATCAATTTAATATTCTGAAATAAACGAGTTCTTTAACATTATCGTTAGTTAGACTCGGGGGAATCCCATACGGTGAGTGTACGGTAGGTGCCTGTTCGATAGAGCCGAGGCCCGAGGCCTGAGTAAACAGTGATTATGGTTCCCTTTTACAATAATAATGTTCAATAATATAAAATATGAATAATAATATTATACACACCTACCAGAATTATCATAAAATGCCTGTACGATATTAATGTTAGGGAGCATAATATGTTAGTTGTGAAGATCTCTTCAACTCGGGGATTACTTCAGATAAGGGCGCGCGTATGCGCGCCTTCATGTCCTAGTTTGATTGAAGTTCAGTGGGTATTTATTAGGGGAGTCTGCTAGCACTTGTTCTAATGATTTCATCATTTCTTGTGTTGTCAATAAGTTTGGTGCACCTATTAGCTGGTTGTCTGATGTTTTCTGTTTTTTTGTTCTATTTTTGGGCGGTTTTGGGGACCTGAACACTACTTCATCGGTGGTAGAGTCGTTCTCTAGCTGCTCGACGGAACTTGCGTTTGAAGGCGATGGGGGTCGTTTTTGTGGAATTGTTACTTTGGGTGGATCTTCTTGAGTGATGTGTGAGTCGTTTTCTGGTAGTTCGCTCATTTCAGCTTCATCGACAATAGTAGGTGGAGCTTCTTCGACTAGACTCGGTTGTATATTGTCTTGGGTTTGTGGACAGTTTTTGGCTATGTGCCCTTTCATTTTACAATTGAAGCAGGTGAGCTCGTTGAAAGTCGCGAAGATTCTATATGTTGTATCTTCATACGTCACTGTCAGGCTTGATGGAAGCTCTATTGAGTTATCGGGACATACGTATATCTGCCTACGAAAGCTCATGATGTGTGCGAGCTGTTTGTCCCATCTGTCCGAAAAATAGAAAAAATACTCAGAAAGAACAACACCAAAATAGCTCATAAAAGAACTCACTAATCTACACCCAGCCCTAAAAAACACAATCCAAATATAAAAGAACAGGTATAAAAAAAAGTTTCTAACCAATTCTAACTAAATAATAATTGCTAAATAAATGTATTAAAAAAAAAAAACTTTGAGAGCAGGGTTTACAATGCCAAAGTTGAATATTTTCTAATGTTTCTAGAATTTCTATAAAAAGAACCCAGGAAAATTTGATCAATCTTGCATAATGTAACATAGTGCATTGATTTTCTCATGGTTACTTTAGACAGATTTTTTTTGGTGGGCTCGAGGGCCAACAAACAGTTCCTGAGATATGGTCGCTAGCCAACTTTAACCAGACACCCTGTTTTTTTTTTATGAACTTTTTGTTAAGAAGTAAATCAGAGGAGGTATGACTAATTATTTATTTTGCAGAGACCATCAATAGAATTTTCAACAATTCTTTGGTAACGAAAATATCTGAACAGTCCGATGGAAGGTGTTTTGATGAATTGTCAGCAGCTGATCTAGTAACAACCAGTTTATCGGTTGCCGATTTGGCCACAACTGCTCTAGGCAATGGCGAACATGATGGGATTAATCCTCCCAAGAATTGCAATTCACAAGTTGATTTCATTCAACTTCTTGAAAATAATCAAATGCTGTTAACGTGTCGAGAATGCACAAAAGTTTTTACTACTTTAGAAGGCTTGAAATGTCACAAAAGAATGCACTCAGGTAAGTTGATCTTTCATTGTATAAATGTGGAGGTTATTTATTTATTTTTTTAACGACAATATACTCTACAGGGACTCTGTTCAAATGTCGGTATTGTGACAAGGAATATACCCGTAAAAATCATCTGGATCGCCATGAAGGTACTCATGGAAAACGAAAAGTACATGTTTGTAAGATCTGCAATAAAACCCTAACCAGATTTGAGCACTTGAAACGCCATTTAACGACCCATTTGAAGGAAAAACCATTTACTTGCAATACTTGCAATCGTGGCTTCAACAGGATTGAACATCTTAAAAACCATCAGGGCCGTTGCAAGGGCGATACTGTTTATATCTGCGACATTTGCAACAAAGCCTTTACACGAGAAGACAGTTTGGAGGTAATATACATATTGTCTTATTATTATTTTATAATAGTCCCAGAGAAATGGTAAAAAAGGCCGAATTTGAGTTAACTAGAAATTTGGTGAAATGTTAATGGTGGCTAGGGGGTGCCAACAATGCTCCAGCCAAGTTTCCCCTCTCAGATTCCAGAAGGGGCTGCCCCTTTTTTAATTTAAGGGTTGAAATCACGTATCTTGGTAAATATTGCTTGGGCTTGAAATTGTTATTTTCTAAAATGACAGTTTTGAAGCTAGAAACTATTTTATTTTTTTTATTTTACAACAAAACGGTCAATCAGGGACAAAAATGGGCTATGACAATAGTTTTAGCTTCTGAGTATTCTAATTCTGAGTATTTTTGAATTTTTTCACTTAACAGAAATTGCGGAGGTTGATTTATGATGGCCTATCACAAACTCTAAAGTGAATACTATCTCTGTCACCTCCTGACCCCAACAAAATATAATAAAATGAAAAATAAGTAGGTATTCTGAAGACACCGATCACAATCCTTCATGTGACCCAGGGTGAGAGAGGAGCCCGGAACAGAATAAACCCGGTTTCCTTGATCTACTTCAGGGTTTCTCCATGGCATGATAGTATTACCCGTGCATTTCCTCTCGTTTCCAGCCTTCTTCAGTTTCCTCCCCTAAGTTTACTTTTGATCTTTGTGATCTTTAGTTATTCTTCCACTGTTTTCTATTCGCGACTTCTTGTTCTGCCTTCTTTGTGACCGACTTTCGCACTGTTTTTTCATGTCTTCAGTTCTAATCGGTCTCTGGTTTTTTCCCTAATATATCCAGCCAATCCCAGAATGATAGACTTGTACGTTTCTTCGATCTGTTGTAGACCTCTTCCACCTTTACTTAGGTACGTAAAATCTATGAATATCAGCTCTAGGGTGGTGCAGTTCTGTTATTGTCAATATCTTCCTCGTCTTACTCAATACCTTTTTCACCTCGAATTTCTTCCAGTTCATGACATCAAAACTATACACAACTAAAGGCACAGCTAACTTACCGATGGCTAGGATTTTGTTTTTGCCTGTCAGTTTGCTCTTAGTTACAGCTCTTGTTCCCTTATAGTATTCCTTTCTGACCTTGTCCTTTGTCACGCCCCAAAACTGGCCCTACAAACCTAACAATAAGGGACCTGTTCGGGCGCCAGATGTCACGGTACAAATTCCGGTGACGTATTATTTAGCGATATACAGGGTGTTGTATTACTCGTAATAACCCTCGGACGCCAACTTTATTTTCCCTGTATCTACAGGTGACGAGGTCAGTTCCCCGCAGGAGATATCTGCTGGATCTCCGTTTATGCTTTTACCCGCAATAACTCAGTGAAGATTTCAATCCAGGAATTCAATGTGTTTATTAATTCGTAATTTTAGTTGGGAAGTAGGCTTTAATTACTTTCCAACTAATTCTGGAGAAAACGCTTAATTTAAGAGGTGGTAGCAGAACTTTATAATTTATTAGGCAACGATAAAACAGTAATCTTAATTAGAAAACAATTTAATTCTCATTCTGAGTAAGTATGTACATTTATAAACGAAACATGTGATTAGTTAAGAAAAATTATACAATCGTGCAACACTGCATGCTACTAAACTACCGCGATGAGATGCAACGGTAGTGAAATGAAAATTATTATTATTATTAATTACATCCATTCTATTAATTTGGTGCTAAATCTAGCCCCTACAATAATTAACTATGCTCATGCAAGCGAAATGAGTGGTGAGTTAGGTGAAAGGTGATTACGATTCCCTGTGCATTCCCCATGCAAACAAAATAGCAATTATAGCAACAATAAACAAACGAGATACCAAACAAGCAAGCTTCATTATTAATTAATATAAAATTTCCCCCTTGGGTGCAGCCTGATATTATTCCTAGAGACTTTAAATTAATTCAAAGTAGTTACGGGATACCCTCGTCGGGCTCCCCTCTCACCGACACACATCCTCCATCTTAGGGAACAACACTCCGCTAAAAGGAACACGCATTACGACAAGAGAGTACCTGAGGAAAGCATTCGTTCCTACTTATTACTTTCCCGCCCGGTTCGAGTCCTTCACTTCCATCTTCCCGAGCACCGATTTCCTCTATTTAGAACGCACTCACCACAAAGGAAACCGACACCCGACCTATGAAGTGTCGGGAAAAGGGCGGCAAGCAAATAACTAAAACATCTCTTTCTGGATCGGACGGTTGGCCAGACCTGCTCTGGAACTTACCTTGCTTGTATTCAGCTGAGAGCTGTAATCGTAATAATGTAATAATCTCGCTCCATCTACTTATATAGGCGAGACAGAGGGTTGCTGTGGTTACGCACTGCGCTGCCGCCTTGTCATTGGTGGGGCGTGTCGGTCGGCTATCGCGACTCGGCTCGGTCCGCGGAAGCAGACGAGTCGCATTATAATAGCGTACTGTATATTTCCTTCCAAATATTTATTACTTGAAATGTAATTTAAAAATAGATCCCAATACTTATTGCTATGCTATTTAGGCTTAATCTTTTCCTTAATTAATAATCTAGTTACTGATAGTGTTTTTGAGTCCCTATCTCTATTCATAATCTTGATGACGCTCGAAACAACACCGGAAGCATACCTACCTAGGCTGTGTTGTTCTCGTGAATCTACTTTTCTATTTACAATTAAAATTATAATTCACCTCTGTTAATTATGATGTTTGGTCTCAAAATTATCCTTATTCCATTACCTATCAAATGATATTACTTACATTCCCCTATCATTTTCTCTAATCTCTATAACGCTCGAGATATACTAAAATGTCAAGTGAATGGTAATGAACTTTACAATTATTTCTTTATAACGAGAGACTTCGTTATACCTTCATTTTTTAATCTTTTATTTCACTTGACTCATCCACTCCCAGATATTTGTAAGTTTCTTCGGGTTTTAACTCCTTGATTAGGGAATCCATACCCGGCAGAAATTGCTACCCGGATACCCGTTTTTATTACCCGGGTACTCGCGGGTATCCGACACATATTTTCTTAAATAAATTAATTTGAAAAACTTGAATACAAATCAAACTGCATGGAATAAATTAAACATTTCAACAAAAATTATTCTTCCTCTTTAAAGGTTTTACTTTTCTTATGAGTCAGCAAAAAAATTATCCAACGCGTATTTATTGCCCTGTGTAGGCACTCAGTAATAGAACCTAAGTGGTTTGTTTCATTTTATGCAGTCAATACAATTTCCGGTAGGAATGATAATCGGCAATAAATCAATGCTTATATTATTCGTCATTGTCGTCGTCTCCTGAAAATCAGGGGTCAGCAGGAATACGGTGAATTAACGCGCAGGTGGTCCAAGTATCAACAATCGTCAAAGTGAGATGCGAGACGTCATCTATTAAATGAAATTGAGGTCTATTTACATCTAACGGCCAGAGCCAGGCGTAGTTCAACGTTAACATAATTTTTTTTTAATAATACATGGATTTTGAATGGCTGCATGCATCTACATCTGACGACAGGCTCATCGCTGTTTGATGTAAATGTGTCCATTCAAAATGTCCATTGAATAATAAAAATTGAAGCCCACGTTGAACACTCGGCGCGTGTTCGTGCCATTAGGTGTAAATAGACCTCTATGAAATAATGATGGTATTAATTTAAAATCGCTGCTAAGCTGATCTCTAATATGAGACACTGAAGGGCGCATAATCGTATAGACGACTGGCAGGGTGGTCTGCCAAGCCAATTCCTGCAAGTGATGTCTTTTCTTGCAGGTGCAGCCCATAAAAACTGATTTTATGTTGCTGCTCTGTTTACACAAGTCATTTCACAGAATTTACTCTTCCTTTATGCTTTATGCAGATTTTAAATTTCATTTTTGGGAGTTTCGTTTTATACATGCAGGTTTAGTTGGTAAATTTACAAACGGGTATATCAATGTTTATCCGGGTGAGTGACGTCTTAACGGGTACCCGGGTACCCTAAGGATTCCCTATCCTTGATTGATGTCTCCTCAGCTCAGTAAGCACAATATCCGTTGTCTGTTGTATTTTAGCTTTTATTATTGGCAACTTTGCTCATTCCTCAAGGCCGAATTCCATTTTTATATCCTCAGTATATTACTTCACAATCTGGATCTGTGTTTTCATTTCTAGGCCCTTCTGTGCAACTAGCTTGAGGTCTTCAATGTACTCATCAACATCAAAGGTCTCATCTTCCTTGTCAAAGCTGTAACCCATGTGAGAATCTTTCAGTATTTTTGTTAATGGGAATAAAGCCACAAAGTATCTCCTTGAAAGATACCTCTTTTAATGTTTATGTCTCCATCATTCATCTGTCCCTTCTCAGAGTTCAGCAATAATGTTGTACTCCATGTCCGCATGGCCCTCTCAATAAATTGACCACAGTGGTATTAATTTGGTAGATTCGTAAGACCTCTACTAGCAGCCAGAAGTGAGGCGCTATGCTATCAAAGACCTTACGATAATCTATCCATGCAAGGCTTAGAGATTTTCGTTTGTGCTCGCAATCCTCGGATTTTGCTGTTGCTGAGTAGCAAGTGATCTTTACAACCGGGACTTTCTTTTGAAGCCTCTCCCTGCTCCTCAGGGAACAAGTCATTTTTCTCTGAAGGTGTTGATAAATAGACTTGAGGTTTTTGTACAATACATGGTGTTTAGCCTGCCTTATAGATTGAGGATTGCTGTTGTCAAAGGATGCCCACAGGGGGAGTCTTATCTCCACTACTGAGGGACATGGTAGTAGATGATCTACTCAATAAACTAAACAACCAAGGTTATTATACTCAGGATTGGCAAGCAAGCTTCTGAACCTTGTGAAGGATACAGAGTTATTTGAATAGCCAAGAACCAATAGCTACGGAAAAATACAATAAGCCTAAATGGCTGCAGCATCAGGGACCTAAAAACCGATATCCTTATCTAGCAACAAACAACAACAATAGCAACAACAACACATTGCACATTTTAGTTATTAAGTTTGTTATGTATTGTCTTTAAGCTTTAGGCTTAGGCATTTTCTTTTTAGTTATCAAGTTTTTAACTAGGATTGCGCACAATACATGCTTCTATGAAAACCTCTTGCAGTGTTTATGTACTGTCACCGCGTACATGAAAAAATGTATCTATGTGCACCTGGTTTAATAAATAAATAAAAAATAAAAAAATATCTGTTAGTAGTTGTAGTTATTACTATTACTATAATTCTTAATAAACTTTTAGGTTCACAAACGACTGCATACTGTGGAAAAACCTGTTTTACCCACTTTGGAAAATTTGGATAACATTGAGCAACATTATTATGAAATTGATTATGATGACAAACCTCTTTCACCATCCCACGGTTCAGATCCCGAAGAGGAGGACACCCAAATGGAAACTGGTTACGATGATGTTTTTAATGATGAAAGCGTGGATAATGATCCTCCAAGCCCAGATTTTCATCATAAGCAAGAACCAATGGAGCATTTAGAAGAAGAAGAAGAAGAACAGGAAGAAAACACTGTTGAACCTGAACGTTTAATGGAAACTTCAATGGAAATTGAAATTAATGAGGTTGATATTGACGAGAAAAGTAAAACTCTTGAAAAAGTTGGTCCAATTGCTGAACCAAAGATTGAGTTAACCGATGTTACTTTCTCTGACAACGATTTACCAAATATGGGTGATGGTAAGTTGTTTCTTTTTTTCTGAAAATGTGTAATGTATGTTTAAATGTTAAATATTATATATTAGGTTAAACACTTTCTTTCCAACTTACTGGATTATGACCCAGGATTTTTTTTCTGGTAGGGAAACAATGGTCATCTGACCATCAGGGCAAAAAGTGTTCTCATGCGAGTACCCAATGTGAGATCTAAAAACAACATACAGTGAGTTTATGTGGAAAGGAATCATTGCAATAGAAATTTCTTGTTCATTTCTTAAGTGTACGGGGTGACTTAATTTCGATGTTTTAATCTTCAAATCTATGGATCATTCATTACCAAAGATATACAGTAGAAGCTCGATTATCCTAAGTAATGTGGACCGGACCAATTTCAGATAACTGAAAGTTCGGATAATCTGGAGTTTCTAACAAATATAATATGAGATAATGTAGGTAGCTGAGTTTCATGCTTTTTTATTGTTTAACACGTAAAGTGCCACAATGGGACATGACAAAAATTTTCCCCATAGGCCAAAACTTTGTTTATATAAATTTCATAAAAAAAGTATTTTTAAATGGTACTTAGTGCTTAGTTTGGTGAAAAACTGAATTTTTACATTGAAAATTTACCAAAAAAAATGCAGCACCACATTGGTCTCGCGCGGCCAGGAATAATAATTATCATTATTTTGGCCAAGCGAGACCAATGTGGTGCTGCAAACTGCGAGTTAGAAAAAGTAGTAAAATTGGGGAGATCTGGTAGACGTTGTTGGAATGTTTGTTTTAACAAGATCTATGCTGAGTCAGGGAGAAAGGTGGCAAATACCAAGACGCCACAGTCAGACTTGGAGTGCTCAGGTTGTGACAAACATTTTTGCCTAGAATGTTTCTTTCAAATGCATAATGCAATTAAAAAATAGAGTTAGATTATTATACAGGGTGTTGATTTTCAAAGCGGGCCATAGGGGATTAGCATTGCGAAAGTGGTTTTTGATGATTCCTGCTCGCCGATTAAACTGACAGAAATGGTTTTGGTATCAAAATGAAGCTAAAATTATTGCGCATAACGCTTGACATCAGGAATTAATTTAATTTCGCGTTGTTTTCTAAAATTCTTCAGTAAAAATTCAAGTAATTGTTAATGTTCAATCACAAAATAGCATGCCTTGCCTAAACAATAATGACGTTTCTACGTTTTGACAATCCAATAATAAAACTTTATAAGTCAGTAGGTAATAATAAAGTCTGGTTCTATTTAAAAATGGGTTACACAAACCAAGAAAGAGTCTTTATGGTGAAAACCTACTACAGTGTAGCCAGTTACAGGAGGGTTAAATACTCGGTTAAATAGAACCAGACTTTATTATTACCTATACCTACTGACTAATAATGTTGTATTATTGGATCGTCAAAACGTAGAAACGTCATTATTGTTTAGGCAAGGCATGCTATTTTGTGATTAAACATTAACAATTACTTGAATTTTTACTGAAGAATTAAAGAAAACAACGTGAAATTAAATTAATTTCTGATGTCAAGCGTTATGCGCAATAATTTTAGCTTCATTTTGATACCAAAACCATTTCTGTCAGTTTAAACGGCGAGCAGGAATCCTCAAAAACCACTTTCGCAATGCTAATCCCCTATGGCCCGCTTTGAAAATCAACACCCTGTATAAAAATGTTTTTTATTTAGAATATTTTATGTTTTTATTTTCAAAAGGATAATAAAATTTTGTTTGATGTTTTATTTTTTTATAATAAATAAAATTGATAATTATAATTTCATAAAATTATAATCACATTAAATTTTTCGACATTTATAAGCTAAAGGATTTTAATTTCTATCATTTCCGCATTTTCCAGTAATTAAAATAATAAAATTAAATTTATAACAGAAAGTTGATTGAAGTCAAAAAGTTTCCGGCCATGCGAGACCACGTTGGTGCTTCCCGTGTCCAGACCGAATGCGTTTTCTGACTTGTCTGGCCGCTAAATTCCTACTTCCGTAAGGTTTACAATCATTTGGAGCCCCAATACGATCTCTGAAAAGTATTGGTGAGACCTGCGAGACCACATTGGTCTCGCTAGGCCAGAATTGTCGGAAAATTGTTCTCATTTTGCGAGACCATGTTGGCCTCGCCTGGCACTTTACGTGTTAAAGACAAGTTAGCATAGCAATTGTAGCATAAATACGCTCAATTGTTTTCAATTTATCATTCATTGTTAGGACCATCTTTAGGATAAGGACAATTTTGGATAATGCAGAGTATTTGAAGGCACGGTTTCTAATAACAAGGAGGACTTGAATTTTCTTTTAAATTTCTTTAAAAATCTATAATAATATAAATAAATAAATAAATAAATTTCGGATATGGACCATGATCATTCCAAATAAAGCGGCACATGTGGTTGGCATATTGATTGGGACTTCACGAATAGCAAGCCATCTCTGAACTCAAAAGGGGCTAAGTCGCAATTGGATCTTTTGATAGGTGGACAAGACAACCAAACACCAGTTTTCATTTTCTTGTCTGTTGCTCTCAGGATTGTTCGTTGACGACTAGGTGAAATTTGTTTTACAGTGTTAGATATAATCATTTCATTGCTTATCTTCTTCATTTCTTGTCCTATCTTTAGAGCGCTCTTTAGAGTGGCATCATGGGTATTCTTATCGAAAAGATTGTAAGTAGCTAGACATTGATTCAAGAAGTGTTTTAGTTCCAGCTACTGACGTTCCGTAAGTAATTGTAGCATTTAACACTGGATCAGATATACCAATTCCTCCTTGTCTTATAGGCAAGTGTAATATTTTACATTCATCCTCATTGACTTCACCTCCAAGAATTGATGGGAAAAGGACTGTTCGGATTGCATTTCGTAAAGGCTGAAACAAATTTTAATTTTCATATAAAACCCTTTGTAAAAATGTCCATCAGCCTGTAATGATTTAGTCGCAACCATATGGGCAGCTTATGGAAATATGTCAGCCACTTCAGCAAGGTTTTTAACACTCTCGGTTCAATGGTCAACCTTATTCTCAATGAATTTTTTTCTTCCGTCTTGAGTACCAATATATCCTCCTAGTAGTTCCTTTCCGTCGACAATCTGGATTTTTGAGTCTTTGAAATGATATTTTGCTATTTCAAAATCATCAGGATGAACGATGAGAAATGTCTTCTGAGGTTTGGGAAAATGTCCGTATGATGGACCATTTATTTGTAAGGATTCCCACCAAAGCTTAACGTCATTTAGATGCCCTTGGCAGGAAGAATCATCAGCATACCATACTTGAGTCGTTTCTGAACATTCTTTTAAGATTCTGATTAAAGGTAAGGTTGCAAGGCCATAGAGTAGCATCGAAAGTGGATCTCCCTGTGTAACACCTTCTTTACTATGTAACGTTTTTTGCTTCCCGAAATAACTAGTTCTGCTTCATCTCTATGGGCCAGTTGCAAAAACGTTAAGTAAAGATTTGTCAGATAATTACTGATTTTAACTTGCAAATTTTGAAAATAGGGTGAATATTTTGAATGATCTTTTATTTTTTATCAGTAATTAACTCTTCTAAAAGGGAGTAGAATTTATTTACAGCAATATCAAACCAACATTTTGGTAATACGGGGCATTTTAAAATCAGTAATTATCTGGCAGATCTGTAATTAACGTTTGTGCAACCGGACCTTTATGTGTTAAAAATAAACATTGCGGTTCTAGGCCATAGTATCCTTGCTTGCCAAAGAGCAAGGACGCGATTTATTCTGTTAAATGCATTATCAGCGTCTACGAGAAGCAGACCCCATCCAGATCCTGAATGACAGTTCTTTTTAAAAAGTTTTTCGGTGAAGTGAATGGCACCTTCAATTCCAGCCTTTAATCCACCACAAATTTGGTCAACTCCACATGTTTCAGTTATATCTTCACTTGTTGCGAGGATCAAGCATTTAGCAATGATACGACGTAAGCATTCTCCAATTCCAATTGGCCTGATTCCGGGACATTTATCGATAACAATTAGTCAGTTCGCCATAAGGGCGCGAATATCAGTCCATAACACATTGCTTTCATTAAGTCTCATGGCCAAAGAAGCTACAGAGCATCTTAGTGTCGCGTTTGTCTTTCCATGTCTAAGTAGGAAATGATTCCACTGCAAAGAATTACTACCTCCTGGTCCTCCATTACCATGAAATTTTCTCGCGATTATTTCAACGTGCTCACAGGTAATTTCCGTTCGTTGCAGTGGTGGAAGCTGATCATTATCATTTGGTAATTTCATCAGGTTTCTATCAGGAATTATAGAAGGGGGATTTTTTTCTTGCAGGGCATCAAAATTACTGAGGCCAGTTTCATCAATTATATCATTACAATTTAGTAATTTTCCAGATTCTTTTTTATTTAAAAATCTTGATGCATCTCTAATTTTTCCTTGCTGTACAAGTCGATTAAAAGTAATCTTATCATGTTTCAACATGTCTTCAATATTTTTTGTTCTTTTCGTGTTTAATCTTTTGTCACATCGAATAGCTTCAGTAACTAAATCATCGAATTTTTCATCTTTCCAATTAGAGAGTCGTCGTTCAATTAAAATTCGGATATCTTTACCACGTTTTACCATTTTTTCTCGTTGTAGAATTAGAGTAATAAAGCAGATCAAACGTTCAGATATCTCTTTTCCATCAGTTAGGAATTGAATTTCATTAGCTAACATTTGAACAAACTCATCCCCAATTCTTCCACTTGGTAAGTCATATTGTTTTCGATGAAGCTCTACTATTTTTCCCATCGTGATCTCCAATCCGACCAGTTTTTTTTTTTTTACTCAAATCAGAAACATAGTTATCTACTTTATATGCTACAGTAAAACCTGGATAACCCGGAAACGCCTGGGACCGAAAATAAATTCCGTCTTATACAGGTTTCCGGCTTAAACAACTACAACTGTCTAATAATAATAATAATAATAATAAATCTCTTTATTGTACCATTAAATTCAACAATCATTGATTAGTACAATAGCGTTGTAAGCGATGATAATAATTCACAAACAAAGAACAAACCGCAGTAGTACAGATAAATTCGCCTGCGTAATCAAAAGGTCATACGCAAGCGATTGACATTATAACACATTGATCACAATCACAAATGCATCAGAGAAAATTAAGAAGAACAAATAATAGAATATTTCTAGAATCTAATGCTAGTCATTGTATACACTACATTGTCGTTTCTAAACCGGAAACAAACCTGCTTAGCACGGAAAATGCCCAACAGTACGTACATTTTTTTTTAGTATCGATAGAACGAGCCAATCTGATTTTATTTTGTCCTTATTCTTCAAAATATCATAAACTTGTGTTTTACCACACTTATATTTTTCCCGCGAGAACCTTAACGCTAATTTTTTGTTTTCATACATATCGAATATTGTACCTTCTAATAATAAATTGATGCTCACAGTTGGAGCGTTTAGAATTTACTAAAATTGAATCCGAACAGGACTATACAGGAAGTGCATAAGTACCTACAGACAGTTTTTATTGCCGCAATAAAAATTCCGAGAAGTGAGAGTAGGATAGACGCGCGAGAACATGCGGAGGTAAAGAGTAAAGGGTGGCGACGTCGGTCCGCTTCCGTCTTATGCAGGTGAAATTGCGTGCATAAGGTTAAAAAACGTGTTCCGTCTCCGCGTTACGCAGTTTCCGGCTTGAGCAGTGGAAGTTAACATGTAATGTGTATAGCTTAATTCGGGACCGGGAAAAATTTCCGTGATAGACAGATTTCCGCCTTATTCAGTGTCCGTCTTATCCAGGTTTGACTGTATATCAAGAAGTTGTTGTGCATTTTTTGATTGGTTAATTTCTGTTTCTGTTATATAATCTGAATAAATTGTCTTATCATGATGTTTCCTAGAACAATGTATTTTCAAACCTTTTTCACTTTTGAAGTCATGTTCACAATCTTGACAAGGAAATCTTTGATGATGATTTCCTGTGCTTTTAATGAAAGATTTCAAGTTTATTTTATGATGAGTAGCAGGACTTAGGGCCGGTTGTTCGTACGTCAGTTAAAAATTTTGAGATAACTACTGATTTTAAAATGCCCTGTATTATCAAACCATTGGTCTGATATTTCTGAAAATGAATTCTGCTCGCTTTAAGAAGAGTTAATTACTGATTAAAAATACAAGATCATTAATTATATTCGCCGTATTTTCAAAATTTGCAATTTAAAATCAGTAATTATCTCAAAATTTTTAACTGACGTACGAACAACCGGCCCTTAGTAGTTCAAAATGACCATTATCAAATTCACCTGATAGGAGTAAGTGGATTGTTTTCTTGTGTTGAGATCTGCTAAGGATTATATGCTTGGTGTCAAAAGTAAATATTTTCTTTGTATTAGGTGTTTGAACATGGTATATTTCTATGTTAACAGATAGGACTTCAGTAAGAGCAAGACATTCAATGCTGGTGGAAAATTCTCCATTTCGGGACATTGATTCTAAGTATTCATCTTTTGGTGTCAGCAAAAAGTTTTCAAACATTGGCCAGTTTTTATAAAGATAATTAATAGCAAGCTTACGGAGAACAAGGTGATCCTCTTGATAGCCATGAAGATGTAGACTAACAGCTCTAAACATACAATTTCCATCGGCTTTTATCTTGTGCTTCACAAAAACATTAATTCCATTTGACAGTGACATAATTTTTAGTAAAAATTATTTATAAATCAATGGATATTTGGATGATTTGCCTCTTGATGAAAGAAGAAACGTGGTTTTTCAGCAAGATGGTGCTCCACAACACAATACAACAATAGTTGCCGAATGCTTACCAATTTTGTTTATTTTTATTTTTATTTTTATTTTGTTAACACAGCTCATAAAATTATTTTCTCCATACCTTCGATCTAAGATGTGTTCACGAAATTCAATTCACGGAAGGTCTACCGGATATAATATATAATGAAAACCAGAATTAAACTGTTATCGATAAGGCATCGAGCGTTTACGAGACACCTACTTGGCCACGTGCACGACACGAAGTCATGATCATGAAAAGTAGTAACAGTAACATCCTAACATCACTGACTCAGACTAACACGCACTACGCTACCACGCATCTAGTTGTTTGATCTTTCATCAGTCAGATATGGAATGAGGAGGGAGGAGCAAATCTTCGGCCCTTCCGAAACAGGGACCAGCGACTTCAATGGAAGCATGGTTTTTAATAATGATAATAGTAATAATGCTTTATTTCCAACAGGTTATAAACTCAATAACAGGAAATATTCAAAATAATACACAATAAAAAATACTATTAACTCTTAAAGATAAAATTTAAAAGATAAAAAATTCTGCTGAAGGTAATAAAAGAAGACAAAGTGTATAATACAATTTTAGAGTTGATCTTAAGTGACAAACGTCCATGTAACTCAAGCCGGAAAAAATTATAAAGTTTAAAGTTTATAAAGTTTTTATTTTTCCAGGTACAAAAATACATACAAAAAATCTTTTGACATATTAATGTATATCTGCAGAGGTTACAAATTGAATCTATACGCAGCCTAGACTTAAACATAACGGAAAAAGAAAAAACACAAACAAAAAGAATACATGACTAACAAAAATCAAAATACACTAAAAAACCATGAAACAATAAAATATATGTATATAAATCAATATAATTTACGCAAAAAGTAAAACTCAACTAATACACTAGATCACCAAGAGGTAAAAAAAACCCTGTACTGCCGTGTTAACCCTAAACGCCTATCTACATTTTAGTAGTTTTATTTATTTATTTTTATTTATTTATTCAAAAATCAACGGGCAAGAACCCTTCATTTACATTAGAAAAGACATAAATGTCAACAGAAAAAATATACATACACATATATAATTTACAAGTTTGCAAGACTTACATATCCAGTTAACAAGATGGACGTAAAATAAACTAGTGGTATCTATTAACTAAATTTTTTAGTTCACTTTTAAACTGAGAGAGGTTGTTAATGTAAGAAATCGCAGAGGGAACGACAATCTTGTTCCACTTCCTGCGGAGACGAGGAACGGTCCCGTAATAAATATAATTTCTTTCAGAGTTTGTCTCTGCTAGCTCTCTAACCAGTCTCAGTTCATACGCAACATTTCGTGAAACAAATAGTTTCGTAGTGTTTTCGCAGTTTATTAATTTCAACATTACTTTTTTTACGAAATAAACATCCTGATATACATGCAACGATTTCAATGATTCCAAATTAAGGGAAAGGGCAATCTCAGTGTAATCATGTTCATCGTAGCTCATTCCTCTCCCTAACTTGTACGCAGCGTATCTAAAAAACTTATGCTGCACTGACTCAAGTTCATTTATTAAGAATTTTTTTGTAGGAGACCAAATTACAGAACCAAAAGTTAAAATTGGCCTGACCAGAGCTTTGTAGAGTTGAACAATCGATTTAACAGATTCAAACTCTTTCGTAGATCTTATAATGAAACCCAGTATCCTATAAGCTCTCGATGTGGCTGCTCTTAAGTGAATATCAAATTCAAAGTTGCTCTGATAGATTACTCCCAAATCTCTAATGCTTTCAACATTTTCCAAAGATTCATTCGAAACTCGATAATCAAACAGAAGCCTGTTTTTGGTTCTATTGAACGACAATACTTTACATTTACTACTATTAAGTTTTATTTTATTCAGACAGGACCAAGAGTGTATTCTATCCAAGTCCTCTTGTAAGAGGAGTTGATCATTATCATTTAAGACCCTATTGAAAATTTTTATGTCATCAGCATAGATTAACACTTTGACGAACTTTAGTTCCATACATATATCGTTAATAAAAAGTATGAAAAGCAGAGGACCAAGGTGTGACCCCTGCGGGACACCGGATGAAGCAACGAAGGTGTCAGAAAGGTTGCCCTTTACTCTGACCTGCAATTCTCTGTTAGAGAGGTATGACAGAACCCATTTCAGGGTTCCTCCGCTTAACCCAAACAGCGAGAGCTTATAAACAAGTAAGTTATGATTGACCGAATCAAAGGCTTTAGCGAAATCTAAATATACTACATCTACTTGTTTAACAGTGTTAATCGTCTGATCACTAAACACCTCAGAAATGAAATTATTATAAAAAATAAGATTTGTCAGTATTGATCTTCCTTTAACAAATCCATGTTGATTATCTACAATGAATAACAAGCAAATTTCACTGAGATGATTTGCCATTACAAGATCAAATATTTTTGAAATAGTACCAATAATGGCAATTGGTCTATAGTTCAATACGTCCTGTTTATTGCCCGACTTATGGATAGGCGTTATGAACGATTTCTTCCATACGCTTGGCATATGTCCAGAGATCAATGACTATACAGCAAATGAAGAGGTTGAACAATAGAGGCAACACAATTTTTAACAAAACACGCCGTTAGTCCATCCGGGCCAACAGTGTTTTTATCTTCGAGATTTTTTATTGCATACATTATTTCATCAAAACTTATAGTGAAATCAAGATCATCATTTAGTGCTAGTTGGTGATAAAAAGATGAACGTGACCTGAGGTAAACAAATTCAAAGTTTTTAGCAAACATATTACAGACTTCTTTACAGTTCTTACTAGTACCACCATGCAAAAACATCTCCTCAGGGATCTCATTGGATTCAGATAATTTATTTACATAGCTCCAAAAGTGTTTAGCACTTTTAGATGACCTGCTTTCAATTTTTTCTATATATGCCGCTTTATCAATCCTGGACTGCCGAATACACATGGCCCTAAGCCTCTTAAACTGAATACCATCACTAGGAACCCCAAAACTTAACCATTGCTTATGAATTTTTTTCTTATTAATAATATTCGAGATCAGTGTGCTAGAGTACCAAGACGGATAGGTATTTGGTGATTCAGCTTTCACTGGAACATGTTCCTGTATCAACTCATTTAATACAGTATGAAATTTATCCGCATTGGACTCCACACAACTACCCTCAAATGCCTCTATCCAATCTATGTTAGATAGCTTGGCGTTAATTGCATTGTAATCAGCATTTCGAAAATTATATCTATTTTTTACCTTACTTATATTATGAGAGAAATTAAGAGACAATTCAAAAAATGTTTGTTCATGATGAATGTCCAAAGGCACTAAACAGTCTAAAGAGTCAACTTGATAAATATTATTCTCACTCAACGTTGAGAAGGCTAAATCCAGAGTATAGCCCTTCTTGGAGTGAACTGGATAGTACTGCCGCATCCTGAAGTAGGAAAACATGTTCATCAACAGTGCAGAATTCTCTCGAACCAGGCTGTCAGCACATGAACAGACAGCCAAAAGATCATCGGAAGCTTCACTGTAGTTAGTCCATAGTGTTTCACGGAGATTATAATCCCCAAGGATCAAGAACTCTGATTCTTTATGTATATCAATGAGACGTTCGACAGATCTAATGTGATTAGTGTAGTAATCAGAGATAACCCGAGGAGAATAAAAGCAGCCAACGATTAGACTCTTGGATAAATTATGGATTTCAATAAATATTTCCTCAATGCTATCATTGGTTAAAATAACCCCAGCACTGAGATACTTTTTAGTGGCAATTAATATACCACCACCCCTGGGTGCATTAAAATGGTCATATCTGTCCCTTCTATATCTGTTCCGAAATGCCCGAGTGAAGCCATGTTTCCGTAAGTACAACAACATCAGGTGATGGTGACAGTAGCCCTATATTTCTGGTAGTAATGTCCAACGTGGTTCTCAACCCCCCGACGTTCTGATAATAAATCACCAGGTTCCCGCGCGTTGATTTTAATCCTTTTTTGGCACAACTTCATCTGAGGAGACATAATCCTCCAATGAATCCTCCTTAGACCCAGCAGAGTACTTAGCTTTCTTTACGTTCAAGGTAATAGTTTTCGGGTTACCATTAACAAACTTAACATGTTTCTTCCACATATTTTTATTTTCTTCAAGTTCATTAAATATCTTAGCCTCTCTTCTAAGCTGATTAAAATACGATCGTTGGTTTTTAGTTAAGTCGTACGAGACCGTATACTCTTTAGGGATGAGACGCCAATGTGTGATAATATTAGTGACGTCGCAACGATTGTCACATTTAACCAAAATTGGCCGCATTTTGCCAGTCACAAAAACACCGAGGCGTTTAACCTTTTTAATATTTATTTCAGTATTCAGATTTTGTATATTGCTTAGGGCAGACTTAACTCTGTCCACATCATAGTCACGCCTCAACTTAGAATTTCCATCCTTGACTTGCTCTGGTACATTTAAAATTATCAAGTTATTTTCTCGCCTTTTACGATCCTCTATCTCATTAATAACAGGTAAAGCACAGCAGGTAGTTTTGAGATATTTACGTTTTTGTCTTTTGCCATCTGCCGTTCACAATTGTTATCTTTGAGAATCCTGATTTTCCATAAGTTATTATTTACATGCCTAATTTTATTTAGTCTTATTCTTTTTTCTAAAAAACTGCAGTTTTTTTCAAAAAATCACTTACGGCAATATATTCAAAGGAAAAATAGATAGATTAGCCGTAAATGAACTTACGGTTTTTTCAGTTAAAAATATCTTATACATACTAGGAGCTTTTGCCGTATACAGGATGGTTAACAATTCGATGCTCACCATTGGAATCTAGGAAACGGTAAAAGATACAGGGTGGGTTAAATTAGAGAAAAGTTGCACAATTTTTTGCTTACTAAGAATCTGAAAGAAAATGCATGGAAACTTCAGGCGTTGCTGAAATATCCTGCAAAAACTTAAAAATGGGGATTTATTATTTCAATCATATCTTTTTTATTATCAAAAAGAAATTAAAATATTTTTGTAGGTTCACATAAGTCATCAAAAGCTATCACCTGTCATTTTGAAAATTTTCAAGGACTGCTAGATCGCAGAGTTTTCATAGTCAACTTTTGTTTTTCTTATGGCCGCCATATTGTTTTTTTGTGTTATTCGCTATTAAAAAAATCAAGGAAACAATCTATCAAATAAAAAAAAAATCTTAAAAATTTTATTCTTTATTCTAAAAAAAAGAAAATCATTTCACCGAATAACGTCAATATGACGTCGCGACTTGACATTGCTTACCTTATGGGTTTTTTAGGTTTCGGTTAAACCATTCGGTTAAACAAAGGTTATTTTTCCGACAAAAGAAGAACAAAAATTTGGAAAAAATTTTTTTTTGAATGTGATAGATTATTTATTTTGTTTCTTAGATTTTCTTAATAGCGAATGACACGAAATAACAATATGGCGGCTATAGAAAAACAAAAGTTGACAATGAAAATTTTGGGATGTAGTAGTCCTTGAAAATTTTGGAAATGACAGATGATGCGTTTTGATGTCTTATGTAAACCTACAAAAATATTTCAATTTCTTTTCAATAATAAAAAAGATATGATTGAAATAAGAAATCTTCATTTTCAAGTTTTTTCAGGATTTTTCAGCAACGCCTGAGAAGTATCCATAAATTTTCTTTCAGATTCTTAATAAGCATAAAATTGTGCAACTTTTCTCTAATTTAACCCACCCTGTATCTTTTACCGTTTCCGAGCACTTATGGTAAATGCACACACAATTTTATTATTATGTATTTTTTTTAACGTTATTAAAGTACTTTCGGTAAAACAAGTATTATTGTATTATTATTACTTTTATTATTATTCTTTGAAATAAATAAAACAAACTAAGTATCTTACTTGGTTATTTTCTAGATACGGCATTTTCGATCAGGATTACTCATATACGTATTAAATTTATTTAACATTTATGCCGTATCTGCATATTATGCTTACAGATACGGCAAACTTCCCTAATAAAATGAACATACGGTAAAATGCTCTAAAGAACTGATGAAACCTGCAAATACGGCGAACTAAATTAGCGATTTATAGCTGTTAGGATGGAGATACGACGTTTTCGCTTATGGTAATAGATAGAGAATATAAAGTCCCATCAGAACATCCAATAAGCCGAAAATGAGAAAATTGTCACTTACGGCGTTTACGGTTAACACGGCAGTGTAATTCCAAGAGTCACAATGTAACTTTTTCCTGTCTTTATTCCATCGTATCAAATTTTCTGATGAACTCTTTAATATTTTTCTTATAATTTGCAGTTCTAATTTCTTTAAGTTTATTCGGTAGTTTATTAAAAAACTTTATTGCCGTATAAGCATGGTTCCTCTTACCAACCTCCTTAGAACAAGAAGGCAGTGGGATGGACTTATATCTAGTCTTTGCAGTACTTGAAGTAAATTCATAACTTAATTTTTGGTAATGAAATGAAATGGACTCCAGAATATACTTCTGATCAATATTTAATGGTAAACTAAAGTCAACATTTGAAGAAGATAATATTTTAACAATCCTTCTATGCACACTATGAAGGGGATATATAACACTATCACAGGCTGATCCCCATGCCACAATACAGTAGGTGGCAATGCTATTAATAGAGTCCATACATTACAGAGAGTAAATTTACAGATGACATTATTTTCGACAGTTTAGATAACACATACACAATATACTTGACCCTTTTAACGATATACCCTATATGTGATTTCCACTTTAGGGACATGTTAAAAACCACTCCCAAGTATTTAGTAGTCTCCACTCTATTGAAAGTTTACTAGGTACACTATCAGCATAATTACCAAAAGTAATACAGACAGTCTTATCTACATTTAGAGAAAGACTATTTTCAACAAGCCATTGTCTCAATAATCCCAATTGCAATTCAAGATTTTATTTAACCTGATCTCAAGTTTCTGCCCTGCAGATAACTGTAGTATCGTCAGCATAAGCAATAATTGAACAATAATCAATAGCGGACTCAAATATATCATCCATATACACTATAAAAAGCAGAGGACCAAGTATGGTACCCTGAGGGACACCAACAACAATACCGCCAATGCTACCTAACCCTGCCGATCCTAACCAGTTGTTTCCTGCTTGTAAGATAGCTCATAATCAAATCAAGTACTATCCCTCTTATTCCTTTCTTGAATAGTTTATCTTTCAATATTAAATGGTCAACTATGTATCAAAGGCTTTGGCAAGGTCAAGAAAAACTGCAGCTCCTGTCAAGACTAGCATAAACCTCCCCCGCAATCACACCAACAGCATCGCCAGCACCTATCCCTTTTCTGAATCCACATTGCATATTGGAAAGTAGTCCAAACTTTTCTAGAAATTTCACAATTCTTCTCTGTAATAGTTTCTCGAATATTTTAGCAAAATTAGATATCAAGGATATTGGTCTGTAATTGGAAGTAAAATGCTTAGACCCACTTCTATAGACTGGTACAACCTCAGCAATTTTGAAACAATCTGGACAAATTCCCTGCAGAAAAGAATTATTCACTATAACAGCCAAAGGCCCAGCAATGCAGTGCGATATCAGCTTGATATACCCAGTTGGCACTCCATCCACCCCACCATTCTTATTTTTCATTTGCATAATAGTTCTATGAACTTCAATTTCATCAGTAAGATGCAAAATTCATGGAATTGTTGATTTGAACTTTCGATTTTAGTTTTTTTTTCTTGGCCTTTTTATGAAAGCTTAATGCCAATTTCACAAAAGTAACTGTTAAATTCCTCAGCAATCTCATATTGATTCTCTATAATCACCCCATTACTATCTGTCACTTTTTCAATGTTAACTTTCCTATCTTTCTTCCCCTTACCAAGTAAGTTATTTATATATTGCCAGGTTTTTTTCCTATCATTTTCAAAAGATTTGACTTGTGAAAATTCAAATCTATGTTTCGCCGCATTTATGACTGTTTTTAGTTTATTTGAATACTTCTTGTAGTGTTCCTTTAATTCTGAATTATTAATGTCTTTAATCCATTTCTTATATAACTTCTGTTTGATTTGGGTAGATTTAATTATATCCTGTGATATCCACGTTTTTTTAGGAATGTGTTTATATCTTCTAATACTTGTTGCAAGCTTCATGTTCTTTTTAATTTTTTCAATCATTAATTCAGTCGAGGCATTTACATCAGGAAGGATAGACAATGTATCCCAATCAGTACCTTCACATAATTGAATAAATTTTGTTTTATTTACGAAACTATAAGTGTTCTCATTTCTAGTTTTAATTTTGAACATATTAAAACAAAAAAGTGGAAAATGATCAGTTATATTATACGTATACCTAATAGATTTAAAACAAATATTTGATTTTATAACTGCATTGTCAGTGCATGAACCATTTCCATCTGGAGCCATTCTAGTAATTTTCATAAAGTAGGGGGCATATCCCCTCTCAAGAAAAGTACCCAAACATTCGATGGATTCATTTTCTTCTCGATGCAAGTCTAGTTAAAATCTCCAATAACAACATGATTTTGAACATTTTTGAATTTACTTGAGTCTAAATAAGAAGCTAAATCCTCAATAAACCTCTTTTTATCAATTTCGTGAGATCTATAAAAAGCACTTATGCCCATTGTTTGGTTTTGTTTAATTTTAAATTCAATAAAAAGTGACTTAGTCATATTTACATCATCACAAGAAATGTTACACTGCAACTCTTTCTCTATATAAACTACAACTCCATCAGCCTTATTTAATAAGCTATTATTATCATAAGAATAATATCCCTTAATTCTAAAAAATTCCAAGTTTCTGTGCATATAATAATTTTAGGTTTGACCGTGAGTCGTTTCAAAAAGATTTCTAAATTTTTTAAATTTTCATTTAGACTACGAATATTTACAAGTAAAATGAGCTTCAAATCTAACTAATTCATTTAAAGCATCCAAATCTTCAACGATATCTTCCCTCGGTATGCAAGTGTCTTCATCAATGTTATCTTCTAATTCGTTATTTCCCAGTCTAGTTTTTGACGTATTGTCCTTTAAAAATTTACAATTTGAGTACTCCAATGTATGCATCATTGATTGCTATGTGTCTCCATATTTAGTTTTCTTTTCTATGCCTTCTATGCCCAATGTGCCACATCAATTTTAACTTTCAGTTTTTTAACCTTTTTGAAGCAGTTTATGCACTTTGGCAATTCTGCCTCGCACTGTTCTGTGTCATGTTCATCCCCACATTTGGAACAAGTTTTTTTATTCTTACATTCTTTAGCAAAATGATTGAACCCGCAACATCGAAAACACCTAACAACATTGCAGTAGTCGTCTATTGTGCATCTTCGCCATCCCATATTTATTTTCTGCCTTGCCTTGACCTTACTATAAATATCAGGTTCTAACTCCACTATTATTAACATAACATAATAAAATAACAGACATAACAAAATTTAATAGCACTCGACAGTTGATGATGATGTTTACTCAGCGAGTTCTTCTGCTTCTGCGTTCTTTCTTCACCCGGCGCAGCACCCTTCTCGCTTCCTCGACCGCTGCCGCACCAGTGGTCGCAAAAAGTTTCCAAAACGTAAACAAAACTTCTAACAATTATATTACATACATTTTTCTTTCTTTTATCTACGTATTTCCGAAATAGCTTGATTTTTCCTTAAATATTCTCATCAACATCCACCAATTCATTTTGCTCAATAAGGCTGGTGATTATTTGATCTTCATCAAATTCTACATATTTTTCTTCGGCCCCTCGTATAATAATCTTCGGTTTTTTTAATTTTACATCTACAACTCTATACTTATTACCCAATTCCTCACTCACCTTCTTCTCTATGATATTCTTTGTCTTATCATCTTTACAAGTGATGACGACACCTCCCTTCCTGACGTTCTTCAGACCGTTAATACCAATCTTTAATTTACCGGGGTCAATTTTCTCACTCAAATCTGCTATTTTGTTTATTGACTGGCTCAATCATTATAATCTCCTCGTTTTCATTTTTCAGGACTTTTGCATATTCCACTTTCCCAGGGCTCACTCCCTTTTCTTCATTACCTTGTTCATTATTCATCAACATGTATTAATAAATATAAAATAAATAAAACTAAATAAATAGAGCATTAGAGTATTCAGTAGATAATTGAACTGCTCACTTATAATAGCTGAATGGATCCTACGAGCACAACGAAATGTACGCTTGAAAAATCACTCGCTAATGTCCGTATTCATCAAACTTCAAAATATAATTCTGTAAATAAATACGTAAGACCGAAGCGCCTTCTTAACTATACACTCAAAATGTGGGCCAAAGTTCAGCTTCCGATCAAAGAGAACTCCAAGGTCTCGAATAGTTTCACAGGATGAGAGCTTATTATTACCGATATGATAATAAAACGGCACAATCGAAATTTTCTTCGGAAAAGATTATACAACACTTATCTATATTAAGATACAATCTGTTTTTATTGCATCAACAAAGAATAGTGTCAATGTCATCTTGCAATGACATGCAATCCTCTACAGATTCAACATGCTTGAAAAGCTTGAAATCATCAGCAAACAATAATAATAATAATAATAATAATAACATTTATTTCCTTATTATAAATACATATTATTGTATTTTTTGTGGAAAATAATAAATTGTAAAATTAGTTATAAAGTTATAAAATTATGAAATTATGAAATAAAGTTATGAAATTATAAATCCAAAGAATTGTTCAAATATTCATTTAAGCTATAGTAGCATTTTTGTAATAAAATATTTTTAATTTCTTTTGAAAATTTTTTTAAATTATATTTTTTGTAATTATTTGGTAAATGATTATAAATTTTGGCACATATGTATTCAGAAGATAATTCATAATGAGTGGTATTATGTTTATTTAAAATAATTGTATTAGAATTTCTGGTATTAGAATTGAAAAAAGTAAACAAATTTTTATTTTTATGTACAAAACAGAGACATTCGTATATAAATAGACTTGGAAATGATAAAATTTTTAAATTTTTAAATAATTTTTTACAAGATGTCATGCGATTAACATTGCCTAGTATTCTTATGCAATTTTTTTGAATTTTGAAAATAATTAACCATATCAAAAGAATTCCCCCAATGTATTATTCCGTATTTTAAAATAGAATAAAAATTTGAATAATACACTGTTTTTAAAATTCCTAATTTTAATCCTTTATTCTTTAAAAATCGAAGTTGGAAGCAAACTTTGCACAGTTTTTTTGATATTGTATTAATATGTAATTTCCAATTAAGAGTTCTATCTAAATTGAAACCTAATAATTTTAAAGATTCTACGTTTTCAATATTGAATTTATTATTTAATTGAATTGTATTTTTATTTACAATAGCTTTTCACATTTAATACCGTTAACGAGAAACAAGAGTGGACCCAAATTGGATCCCTGGGGCACACCAGAGGTTAATGTGTAAGTCCTGGAAACAAAATCAATATATCTAACAAAGTGTTTCCGATCCCTAAATTAGAATGTGAATAGTTCCACTAACGGCATAGAAAATCCAAACAGACTAAGCTTCTTTAGAAGAACGAAGTGGTCAAATTGATCGAAAGCCTTCTGAAAATCGGTAAAAATGACGTCCACCTGACCCCGACTGTCCAGAGAATCAGCCAGATATTGTTTAAAACAGGATAAATTGGTAACAGTAGATCTCTCGGGCATAGAGCCATGTTGTAGTGGAAATATAATAATTCCTAACAGAGGCAAAAATCCTAGTGTAAAGTATGGATTCAAATACTTTGACAAAGTTGCACAATAGTGAGATCTGTCTGTAGTCCTGAACGTTCGCAACATTTAATTTTTTGAATATGGGAACAATACAAGACTTTTTCCCATAATTTGGGCATAGTCGAAGTACTCGATATTAAATTAAAAATATATTTCAACAGGGCAGGAAATACCTGAGCGCAGTCGCGGAATAAGAAACCAGGTATATTATCAGCTCCTGAAATACACTACTTCCTAATGCGCTTCAACCCCTGAAGAATCTCGCCATCTTCAATGTGTGAAACGATCACAAGACAGTGATTCCAAATCATCAAAAGTAGTCATGAGATTCGGATCAGATTCAACAAAGACACTCTCAAAATATGTTGCAAATGAATCCACAATTAATTGTGGATCAGATAGGTATAGTACCGTTCTGAAGCTCAACGGTGCTCGGAATGCGCAAAGAGTTGGACTTATCCCTTACGAAAGACCAAAATCTGGTGGGGTCATTAGCCAACACAGTCTCAGTTTCGCCAATAAAATTTTTATAGGCTGCATCAAGAAGATGTTTAATTCGCCTATTAAAGCTTTATACAAGGTGATTCAGTAATGAGTACCATAAATGATACGGGGTGTACCTACTGTCAAAATAATACGAAAACCAAGAATAACTTTTTTTCCAAAAGTGCTTCCCTAACAAGATACAGGGTGTGAAAGGGTCGATTTGGAAAACACTTATTTGATCGTATCTTCTAACTGGGTTGAACTATTTAATTCATTTTTGGTAGACATCTACTACATAATAAGGACCGTAAACGGACAAAATTTTGTCGCATTTGAACAATCCAGTGGCGTCGAATTGGGAGTCATGTGACACTTTTTCCCCCAAAAAAAAGTTGCTGTTGGGTTTTGTCCCATTTTTATTTGGTTTTTAGTATTATTGGTTCAAATACCACAAAAAAGGTACACTTGTTTCATTTGCCCAGAAGCGTCCGTTTCCGAGATATTCTGACTTGCGTGTAACTATGTGAAATATTAAACTGCAAATAAAATTATCAAGGCGCCTTATTTATCAATAATTCACAATTAAAAAACTAACTTGTCAAAAAGTAAATTATCAAAAAAGCTAAAGACATGGAAAGGTTTTCTAATGGCGAGTAAAAAAAAAAAAGTAAAAAAAAAATTAAATTAAATTAAATTAAAGTAAAACTTACTTTAATTTTATTTTTATTATTTTTCAGTTAATTATAAACTTACGTAGGTAGATGTATTCGACTTTAAGTATTTTATTTGGTTGTTAATAAAACTTTTTCTGTGATAATTTTGCAACTTGGTATTTCACATAGTTACACGCAAGTCAGAATATCTCGGAAACGGACGCTTCTGGGCAAATGAAACAAGTGTACCTTTTTTGTGGTATTTGAACCAATAATACTAAAAACCAAATAAAAATGGGAAAAAACCCAACAGCAACTTTTTTTTTGGGGGAAAAAGTGTCACATGACCCCCAATTCTACGCCACTGGATTGTTCAAATGCGACAAAATTTTGTCCGTTTACGGTCCTTATTATGTAGTAGATGTCTACCAAAAATGAATTAAATAGTTCAACCCAGTTAGAAGATACGATCAAATAAGTGTTTTCCAAATCGACCCTTTCACACCCTGTATCTTGTTAGGGAAGCACTTTTGGAAAAAAAGTTATTCTTGGTTTTCGTATTATTTTGACAGTAGGTACACCCCGTATCATTTATGGTACTCATTACTGAATCACCTTGTATAACAAATAATCCTCAGAAGATTTTCATCTTTTGTACCTCTTATAGGCTTTATACTTGACTGAATACTTGAACCACGTGGCTTAATCCTAAGAATAGCCATATCAAATATATTACGCAAATAATCATAAAAAAGATTGCATGCCTCATCAACATCAGTGGTATCTTGCATAAAGTACCAATTTACCAAAGCCAGGAGTGGAAAATTAGCTTTTCTAAAATTGTAAGCAGAAGAGTTTCTGTTCTGGTAGAACTTCGGAGTCCTAGTCAGCAATATAGGTACATCGATATTCAAAGATCGATGATAAGGATCCTCAGGAACCGGAGAACAACCAGAGCCACTAACAATACAGCTATCGAGATTAGAGAGCACTAGATCCAGTCGTCGTCCAAGACAGTTGTTCACGCCATTAAACTGGCGAAGATTAGCAAACTCACAAAATGCAGACAAAATCGAATCAAACCGAGTGTTCGAGGATTTGTCATTGAATGAGGGAGTATTAAAATCCCCCAGTATAATAACCCACCGTGATAGCTAACCCCAACACCAATCATGTCGACTGAAGGCTATTCCATTGGGCTAAAAGCTTTCTTCGTATAGTTTTTCTTTTAGTGCAAAGAGAACTCCCACTTGCAAGCATTTACTGTCCTTTCTATTATAGGAAGTTTCCCACGGTTTCACACTGATTTCGCCCTCTTTTGCGCCCTTGTTCTTCTTTATGTAACTCTTTATATAGTTTCTTCCATAACCTTGTCCCTGACTCTGGAAATGAAAATATTTTATATGTCCGACTTCACAATAATTATTATCTAATTCGTACTGTTTTTATTTTGTATCTATTTCCGACTTGATTTCAGATGAACCGGAAACTAGTGATGAAGAATACTCACCTAAAAAACCGACATATCCTACCAAGAAACGAGGTCGTGGGCGACCAAGGATACATCCAGTGAAACCCAAAATTCCCGGCAGAAAAAGAGGAAGGCCCCCTACTCGTCACCTCAACATCAAAGCTGAGCCTAAAGGTGATAAAACTCAGAGAACGTTTGCTTGTCCATCGGATGGTTGCAGTTTGGTGTTCGATAAGATACGAAAATTAGAAAAACACATGAGAGTTCATGATGAACTTAAGATACACACGTGTGCCATATGTCACAAGAAGTTCACCCAGCCGAATCATCTTAGAAGACATATGAAGTCTCATTCCGTTGATAAGCCATTTTGCTGCGATAAGTGTACCAAGAAATTCAACAGGTAAGAATGGGTTTTCTATTTCTATTTGGACTTGAATAAATGCACGTTATGAATATTTTCGTTTTTAAAATTTTAATAATCGAAAATTCCAGGTCTTTTCTGTAATTAATTTATCAAATTTATCTATTTTTTTTGTTAACATATTTTTTTATGTGTAAATGCAAGTACCATTCATTATGAAAGATTTTCTGAAATAACACTTAGGTACTAAATTAAAATTTTCAAAATTAAAAAAATATATTTCATTTTCAGAAAACCACTGATGTTTTTATATAAAGTGAAGTTTTTTTTTAGATAGGTAATCCTTGAATATTTCAATGAATAATGTTAAATTTTCAATAACATTATTTGAAATCAAACTAGAATTTTTTGTTTTTGTTCTAAAAAATGATTTGAAATTTTTGATTCTTTTAAATAATTTTTATTTGATTTAGGAGAATGAAATTTATTTATTAAAGAGCCTGTTAGGCCAATTTCCGGATTTATCTTTAAGATTTATTGGAATTCCTACCTTAAATGAATTATAAGTTTTGATAATATCCTTATTCTTCGGATTTATAATTTCTACTGAATAGTTTGTTTTTATATTGTTGTTTAAAAATTCTAGTAAGTCTTCTTTTTTTGTGGTAGTAAGAAATCTTGAAGCAAAGAACTAAATTTTTCTTGGAAGAGTAATTGTGTTATGTTTGCTACCTGATCCATGAAAAGACTTAGTTTTAATTATATTCGTTTTTTGTTATGATTTTGTTTGTATTTTCATTATTTTCTTCATATTCAATGCCATTAGCTTTGGTGGAAGTAGAGTTTGCAATATTATTTTCTCTTATTTTTTTTTGGATTTCTTCTAACTAATTTATCATCATTTAATTTTGTTAATAAGTTTACCAAATCAATATTCGAGTCTTTTAGAATATCTACTTTTCTTTCTAAATTTAATGTACTTGCTTTTAAAATATTGTTGTCTTTTAAAATACCATCAGTTTCTTTCTTTGTTGTGTCTTGAATTATTTTTGAAATTATGCCAGTAAAATTTATGTCTTCTAAAAAATTTTCACTTCCATACTTATATTTTTCTTTTCAGTCTATGAACGAGTTAATTTTGACATTTTTAAATAAACTTCAAATTTATTATTTATAAGTTTCTCAATATTACAATTATACAGGGTGTTCTACAAGCTCTATGACAAACTTTGACAGATGGTAGGTTGCTTGATTTTAAACATATTTTTTTTAATAAACATGGGTCCGATTCGTTTTTGTTTAGAAGTTACAAGCATTTAAAGAATCGTAATTTTTTCAGTCAACCAGGAAGTGACACTAAGTCGCTATGTCACTAAGACACTATGTCAACCAATGTACACTTATAAAATATACCTACACTTACTTCAATGAAAAACGTAGGCTGATAAATAGAAATATCGGTTGTTATGACAATAATAATTGTTAGTGTCATTTTAATTATTTATTAGATATTTCGTGTGAAAGTTATAAATAAAAAATGCATTTATTCTCGACTGAGGAATATGCAGATATTGTGTTTGTATATGGGTATTCCAATGGTAACGCCAGACAAGCTGCTCAAGAATACCGACGCAGGTATCCAAATAGACATCAACCTGCCCACACGGTGTTTAGTGCATCATTTCGTAGACTTCGAGAAGCAGGTAATCCCGCTCCAAAGAAGGCTATTCGCCCTACTGAAGTAAATGTACAAGATGAAGAAAATGTGATAGATGCTGAGGGTGGACATTTCGAACAATTTTTATAGTCTTAAGTTTTGTGATTATCATTTAATTTAAATTTTTATTGTTGATTGTTAATAAAGGTTAAATGCTCGTAACTTCTAAACAAAAACGAATCGGACCCATGTTTATTAAAAAAAATATGTTTAAAATCAAGCAACCTACCATCTGTCAAAGTTTGTCATAGAGCTTGTAGAACACCCTGTATTAGCCAATTTCAATCTATATCAGTATATTTTCGTGTAGAAGAAGCTTTAATTCTTTAGAACAACAAAGAATCAAATAATTTTTTTCTTTAAAATCACTATTTTTAAATATAAACGTTAAGACAGAATAGAGCATTGATTGAACGTTTTGACAGTTCAATCGGTATAATAAGTAGTAGTGATGATTGTAGCGTTGAGAGTATGTATCAAATCTTAGTTGTAGCGTTAAGATTGTTACTGTATGCACATTTTAATGAATTTGTCATTGTTTTCCAGAAAGGACCATCTCACTCAACATCAGAAGCTCCATCTTCGATCCCAGGAATACAAATGCGAACAATGTGGGAAGTGTTTCTTCAAAGTGGATCAACTTGCAAAGCACCAGGCTTCGAAGCATGGTGATGGAGAGAAGCTGCTTTCCTTGAAGCGGTATGAATGTGGTGTCTGCAGTAAGCTTTTCACAACTGAGAAATACAGAGATATCCATTTGCGCGGACATTCTGGAGACAAGCAACATGAGTGCCGTACCTGTCATAAGCTCTTCCTTTCAAAGTCACATCTAACAGAACATATGAAGTTTCATAGTGATGAAAGTAAGAAATTCCTGTGCTCAGAGTGTGGACAACGGTTCATCAGGAATGATTATTTGGTGATCCATATGAGACGACACAGAGGAGAGAAGCCTTTCAAATGCAAATTCTGTGGAAAAGGTGAGAGTTGTGAGTTTGAAGAAGAAAGTCTTGTGATAAATTAATTTTCATTTTATTTACTACATTGGTGTTTTAAATTTTTGCAGGTTTCCCTCGCACTACAGACCTTACAGTTCATGAACGCTATCACACAGGTGAAAAGACACATCTCTGCACTATCTGTGGAAGAGGATTCGGAAGGTAAAAAACTATGCTTAAAATATACACTGCTTACTTTTTCAAATTAAACCTGGGGTTCCCGGAACACTGTGACAGGCACCTGATTTGTATACATTTAAAAAACAAATCAAAGAAATTTCAAATTTTATGGAAAATTAATAAAAAAAAAACACTTTCAATTCATATAATAATACTTAATTATTTGTTTGTACTGCTTAAAATCTAGTTTTTAGATATCCTGTGAGCTAGTGGAAACACATATCCCATTCCAGACGTTTTCAAATTCAAGTTGGCTGTGATATTTTTTCTTGAAGTTGTAAGCCCTGGAGAGCCGATTGGAGCTAAAAACTTTCAAATGACATCCACTATGCTCATTTGCCCTTCTGAATAATAATTTTTCTATATTACAAAAAATAAAATAATTTTGAAGTATGAAAACAATTAATTCAGTACTAAAGTTGTTTTTGTGGCTATGGTTTAATAAGAAGTATATCATTATTGACCTCCATTATTAAAGTTTTACTTCACTCAAAAAGTTCCATCACATTTAATTACCTGTCAATCAGGTCAATCATAATTTTTCCTAAAACTGGGTAAAAACATTCAAGACAATGAAGTAGAGAATCCCAAAATTCCAAATGAAACCTATTTTAAATGTAAGTTTACTATACCTACACCAAATATTATTTCGCTATTTTGGCCTCGTAGCATAAATCGACGTCAAATTTGATTAGAAACATCCACAACAACCTTTAAAAATTTAGCTTGTCAAAGGTAGTTCAAAGCTCAGTATTCGAAGAGGTACTAACATAATTAAAATTTTCCATAGCCAACTCTGAATTTGAAAACATCTGTAAAGGGATATAATTTAGGTAGGGTTCAATAATTTCTTGGCTGAAATTACAATCTGAAATGGAACCGGTTGTAAATGGCTTATCTTTATCATACTTATTCTGATTGTGATTAACTTCAGTGAAAAATTAAATGCACTTAAATTTTTTCTTGTATTACTGGTTGTATATCTTTAATTTCAATTATTTAGTGTAATTATTAAAAAAATTAACACAAGAAAACTATAAGAAATAAGTTTTTGGACGTTAGAAGTAGTCTAGCATTTCCGAAATCCTTTTTATTTAGTCTATTGATACATTTATTGTATTACAGTCAAACCTGGATAACTGTCATGGAAATTTTTCCCGGTCCCGAATTAAGCTATACACATTACATGTTAACTTCCACTGCTCAAGCCGGAAACTGCGTAACGCGGAGACGGAACACGTTTTTTAACCTTATGCACGCAATTTCACCTGCATAAGACGGAAGCGGACCGACGTCGCCACCCTTTACTCTTTACCTCGGCATGTTCTCGCGCGTCTATCCTACTCTCACTTCTCGGAATTTTTATTGCGGCAATAAAAACTGTCTGTAGGTACTTATGCACTTCCTGTATAGTCCTGTTCGGATTCAATTTTAGTAAATTCTAAAGGCTCCAACTGTGAGCATCAAATTATTTTTAGAAGGTACAATATTCGATATGTCTGCAAATAAAAAATTCAACACTCTAACACTGAAATCTTTAGAAATCTATTTTAATAGACTTAATTATGTGTTATGAAAACAAAAAATTAGCGTTGAGAGGTTCTCGCGGAAAAATATAAGTGTGGTAAAACACAAGTTTATGATATTTTGAAGAATAAGGACAAAATAAAATCAAATTGGCTCGTTCTATCGATACTAAAAAAAAATGTACGCATTGTTGGGCATTTTCCGTGCTAAGCAGGTTTGTTTCCGGTTTAGACAGTTGTAGTTGTTTAAGCCGGAAACCTGTATAAGACGGAATTTATTTTCGGTCCCAGGCGTTTCCGGGTTATCCAGGTTTTACTGTATTTTACAGTAAACTCTTATCTTGTTAAACTTAACATATTCAAATACTGATGTATGATAAATGTTAAAATGTTTTAAAACATTAGTGTTTTATTTATCATCCATCAGTATGTAGAGATTCTACAAATTAAGGGTTGAAAATATAAATTTTATATTCAAATACCTTATTATTCATGTAACTCTCGGTTACTTTTGTTTTTTTTCCTTTTGAGAGGCGAGGTCAATTACCACAAAAGATAATATTATTATCATTATAAACAAGATACAGAGATAAGGCTATGAATCTCAGCTATACATATGAGTTGTTAGTATCAATATATTAACAAGTGGTATCAAAACGATCCATGCAACGAAGACTATAGTAATTCATTTTCTGCTGAACTGAGATATTAGCATTTGAAGATTTTGAGCACATTCCACTCTGAGAAATAACGTTACCTGGGTCAGAAATACCCATGTCATAGATATAAACCTTTTATAATAGAGGGTTATGAGTGAGCTAATGTTACAAACATTTAAAAAAACCTATTTTTCTCTTCTTTTTGTGGACTTACTATAGTTTTCGCTGATTAATTTATAGAAAAAAAGAGACTTACTATAGGCTTAGTTGAACATTTTTATTGAGAAAAAAAAACTATATTGTTCAAAATATGTTGAGGGAAACATTTAAGTGCTAATCTGAATCACTAGAACTATAGTCTTGTTCATCTTCACTACTCTCACTCTCATCTTCCACTTTGGTACCATTATCCTTGCCTCCTTTATGTTTTGGCTTTCCATTTTTTGCTTTGAGAGAAAAATAATAATTATGATTAAGTTCAGGAATGTCGTTTGTTTTACATAAGTCTAGTAACCCTTTTAATTTCTTGGCATCTATAGGCAGCAAGCTTGAATAGAGTAAAGGTAAGTCTTTGAGATTGCTGCTGTTGGTTTTATTGTTACGAAGTTTTTTTCTTTAATTTGATTGTTTTAAATTCGTCAGCACAGCTATACTTGAATTTCATTTCATGAGGCAGCTCTGGTGAAAATTTTACCTCTCTTATCCGGCTTATTTTTAACTTCTCTCCTCCTTCATCTTTATCCCAATTTTCCGATTTTACTTTTTGTATGAAGCTAAAAAAATCGTTCTGTGACATCTCTTTCACAATGTACGGTCTTCCAGTAACTTTTGCCATTCGTATTAACATTACCCATTGATCGGGGGTATAGATTGCTGATTGACGTTTTCGCGCATGCTCGATAGCAGCATGCATGCTATCACCCTCGTTTTGCGTGTGTCCCTTTTCTAAGAACCTGTAAATTATTTTCAGGTTCAGAGACATATAAGCGCAACAAAACATTGAGAAAATGAAGCGGTTCCTGTTTTGGCCACCACAATTATCTGAGTAGAGGATAACTGTCTTAACACCTTTTTCCTTCTGAATCTTTAAAAAATGCATACCTAACACAACTGCTTATCTCATTTGGACCCCTCTTCGCAATTTCCTCATTCCAAACGTAGCAGTAGCCTTCATGATTTCCCATGTCATAAACCGTAAAGTTGTATGTAGCGAGTTTGCTTGTGTAATAAAACGGGCTAACTTGAGAGTGGGGTGTTATTAGGACTTTTTGTAAGTCAAAACAAGCGGCACATACAGACTTATCATTAACTGCTATTTCCTTATCTGCATCCTTTAAAGTTCTGGCTGCTTCCTTATCAGAAAGGTGTTTATCATACTTTTCTTGCAATTTAAGTTTTACTTCTGGATTTGCCATGGTATAGGCTACACATATACTGCATTGATCCTTCTTAGGTTTAAAAAATGCAATATTGAATTCGGCATTGAGAACTTCCCTGTACTGCCTCAAAGTGCCAGTTTGTACGACATTGTTCTGTTGCATATATTTTAGGTACAGACGATGCATTATTGAAATGTTGAGTCCCTCCTCTAAGTACATTTTTGTGGATTTCTTTCTGGTATTATAGTGGGAAGGCACTAGAGGAAAAAGTTTAATGTGCTGTCTAATGCTCTTTATGATATCTTCATCAATTTTATTCGGTCTTGTAGAGTGCTTTCCTCTTCTATCTTCCACTAGAGATCCCGTTTTCCCAATTTTGCTTAGAGCTGTTGTGACCCACTGTTCTGATATCCCATGGGTATTGAGAAACATAGTTTTGCAAACCGATATTTCATTATTATTCAAGGTAAGTATGTATTTTCTAGAGAAGTTCCTTTTTCATTCTCCTTCTGTTATCGTCACTTGCTTTTTATTCGTGGTTTTAACACATCTTGCTATGTAATCCCACTGTCTTGTATGATCCCCTATTTTCCAAAACTCTTCAAATAATTCCTTTCTATTCTCCTCATTTATCTTCTCACAACATTTATTTCTGCATTCCTCTTTACACGGATTCTTCATTCTTTTTGCTGGAATAAGCTTTCCTTTCCGATTTTTGTGTTCTACCCCCAAATTTAGCATTTTTTTTTAGCTTTTATATCAATCCAGTCACTTGTGTTTCTTGTACGCTTTCTCCCTTTCTTTTCCTTTGGTGTCATTTTACGCTTTCCACGAACTTGAACGCCTTGTTCTGGAGTTTGGACTTTATCAGGCAAATCAGATAAATCAGAATCGGATGATTCCTCAGGCATATAATTGGGATCGATGTCCGAATAATCTGACAAAACTTCCTCTGTAGTGTTGTTGCTGCTGGTATCAAGAACTGTACCAGGTAATGAGGTATCTGTTGGTGATACATTTATATCTGTATTGGTACAAGCAGAAGCTATGGTTAAACATTTTTCTTGTCCTAAAATGTTGGGTATCTGTTATGGTAACACCTGAATAAAAGCGGAAAGAGTATGTACATACCTGAATTCGGAAATATATTGGTTGATTCTGAAGAAATAATATTTGATTCAGCAGCTTCAATACACTTTCTTGCATTTTCCATAATTATTTTTATTCGCGAATTCATTTTAATTCACTTTAAGGTCACTAATTTCACGATCCTGCTTCCTAATTTCAATAATGAGGAATCAATATAACCTCAACTTATGCAGCGAAAATTATAGTAAGTCATCACCTTCGCTATTTTGTGCAATGAAAACTATAGTAACTCAACTTAATGTAGTTTTCATTGGTGAGAATCTGGCTTATACGCTTGCTATAGTCTCAAATTGTATCGTTGGTTGTCTATAGTTTCAGGGTTGAGTTACTATACTTTTCCACCAAATAGAGCTGAGCAAACTACATTCATAGAATATAGTAAGTGAAAACCGGTATTTTTTGAGTTACTAGTCTTCGTTGTATGGATCGAAAACATGAATGTTATTACTGATTTTTCAGGGCTCCACTAATGGTTCCCTATAACATACATCTGCCATTTAAGACTCACCCTGTATGTTATAGCTCAAAAAAACTGTAATTTTATTGTGTTATGTGTAATTTGAAAGTTTTTCTTCTGTGGTGTACTTTTATCAAATATGTATACATTTCTATAATATTCCAGGGCCTATAACCTCACAGTACACATGAGAACTCATACTGGCGAAAAACCATATCAATGCACTTACTGTGATGCTGCGTTTGCACAAGGCAATGATCTGAAGGCGCATGTGCGTCGACACACAGGCGAAAGATTCCACTGTGAGCTCTGTCCAGAGAGCTTCCTTATGGGATATCTTTTAACACAGCACAAACGCACCGTTCATGGTAAGATATTTATTTTTCCAGTTTATCCTAGTCTGTAATGTTGGAATATTATAATAAATAAGACATGTACAGGGTGGCTAAACTTCGAGGTATTGATAGGGAATCTCCATAACTATAAGAGATGCAGAAAAATGGACCGCTCATCCTCGAACTTTTTTTTTTGGGGGGGGGGGGGAAACATCAATGGTGAAAACTAAAATTGGCTATCGTCTTTTGTTTTCGAGTCTCTTACGAATTTTCCTACTTTTATTAGTCTTTCTACTATCTCTCATTTACTAATGAAATTAGAAGGAAATAATGTACAATTCTTTAGACACTTTTTTGCAATTAAACTTACATTTGAAAATTTTTCCCTCATTGAAGTTGATGACAAATGATACGCACACCGCCTGTCATGTGTTTTTCAAGAGTCAGTTTGACATTTTTTGGCAAAAAATAACAAAATATGGCATTAGTTATCAAAATTTTGAAAAATGTCGCAGGAAAAAGTTGTTTGATATTTGATTTTTCACTCATGTACCAATTTTGAACCCTCTAGCAAAAAAAAATTCAAAAATTTGTCGAACCGATCATTTTTGACTTTAAAAAATTTTCAAACTTGCACAAAATTATTCCTTTATATCATATTCAATTTTTCATTGTTTTTTTTTGTGACCTGTTCTAAATAACCATTTCTTATAAAAATTAAAAACGGCAGCGAAAACTATGTTAAAATATGTACACACTTGATGCAAAGTCGATTTAATTTTTACAAATAACTAAACAGTTGACTTTATTTCGGTTCTTTACTAAGTAAATACATACCATACTCTGAATTAAATAACAATCTCAACGAAAAATATTTATTTTTACCTTTCCAGCCCTCTTTAAACATAACAAAATATCGTTTAAACAATAATAAGGAATATTTCAAAAAAAAAACTTCAAAATATAACTCTGGGGTTATACAGGGTGGGCCATCGAAAAGGTAACAGGCCTAATAATTTGGAAAGTGAAGATGTATGCGAAAAACGCCGAAACAGGTCGATTTAACTACCCAAGTTCACCCCCTTGGCAGGGGTAGCTATCCCTTTGCTTATCATCATAGGGAACCGATATCGGGTGATACATCATTTGAAAGCCACTCGAATTCTCTTTACAACAAAATCCAAAATTTTGGGTTTCGCTCACATACAGGGTGGCCCCACGAAAACGCAACTCACCTTAATAACTTGGAAACTGAAGATGTACGCGAAGAACGCCGAAACAGGTCGATTTTGTTATCAAAGTAGGCATATTTTCGTGACAAATTCAACCACCCAAATTCACCCCCTTGGCAGGGGTAGCTACCCCTTTGCTTATCATCATAAGGAACAGCTATCGAGTGATACATCATTTGAAAGCTACTTGAATTCTCTTTACAACGATATCCAACATTTTGGGTTTCACTTACATATAGGCTGGCCCAACGAAAACATTTTTTTTGGGCTACCCTGTATGTAAGTGAAACCCAAAATGTTGGATATCGTTAAGAGAATTCAAGTAGCTTTCAAATGATGTATGCGCGTGGTTTCGCTTACATACAGGCTGGCCCAACGAAAACTTTTTTTTGGGCCACCCTGTATGTAAGTGAAACCCAAAATGTTGGATATCGTTGTAAAGAGAATTCAAGTAGCTTTCAAATGATGTATCACTCAATAGCTGTTCCCTATGATGATAAGCAAAGGGGTAGCTACCCCTGCCAAGGGGGTGAATTTGGGTGGTTAAATTTGTCACGAAAATATGCCTACTTTGATAACAAAATCGACCTGTTTCGGCGTTTTTCGCTTACATCTTCAGTTTCCAAGTTATTAAGGCGAGTTGCGTTTTCGTGGGGCCATCCTGTATGTGATCGAAACCCAAAATTTTGGATATCGTTGTAAAGAGAATTCGAGTGGCTTTCAAATGATGTATCACCCGATATCTGTTCCCTATGATGATAAGCAAAGGGGTAGCTACCCCTGCCAAGGGGATGAACTTGGGTAGTTAAATTTGTCACGAAAATATGTCCCCCTCGCTAACAAAATCGACCTGTTTCGGCGTTTTTCGCATACATCTTCACTTTCCAAACTATTAGGCTTGTTACCTTTTCGATGGCCCACCCTGTATTTTGAATTTTCTGACACCTGATTGGTCTAATGCTCAAACCCTACGAACGCTACGAATTTTAAACCAATGACATGTTCCAAAATATAAACCCAAGGTTTATATTTATTGATGAATATGGACCTTAATGCTGCAAAAAAAAAGCCCCTAAAGATGTAAATATATGAATTATATTATTTTTTCTGCGACGGGCTAAAAGTTTGACCTTTTTTCCCCGTTGACAGGTAGAAAAATGCCTCATTATATTATGAGCTGCATCTTATCGGGGAAAAAAATGAATTAGCAGGGAAAAAATGAGTACTTTTTTCCCCGAAATGGCAGCTTAGGTATAGCTACTATTAACACTCAGGTATCATTAAATTTATATCAAATATACGTAAAGGAAAGTTACCTTATTATCCAAATGGCAATTATTAAGGGAATTTTCATAACAATCACTATCCATATTATTAAATTCACTCATTGAGACCTTACAAAAATCTTTGCAAAACTATCTTAAATTTTAATTAAATTATGACATTTATCGAATTAAATCGTTTCGTTACCAGGAAACGTCGCTTTACTACAAAAGTAGTTTGAAAATTCATATTCCACGTGGATCAACGTTCCGACATTATTTTTAGTTATCTAACTACGTTTTTCGACATTCTAACACTGATATTTCTTCTCGCAGAAAAAAATTGTATATTACACACGAGAAAAATTGCGATTTTAGCTCTCGATGTGTTTGTCCCCTCCGCTAACGCGTCTGGGACGAAATCACATCTCGAGCTAAAATCTATCACTTTTTTCTCTTGTATAATAAATAACTATTTTGTATTGGTTTTTAGGTTCTCAGGTTTTATATTATTTTTTTCACAAATTCTCAAAAAATGCAATCACCACACTAAATAGACATAAACATGACACAGGACACGAATTTAAATATGACAACACAGAAATCATAGACACAGAACGCAACACATACAAAAGAACTATCCTTGAAATGATCCACATACAAAATGAAAAAAAATAGTATTAACGATAGAACAGAAACCAAAAACAATAATATCAAAACAACCCTCTTCCAGACACACACAAATACAATAAATATTATTTATTAAAAAAGAAATAAAAATAATAATAAAAAATAATAAAAGTTAACCTGAAGTTTACTCCCATCAACAATTCATAAATAACACCACTTCCCAAACAATATCATTCACAGTTATTATAAAAAATATACACATACAAACAAACAAAAAATAGACAAACACCAACTCAGAAACAATAAACAACAAAAAAAAACAATAATAGTAAAATAACAATTATCTAAAATGAATAATTTTAGTTAATTAAGGGCCGGTTGTTCGTACGTCAGTTAAAAATTTCGAGATAACTACTGATTTTAAATTGCAAATTTTGAAAATACGGCGAATATAATTAATGATCTTGTATTTTTAATCAGTAATTAACTCTTCTTAAAGCGAGCAGAATTCATTTTCAGAAATATCAGACCAATGGTTTGATAATACAGGGCATTTTAAAATCAGTAGTTATCTCAAAATTTTTAACTGACGTACGAACAACCGGCCCTAAATATGTGATCAAGGGATTAATCAATCCCAAAACGTCAACTATTTATATTAATAAAAATAAATTAAAATAAAAATAGCACGGTGGGTTCGGCTTTCGCCATAGGATGCAACCCCAGGCAGCTAAAACGCATGCCAACAACTGAGTGCAGTGCCTCCCGATGTGCGTAAAGGTAGGAAAGGCCTACTTCCAAAGTTTAACAAAAAATCGGGAGGCACTGCACTCAGTTGTTGGCATGCGTTTTAGCTGCCTGGGGTTGCATCCTATGGCGAAAGCCGAACCCACCGTGCTATTTTTATTTTAATTTATTTTTATCATTTTTCTCACTATTAAGTGACTAAGATTGTGCTGTGTGTTAGCAAGATACATTGTACTGAAGAGTCCCAATTAGGACGAAACACGTGTCTACAATTTCCACCCCTGACTCACAGCATGAAATCAATGAATGACGTATCGTTTTACGATATGTCGTTCATCTTTTTGTTATTTATATTAATAACTGCAAAAGTAAGCCTGAGAGCCTAAAAACCAATATAAAAATAATACATAAATTCATCTATACGGCATTTATTGGTTCAATATTTTCAATTTTTTAGGGTCGTTTTTTCAATCCTAGTTTAAACCTAGTTTAACGTTAAACCAAGATTAAATACAAATGATCCTTGTTCATTGCTAGTTTAAGGTTAACTGTAGTTTAAACTGGGGTTTAAACTCGGGATTCTTAAACCGAGATTTTTGGTGGTTTAAGCTAAGTTTAACGCGAAACTAACCTACAAAGTTATTTTTATTAATAAAAATATTATCCAGGAGCCAGGTTGTTTATACGTAAGCACAAGTGCACCAGTAGAGTGTTTTACAATTATATTACTTGTTACTTTTTTAAAAGAATTTGGTTGGTGTGGAATGTGGTTATTGTTATTAGTCTGTTTGAGAAGGAATACTTATTTTTCACGGTCTTTTCGTCTCGATAACCATCTGTGGTTACCGAATTGAAAAGATTTCGAATTTGTTCCCAGGCTGCTTTCTTCTCCTTACAGGTGACTGCATCAGTCCTTCTATTTTCTATTATTTCCTTGTATTTTTCTACACAGTCCACAAGCCTTTCAACCTCTTGTGTTGAAAAATTAGCGTTCCCCTTGAACGTGCCAGTAATTTTTGATACACCTTCCATATTAATGCATATTAAGCAAAATAAACAATAAAGATAATTAAAACAAGTCCACGTGCACCTCGCCAGGTACAAAACAAATTAATTTGCTGTCAATTTGACGGTTATGACATGATGAACCGACATTTAAGTGACAGTGTTTACAATAAAGATACTTACACACTTGAAACTGTCGATTAAACTGAGTTTAGCTAAACTTCGTTTGAAGTAGGCATGAACAACCGAAACAAACTTAAACGCAGTTTAAATTTTAAACTCCGTTTAACTAAACTCAAGTTTAAACTGCTATTGAAAAAACCGCCCTTAATGATGTAAATATAAATATAATAAGAATACCAAAAATATCAAAAATCCATCTATAAGTAATGGATTTGTCTAAATGACTTCTTTTAAATAATAATGTAATACTAGAGAAATTTTTGAGATTTAGGTTCTAATTCAATTGCCACTATAGATTCCGGTTCCTTTTACAGAACGAATTAGAAAAACTTTCGCACAATATGTGAGGTGAAACTGAAGACATGGACAGTACCGTTTCATCCTTATTTGGACTCATCAGCATGTGACATCAGTCAGGAACACACTAGTGCGAAATCTTGGAACTAATGCTTAGTCTTAACTGGTGTCCGATAGTTGGAGCCTTGGCCGGAGTAACGTTGTAACTTACATAATTTTTTGGAGTGATTTTTTCACTTTGGTAGGTTTAAATAGGCAGAATGCTTCCACCAAAATGATAAGTTTTGTATTATTTCCCTTTAACCATATTAAAATGATATTTTAAGAATCGCCAAATGAAAACTATCCATTCAATAACCTTGCAAGGTTCATTTTTTTGAACCTCCTGTAAAAATTTAAGTTACAACGTTACTCCGGCCAATGCTACAGTTGTAGTGACCTGTAATTTTTAATGATTAGTAGGCAATCAGAGAAACAGATGTGTACCATAAACAGCTCTTATATAATTTCGCATAGTATGTGTAGTGTGTTCCTGACTAATGTGACATGCTGATGAGTACAAATAGATTAGAATAGATTTATCGTAAGTAGGCCATTGTGACACCACTGCGACCGAAGGCATACTTGTTGAGGTTCATTTCATACATAAGGAGATATGACATCGCTTTACAAATGGTATTTATTTTACCAATCGAGTTACACCTAATGATTCAGATCGCAGATACATCTGGGAATCACTTCTGTGTATGAATATCTAATTTGGTAACTTACTTTTTCTTGTGATATCAGCGACGATATTGTCAGTTTTGGAAGTGGTAACACTGTATAAGGGTTTTGATTTTTGGTTACAATAGCTATATTAGCTTCTAAGTTTTTAAGATTTTAACATAAAACCAATTACATTGAAAAAATACAGTTTTTAATTAATAATTCATAGTTATCCTAGCAAAATATTTGCCTCTAAGAAGTTAAAAAGTGTTTGATGGTGTCATAATTATATTTTTTTTTTACAGGATTAAATGTAGTAAGCAATATTCGCCGTTTGAATCCAGTGCATAAAAAAGAAGAAGATTCAAGTGATCCCCCTATCACCATTCCGCTGCCCAAGCCAGTTGTTCCAGAGTCTCTCATGACTTTCCAGGCACAATTGGCAGTGGCCCAATTACAGCACCACCTTGTCTCAGAATAAATAATTTGCGTGTTTTTTACATTCGGTTTTATTTTTATTTTTTCATAATTTGTACATTTGGTAAAGACGATGAATCTTCAATTTACTAGGTATGATATAGCTATTGTAAATAAATAGAATAATTTATATTAGGTTTGAGAAAATATTTAATATTTAATCTTGTTAAGTAAAGTAGATTGTGAATAATTAATTGTAAAAGTATCCATTATTTTTATTACCTTTATATTTTTCCTGCAATTACAATGTCATGTTATATTTTTGGATTATTTTGTATATTTTAGATTTGCTATAGAGATATTATGTACAAACTACATTTTCTAGGAATAAAATTATTGTAATGTACTTTAACATTGACCTCGTCAATTTTTATTTTATTTATTTTTTATTTATTCAACCAGATAAATTACATCCCATAGGTATATAATATAATCTATGCAATGCAATCCCGCAGAGAAAAAAAGAAATTTTCTGTTTGCAGGTCTGGTACATACCCCGCTTACAAACTAGAAAACTAAAATTAAAAAAAACAAATGAAAATTTCTGTTATAACATTTTCAACATAATTAATAATTATAAATAAGGGGATTCGCGAGTTTCACGTCGGTGAAGTGACATCGTTTCTGGCTCACGCTCAGCAAAATTAGTATTTTCTACGAGTTAATCTACAGTTTTCTCAATACCAACCAGCCGACGGCACCTCGGATCTAGTGTGGACCCGTGTTTGAACTATCAATATCTGCACTGAACTAGTTTGGAAACATTAACTTTTTTACATATCCTTTTATTATTTTCTATCTCACAAACGCCTGATAACAGCAACATCAGCAGCTGGTGCTGATAACAGCACACCGGCCTACGCCAAGCCTCCAAGCCCGGCGCGAGAGTAGGCAACCAGAATTATAGCTATGAAAGCCAGCAAGTTGTCAACCTTTGGCAGATTATTCTATAAAAATTAGTAATAATATCACATCAGCTGCTCTTGACTACATGATCAGCACTTCAAAAAACCCCACTACAATGCAATCAACACCCACAATGTTACAAAACACCCCCAGTGCAAACTCCACCGTCAAACTCACCACCTCATACGTGACAGCGGCAAAGTCAGTACCCAAACCCTCATTCCCGAAAAAGGACCAAGCTATAGTTTTACACGCAGAAGATAGTTTAAAAATCTATGACTACGTAAAAGGTATCAGCAATGCGATAGGAGCGAAAAATATCACGTTTGCATCCAGAATTTCCAATAACAGGATCTGCATTTACCTAGCGAGCACAGAACTCGTCGACAAACTTCTTAAAACCCACCCATCAATAACCATTGGAAATACCATACTAAACATTCGAAGACTCGTCTCCCCTACCAAGAGAATTTTAATCTCTAATGTTTCCCCATCCATCCCACATGAACTCGTTGAGAGATCCATTAAAGCTTTAGGCCTCCAGTTAGCCTCCCCGATCTCATTCCTTAAAGCAGGCATTCCTGACGACGATCTTAGCCACATCCTTAGCTTCCGTCGCCAAGTATACGTCCTCCCACCCACAGAGAATTTTGAATTACAAACCTCAGTCGTTATCGAATCCGACGATGTCCAGCACAGAATATTTCTGTCCACTGACAAAATGGAGTGCTTCCTCTGCAAACGTGTAGGCCACGTCGCCAAATCCTGTCCAAATTGTAATGGAAACCCTCCACAACCTCCGTCTCAACTGCAGAGCCAAATCTAGTTCCAACAACCCCCCTCGGGAACAAAGACCCGCTAAATCAAACTTATGGCCAAAAAAGGATTCACTCAGAAATCTCAACTCCTAGTGAAGAAATCAGAGACCCGCTACAGTCTCCGTCTAACGAATCAGCTTTGATACTCCCTCCAAGTGACCCACCAAGAAGCAACAAAAACCGTTCCGATAAAAAGGACAAAAACCCAGGACCGACCTTGGAGTAGATCCAAGCTTATCAGAAAAATCAAAAAACCAGACGTAATATCCACGAAGCATATCAGAAGACCACAAAGGCCTTTCTCCTACCCGTGGACAACTTTGTAGCTTTCTTGGAAAATTTGTATGGAAGCAGCCACTCCTACAATGAAGCTTTGAAATTTACCAGCGACATCAAAACCCTCTTTTCTGACATGCATACTATGCATGCATACAAAGTCTTGAAAACAGAGCAATAAAAAATAGGTTCACCAGACTGTCCAAGAAACTTAAAGATCGCCTCAAAGATGAAGCAATAGAGACTGAAAGCGTTGCATCACTTGGCTCTCGATCGTCCCTACCGACGAAGAATGTCACTCTGACGTTTCTATCACCTCATAGCAATCCCAAGAATCGTCTTACTAAAAACAAAGTAGATATCACACTTCTCCACTATAAATTATTGTTACGGGTCTCACAATAAATAAATCACCACCAAAGTCTGAAAATTCCTTTATTGTTTAACACCACAAGTACTTATAACCTCTAATAATTATTCTAAATAATCAAAACACAAACAGCTGACTACACTACTACTTGCACTTGTCTATTCTTTATATCCGCTATCTGTCACTACTGGCTCCCTTACTTCACACTTCACTTCTGCTCTGTCTATACTTCAGTCTTCACTGTTTCACGTTCAGGATACTACTACTTTCCACGCAACCGCAGGCTGTCCTTATATAGTCCCCCGACGCATCAGTAGTCACGTTCTACTCCGTTCTAGCAGGTAAATTCTCGAACGTCGCACCGGCGCACCAGCCGTCGATTCATGGATTCTGGAAATGTCAGATTGTTCGGCGAGCCCACTCCAGAAATCCATAGAACTAACGTCTGTCTGTCGATGTGTCACATGACATGTGACTGGAACTGTCGCGAACATGTCATTGACTAACTCAGTATAAAAAAGAGAATGTAAACAAACAAGCAAATTGTGGACTAGAATGTTAAAGGTTAAAGAAGCAATTACTAGAATTTTTCCAGAGCAGTTTCGTTATATTATTATAATTTATAAACTTATTTATTATAATTTTCACCATAATACAATGGAACTGCGATGGATACTATCCTCGCTTGGAAAGAATAGAACAACTCATCTCAGACACTACACCCGACATTATCTGCCTACAAGAAACCAATTTCAAGACATCGCATAAACCTCGTCTCAGAAACTATGAGGGATATCATCACATTAGGAACACTCACGAACACTCACGAGAGAGCCAGCGGAGGCTCCTCAATATTTGTGTCCAAGGATACATATAGCCAAAAATATCAACTAACTACCACCTTGGAAGCCGTCGCCGTTACCTATCTGGAAACATCTTAGCCTTTCTGAAAAATCTCATCATCTCCAGGCATCGGCTCAATAAACAATGCAGCATACACACAAGGAGAGTTATACGGATAGTTATAGAGTTATACTATACACACGCCGACAAGTCAGTCGCCGTTTGCACAGACTCACTCTCATCTATCCTGATAATAGAAAACATCTACAGTCAAACCTGGATAAGACGGACACTGAATAAGGCGGAAATCTGTCTATCACGGAAATTTTTCCCGGTCCGGAATTAAGCTATACACATTACATGTTAACTTCCACTGCTCAAGCCGGAAACTGCGTAACGCGGAGACGGAACACGTTTTTTAACCTTATGCACGCAATTTCACCTGCATAAGACGGAAGCGGACCGACGTCGCCACCTAAAACTCTTTACCTCGGCATGTTCTCGCGCGTCTATCCTACTCTCACTTCTCGGAATTTTTATTGTGGCAATAAAAACTGTCTGTAAGTACTTATGCACTTCCTGTATAGTCCTGTTCGGATTCAATTTTAGTCAATTCTAAAGCTCCAACTGTGAGCATCAAATTATTTTTAGTAGTTACAATATTCGATATGTCTGCAAATAAAAAATTCAACACTCTAACACTGAAATCTTTAGAAATCTATTTTAATAGATTTAATTATGTGTTATGAAAACAAAAAATTAGCTTAAGCTTCTCGCGGAAAAATATAAGTGTGGTAAAACACAAGTTTATCATATTTTGAAGAATAAGGACAAAATAAAATCAGATTGGCTCGTGGGAAAACATTCTATCGATCTAAAAAAAAATGTACATACTGTTGGGCATTTTCCGTGCTAAGCAGGTTTGTTTCCGGTTTAGACAGTTGTTGTTGTTTAAGCCGGAAACCTGTATAAGACGGAATTTATTTTCGGTCCCAGGCGTTTCCGGGTTATCCAGGTTTTACTGTACACCCAAAATACCCTGGCCTAATCCATACATGAAACCTGCCACCTACTTGCCACACAAGGTGTCCACATCTCCATCATCTGGGTACCCTCTCACATGTAGGCATCGCAGGAAACAAGAAAGCAGACTCCGCAGCAAAAAGTGCCATAGCATCCGACCTACCTATAATAGACCTACAACTGCACACTGATCTGAAGAACCACCTTAGGCAAGGCGTTTTCACAATCTGGCAAAATATATGGAGCCAATCAAACACAAAGCTAAGCATCATTCATCCACAGATAACCACAGACATGCTACCACCACAGTATAGAGTCAAGTGCAACACTAACAGCCGCCTCACAGTCCAGCACATTCTTGCAGAATGCAAACAGTTCTCCCAAGCTCGCCAACGATATAAGATAACGGGAGACCTCCACCAAGACCTCAGACTATCCAACAGCTTCGACAATTTGATAAATTAGATACTTAAAGGACATCGGAGTATACAATAGCATCTAATCAGGACCCATACATCACAAATCAAAACTAGATTTATTGTGCCACTAACGTAACTCAATACAAAATTAAAGTAAGGCTGATTATGTAAAATACTGTATATTGTGCCAATCACCTCCAGTTGTCGAGGCACGTTAAGCTAAATAAAAAAAATAAAAAAATATAAATAAAACAAAGATAACAGTAACATGACATTCTCCTCCGTACCAATCACGTAATCACATCATCAACCATCGACGCCTACTCACACCCCAAATTGATCAACACCTAGATCAACACGACCTAGATAGGGTCTTTAATCCAGTTTTTTTAATTTTACAGTTGCAGATCTTTTTTGTAAGTCTAGAGTTTTTACATCATTAGGTAGTTTGTTAAATCCTCTAATTGCATTCACATAGATATTCTTTCCATCTACTGATTTATATATTTTTGATAGATTTATTATTCTGTTCCTTGTTCTATACTGTTCGATAATAAATATGTTGCTTTAAGAAGATTGTAGTTGTAAACTAGCGATTCATACACAATTAGTTGTTCTAAATTCATAGGTTTATTTTGTATGTAAGTACTTGTTTTTATTTATTATTTTTATTATTCTATTCTATTCTATTTTTGTATTCTCTGTAACAAATATAAGGTGCCCCTGTAAGCTCCTCCCCAGGTAATTAACAATATTTTCAACATGTTTGTCCCATTTTAAGTTAAAATCAAAAATTATCCCTGAATATTTACAGCTTTCAACCCTTTTCAATTTTTTCTTATTTATTATCAACTCAAATTATCAGGAACACTACCTCTGTAGTTGCCGAAAGTAATATACTAATACTAAATACACTAGACTATTCTAGTGTATTTGCTAATACTGACTTTTCAATATTCAGTGACAGTTTATTGACTGCCAACCATGTAGCAACTCTTTCAAGGTGTTTGTTCAATTTCGTTTCCACGTCTTGGCAGGTCTTGTCTGCAGCTATTATAGCGGTATCATCAGCATAGGAGAGAATAGAGTCATCAGGCATACCCGTCAGTAGATCATCAACATACAAAATGAACAATAAAGGTCCAAAAGCCTTGGCAGGTCCAAAACGGCCATTGCAACAGGTTTACTCTTATCCAAATTCCTGTATAATTTGTCAGTGATAAAACTAAGAGCATCCTTCGTACTCCTATTCTTCATAAAACCAAACTGTCTAGCAGACAATATGTTGCCCGCAAAAACAAAGCCCATCATTCTATCATAAATAATTCTTTCAAATATTTTAGCGAGATTAGATATCAGTGATATCGGTCTGTAGTCTGTGATATCGTGTTTGTTGATTGGAAAATCATCAAACGTGTCATATATTATATGGGATGGCTTTAATACAGAATACAGAGTATTGGTAAACCTGCTAACGCAAAATCTTTGGGAGACTAGGCAAATATATTGAAATCGATTTTAGGTATTTAAAAATCCTTATATACAGTGCTTATAGAATAGATGTATAGTTATTGGATCATTATGTGGAACATTCAATAAAAAATTGTACACGACAGCAAAGGGGATTAAAGAGAAGTTTAGAGCGAACCATTGAAAGTGAATCCATATCATTATCTCAAACATGCAATGGCATTTATTTATTCATTCAATATTTAACAAGAAACGGCTCACTAACTTTTTGGTCATCAATTATATAATTATTCCTTAAATTTAGGGGTTAAATTAGTCACCAGTGAAGGTTTCCAGGATGTACTATATATATACATACTACATTATACTCATACTCATAACATAAATACTCTGTATTAAAGCCATCCCATCATATGACACGTTTGATGATTTTCCAATGGTAAGTCCTTACGTACAACAGTGAGGGCCTCTATTATATTACCCAATGTGGATTCATTGGAAGGTGTATATAATATTCCAATAGGTGCAAGGGCAAGGGACATTGAATTAGCGGTCAATTCATCTTTAAAAATGTGTTCGTACTCGATATTTCTTCCCATTTCTTTGGCAGCGAATGTTTTTTGCAAAAATTCCCGGCCTTTTTGAAAAGTCTGTTTATTCTCTGGAGGTAGCTACTCTAATTGTGGGATGTTCCATTGTTTGTAAGTTAATTTTCTTTAAAGGTTGAAGAAAAATTGGGTAAAATTGATATTTTTTTTTAAATTCACCCTCAGCAACCCCCTGCACGGGACGATTTTTCTACGACGAAGCCAAAATTATTTCTTTTTGGATGAGGAATAATTTTAAATTGATCGTAGCTTTTAGCAACAAAGTTCACACGAAAGTCGTTTCTAGAAGACTTAAAAAAAATTTAAAAATAAAAATAAAATTTTTAAACACTTAAAAACTTTTTTTAGTGTGCTGGCAAACTCTTATTATGAAAGGAGATAAAATTTTAACAGGCAATATTATAAAGACTGATTAGGCTAACAGGCAGTTTTCTGTGCTCGTTTTTGAAGCTTATATCGACATCAAATGACTTTTATTAACATTTTTGTGATTACATTCATGTCAAGAATAGATAAATTTAAAATCTATCCACTTAGACTCGATATCTTCTTCAGAAATGGCCACAAAAATCTGCCCGTTAACTTAATGAGCCTTTATAATACCCGCTGTAATAAGTGTTTAAGAATTAATTTTATCTACAGGTGTATCTAAAATAACCCGAGAAAATTCAGGGGGTTATTCATGAGATCATTTTAAGAAAAAAAGTAAGTATAAACGTATGTCTTAAGAGGCTCACCTATTTAACTACAAGATGCTGAAGTTTCAAGAAAAAAAATCGTTTTTTAATAATAACTTTGATCAGAATGAAGATATTTTCGTGAAAATGTGTGTACCGGGTGGGCATCTAAGAATGAACAGCGGCCATATCTTGGGAAATATTGATCCTACAGTTTCAAAATGAAAATTTTCCAGACATAAGTGACTATGCGAAATGCAATGAAAATATTTTCAAGATGGCCGCACTTCCGGAAATAGCGGTGGTTGACACCTACTTCGTTATTTTAACGGAGACACCCTTTATATTATTGTATTTTTAAATTGCCTGGCAAAGTCTAATACAGGTGGTTTTTACAATTGGAATTTAGGTTGAGTAGTTTATGAGTTATAAACAAGTGAAAATCGCAATTTTCAATTTTCAAAGCATCTTACATTGAAAACGGCTCAAGATATTTAAAAACGGCTTACATGTCCCTATCTTAACTTTTTACAAGGTATTCTATTATGTAGTTTAGATTTTTCTACAGGGTGATGAAAAATCTGTAAATTTTCATCACCCTGTATAAAAATTTAAACCAAATGGCTCGGACTAAACTTATCTCTATACCAAAATGCTTCGTTTGTCAGTGAGAGGGCTTCAATGTTTTTTGAAAATTTTAGTTTTTTTGAAATAGCTCAAAGTCGGCTGATTCCAATTCGATGAAATACAATGGTCCAAATTGTATTTTACTTAATTCCGGGTTTTATTATTAAAATATTATATTTCTCATAAATTCAGTCAGTCATATCGACGGGATTCAACGTTCGTCGATAAGGTTTTTTTTATCAGCGCTCGAACGGTCGGAACTGCGAGGCGAGGCCGGCAGATTGGATAGAAGAGAATAAGTCGAGAAAAGAGGCGTTCGATTGCAATTTTTCAATAGTCCAGTTTACGATAACTTCCGGATTGTGTGTGATTTAACCGGGATAATTGTTGGAAAATTATTGTGTTGAAGTCGTTTATTTGATGGTTGGATTATCGGCGACTAAAACATCACCGCTAGAAGTGGGATTCTTTTCGGCGTCTCCAAGAGACTACTATTTTCTATTTACTGCCTAGTACCATCATTATTCTACTGGGTGCCCCTAAACTGTCTTACTTAGGGTAAGTCTCCAAACTTATTATTGTCATCATATTATGATCATTCCTCCAATTTAATAATGAAGTAATTCGAATGTTTTTCTGGTTCTCCGGTTATTGTTTTTTTGTGGTGGTTTATCAGCTCGTATTATCAATTAGGTACATACTTTGGAATCAATTCTTTTTTTTACTTAGGGTTTGTTCGGAGGGCGAAAAAGTGCAGGAAGGCAATAGAAGTGCTGTAGGAAGCGGTTGGGCTCCATTGGTCTAGGACTAGGGAACGTGAGCGTCCGTGTGACTTCCTGTAATAGAGCGAGCTTCGCCTACTGGTCGAAAGGACTGGTCCGAGGTTCTTCTTCAAGTGGATGTTCCTGCTCCAGGATAGTGATAAGTACCTTCCCTAATTTACTATTTCGATAGTCTGCATAAGACCATTTTCACGTCCAGAGAGATATCGCGGAACAATCGTTATCTGAACTATCTAGTTATTATCTCTTTGCCGCCTTTCGGTTATTATTTTTTTTTGTTATTTATTATTATTATATTATATTTTTGGTGTCAAATTTAGTGTCAGAAGCGGTCAAGGAAATTGTAGGAGCTGACCTAGTCAGGGAATAAATAATAAAGACCGTCCTAATACAATTCTCTTGAATGAATTAATGAATAATCATCCGCATAGGTATAATAGATGTACTTTTGTTTTACGAATGTATTTTACCATTGTGCAGGTTGCGCGAAGTGCACTTAGCGAATCTATCGTACCAGTAAATAAGCGCATTAAAATAAATTGAATAACAACGAGTACACACAGAAAAAAAAAAATAAATAATGGTAAATTAGTAAATAGTAAATTAAATAGTAAATAAGTAAATGAAATTATAACTTTATATTGCTTGAGCTAGGACAGGTATTGTTTATTTTATGGCTGCTTCCTGACTTCTTATCATTACTGATCTTTTTTTTTTGTTATTATCACCTTATATTATTTTTGTACCATTAAATGTACTTATACCGTTCTACTAGGAGTATCATTGGTGTTGTGTCTATGTCTGGTTTGGTTTTGTGTTGTGTAGCCTGTGTGTTGCTGACATCCGACCCCATGATCCCAGAGGGAGCTGGTTGGAGATCTTGATTTATTATAGGTTATGGTATTTCATTGTTTGACCAAAACCAAGAACCAAAAACACTTATATTAGTTGCCGTGTGATGTAAAACAATGTGGCGCCTCAATCGGATTCATTTGTAAATTTTTGGTTTGGTAAACCACCTACACCCTTCTCCACTAAGTTAGTGGGCCATCATACGGTAAACTCTGAGGTCTCTAGGAAGGTATAGGTGCGTCGGGTGTAACACATATAAGTAATTTGTAATTGTAAAGAAGGCGTCGCAAAGTACCCCCACCCTCCATTAAAATCGATCGTAATTATTGATAGGGTAGCAGGAACGCTTTTCATGTTTTTTTTGTTTGAAATATACATCGTTTTAGCCCATTATTGGTCTCCTACAAAAATCTGTATCTTTCCGAGGTGCTATGTTGAAATGGATCGCACCTAGGTAGGATGATAAGGAAATTATTTCCATCGCCCTCGTTAAATCAGCCCAAATCGAAAAAGCAAATAAATAGTGCAAGAATAGGTACGTAAATACCTAAAGGTAAAATGGTTAGGAAATTAAAACGCAGCCACCCGCCGTTACATCAAGTAAACGATCCCCGTCAGCTCATTAAATATTCAGAAAAATAGAAATCGCTCTAGCACTAGCTGGTCACATTCCAGCACGGAACAGCAAGATAGCGGCCACCGCAAGGGTAAATAAACATTGCCAGATGCCTTTATAAAAGCGCCTCGCACCAATTGAAAGGACAGGATGACCTAGAAACAGACCGGGTGGAAAGATTTGTGAAATCATGAATCAAACAATAACCCCTTGGAAAGACAATAGTAAGACGCTAGGTATTCCACCCACGATAATGAAAATTAAACCAATCGATAAAGCGTAAAAATAAACGACCATAGCCAAAAGTTTATCTCGATCCCGAAATAGCAAGCAGGTGAAAACACGAAGTGAAAGTTAAGCCGGTGTAATTATAATAGCTAGGTACAATGAAAAAACGAAAACGCATCGGCCGATTTTAAGGAAAATTTAGGTAGTGGAAGTTCAGGACAATTTAGTAAGGTAGCCGCGAGGTCAACTTGCTAAATCTTAAGACAAGTGAGATATGATAAGAAACAAATCACGATATAAGGCAGTGCCAATAAGGTGCATTGTTACGTCGTGTTTAGAAAGCGGGCCACCGCTTCTATAAAAGCAGGCGTCTTATAGCAGCTCCAGACAGATGAAGATCAGCTTCCAAGCAGGTCGCATCTGACTCCTTAACCCTTTAGTCGTTGTCCAGAGATGGCCCTGTGTGAACTCCAGGCAACGACTCCTTGTTTAACCAACAACTCGGCCAGAGACGACTTTATGTGAACTCCAGCCGAATTGTCCTTCTTCAACCTGAGAATTTCCATTGCCAATTTAGTTAGGGTCAAATAGCACCCAAACAAACTTCTAATCACAATTCTTAACCAGCAGTTCGGCCAGAGACGACTTTATGTGAACTCCAGACGAATTGTCCTTCTTCAACCTGAGAATTTCCATTGCCAATTTAGTTAGGGTCAAATGGCACCCAAACAAACTTCTAATCACAATTCTTACCCAGCAGTTCGGCCAGAGAGACGACCTTGTGTGAATTCCAGCCGAATTGTTCTTCCTAAACCCAGGAAAAACCCCTTGAGAAATTAATTAGGGCAGATATCATTGCAACCACATTTCTGACAACGTAAAACAATCAACCCTATCCGCAATGTTCCCGTTCACAGGCCCCATTTTAAATCAAGTAAAATAATCAGTTAGGTATTATGCGGCACAGTAAAGAGTAGGTACCCGCGCAATTACGTCAATAAATAGAAAGACCCCGGCAGGAAAGAAATACTTCAACAAATAATTACAAATTCACGTATAGGAAATCGAGAGAGTGTTACCTCGAGAATGCGCAGCAAAAGGGCAACCCCTGGCTGCAAACGCTTGCATCGGAGAGGACACCAGATGCAACACAAGGAGGGGTTTTTAGTGGGTGAGAGTCCCACATAACCCTTATCCAGGAGGATAAGGGTATCCATAATGGATTTTCCCCTCCTTGCCAAAAAAAAAACTCGGAAAACACGCTGAGAGGTAGCGGTTTCCTCCTTAACCCTTTCGATTGCCGTTTCATCGTCAGTTCAGCACGAGCAGGTGACCCAAAATAATTCTTGCTACGATTTTCAGCACCCGCGCTCTCTGCTTGGCCGACTGCGACCAATGAGAGAGCGGGGGCAATTACCACCGACGTCACCTCATTATCCAGGTCATTATCGCCGGCCGGATGGCATAAAACCGGCCGGCCCAGTGGCGTCGACTCACTTTACTTTTTACTTTTCACTTCGCATTCGTTCTTCGTCCAGCGGTGGCTTAAGCCGTTCGGACTCGACATTACGCACTCTTCGTCCAGCGGTGGCTTAAGCCGTTCGGACTCCACATCGCACTTACTCGCTCCGACTCGCCCGCCATCCAGCATCATCAAAACAAAAAAAAAAAACTCGGAAAACGAGTTTAAATAGCCTGGCTATTTAATTTACTTCGATATTTTATTTCTTCACTTCAACCTACTCACCATCACCATCTTAGAATTGAAACAATTGAGTTCTTACTCGCAGAGGTAACTCTCCGATACACCTGGCTCCTCCCCTGGACTGCGAGGACCGTCTTGTATCAGTTGGCGCCCAATCACGTGCTGGCGGCAATCCTCCGGGACGTACAGCTTCAAGTTGCCTCTAGGTCCCTGGACGTAAAGCTGCTCCTCGGCCACGACGTAGCGGTCCACCAGGTCCTGCTGTTGCCGGGTTCGTGGGCGTGGGATACTGCAGGCGGCTTCCACCAGCGAGATCAGGTCGCGGGTATCCGGGCTTCGTCGCTGCGCCCGCTTTACTTCACTGGCCAGTGTCTCCAGCGACTGCACGGCTGCCGGTGGTGCAAGGAGGGCGCCTGGAGGTGACGCCGGCCTGGCACCTGGAGGTGATGCTGGTCTGGCACCTGGACGCGGTGCTGGTCTGGCACCTGGAGGCGGCGCCGGCCTGGCACCTGGAGGTGGCGCCGGTCTGGCACCTGGGGGTGGCGCCGGTCTGGCACCTGGAGGTAGCGCGGGTCTGACCCTCGGAGGTGGCGCTGGCTGAGCACCTGGATGCGGCACCGGCTGGGCACCTGGAGGTGGTGCTGGTCTGGCATCTGGCTGCGGCACAGGCTGGGCACCTGGAGGTGGTACTGGTCCGGCACCTGGAGGGTGCGCGGGTCTGGCCCTCAGAGGTGGCGCGGGTCTGGCCCTCAGAGGTGGCGCTGGTCTCGTCCTTGGAGGTGGCGCTGGTCTAGCACCTGGATGCGGCACCGGCTGGGCATCTGGAGGTGGTGCTGGTCGGGCATCTGGAGGCGGCACCGGATGGGCACCTGGAGGCGGCACCGGCTGGTCTCCGTCTAAGGCAGCGAGGCAGAGGCGGTCGATGTCTTCCCCATGGCTGCGGGCTGGATCCTCCTCGGGGTCCCTGGACAACAGATCCGGCAGTTCGTTGAGTCGCCCGGGGGTGTGCTCCACCATGTAGTCATACTCCTGGCGGAGCAAGGACCACCGGGTGAGCTTGGCCCGCTCGTCGCGGCTCTTCTCCAGCCATTGCAGGGAGCGGTTGTCGGTTCGGAGGGTGAAATGGGCTCCTTCCAGGTAGTGCCGGTACTTCTTGACCGCCCAGACGATGGCCAGGCACTCCTGTTCATTGATGTGGTAGCGCCTTGCCGTGTCGGTGAACTTGGCGCTATCAAAAGCAACCACCGGTTGTTTGAACCGCCGCAACCAGGAAGTTGCGGCCGCCGGTCGCTGCTTCCTGGTACAGCACCGCCGCCATACCTCGCCCACTCGCATCCGTCTGGAGTACGAACTGGCGTCCTGGCGCGGGGCGGTGCAGGGTGATCGGTCTCTCCAGGGCCTTCTTGAGTGATGTGAACGCGGCCTCGGTCTCTGGCGTCCATTTCCAGCGCGACGTCTTGCTCAGCAGGTCGGTGAGCGGGGCGGCGAGCGTCGAGAAGTCCGGGATGTACTCGCGGAGCCACCCAATGACCCCCAGGAACTTCCGGAACGTTGTTCGGCTGGTCGGCATCGGGTACTGGACGACCTGGCGGACGTGGACGGGGCTTGACTGGTTACCCTCGGCGGTGACCTGGTGTCCCAGGTAGCACAGGCTGCGGCTACAGAAGGTGCACTTCTCCAGCGCTATCTTCAATCCGTGCTGCTGGAGGCGCTCCAGCACCATGCGTAGATGGGTCAAGTGCTCCTCCTCGGTCCGGCTGTGGATTATCACGTCATCCAGGTAACAGGTGGCGCATGACTCGGGGAGGCCCGCCAGGACCTGCTGGGCCATAAATCGCTGGAAGGTGGCCGGGGCGTTCTTGAGTCCGAACGGCATCACCGTAAATTCGTATAGGGCCCCGTTCGGGGTGGCGAATGCGGTGAACCTCCGGCTGTTCTCCTCTAGCGGGATTTGCCAGTAGCCCTGGCGCAGATCCAGGGTAGAGAAAATCCTGGAGTCCCCTATGTCCTTCAGGCAGTCCTGGATAAGTGGTAGTGGAGTCGCCTCGCTGACGGTGATGGCGTTCAAGGGCCGGAAGTCCAGACAAAGCCGCGGTTCTCCTGAGTTTTTCTTGACTACCACCACTGGGCTTCAGAAATTTGACCTGGACGGCCGGATGAGCCCCTCCCCCAGGAGGCGCTGGACGTCCTTCTGGATGATTTGTTTCTTGGTGTCTATCACCCGATAGGGGCGGGTGTACGCCACCTTGTCCGGGTCGGTAAGCACGATCCGGTGGCTGATGCTGGCCGTCGTCGTCGGGGCGCTGTCTGGGTCCAGCAGGTCCTAGAAATCTCGTAGGATTTCCCGGAAGGCTGGTTTCAGGTGTTCCGGAAACTCGCTGGTCACCTGGGGCAGCTTGACTCGGCTCGGGGCTGGCGGCGTCGTCCAATAGGCGAGGCGTCTCGCTCGACGTCCATAGAGCAGGCACCGGCGGGCGGTGTCGATGACGGCATGCTGGCTGTCCAGCCAGGGCATTCCCAGCACCAGGTCCAGTTGACTATTCTCTGCGATGAAGAACGGAACGTCCTCTCCTGTTGCGCGTCTATGTCGATCGGCACCACAGCTGTGCCAAGAAGTTGGACGGTCTCCCCGGTGACGGTGGTGATCTCAGCAGTCTCCTCCAACGGCCGTATGTCGTGGCCCGCCGCAGGAGGTTCACATTCGCCCCGGTGTCGACCAGCGCTCGGAGACGGCGGCCTCCGATGCTGACCCAGATGCGGGGGCTGGATGTGGCTGCTCTCAGTGCTGCTGGGGCTGCGATGCCGCGCCGGCCGCCTGGTGGTGTGCGGGGCCGGCGCTTCTCCAGTTTCCCGGACGTTGCTCTGGGCGGCGGGGGCAGTCCTTGTTCCAATGTGGCCCGCGACAGTGCCAGCAGGGCGGCGGTGTCGAGGCTTGCGGCTGGTTGGTGGGAAGGCCGCCTCCAGGTTCTTAGCGACGGAGTAGAGGTCTGCGAACGTCTGTGGGTCCTGAAACTTAATAAAAGTTCGCAGCTCCGCATGAGCGGAATGATCCGCTTCAAGTGGCCGGCGTCGTCTTCCTCCGGGTGTAACCGTATGCATAGATGCCGCTTCGCCATGACGAAATCGGCGATGGCTTCCGACGGCTGCTGCAGCTCCATCTCCAGGTGGAACCTCAATCTGCGGAGAACATCTGGGCTGGCGAAGTGGCCCAATAATAACTGCTCCACCTCGGCAGGCCGCGGGTCTGCAAAGCTGAGGCAGCGGTTGATTTGACTGGCTGCTGCTCCCGTCAGGCACTCCCGGATCTCTGCCACCCAGTCCGCGTCCTCGGTGATGCCCAATGAGGTTGCAAACTTCGAGAACTCCTCTAGAAACCTCTTGGGGCATTGGTGGTCCAATCCGGCGTATTCGGGTCGTTTGGGTCTTCTAGGAGCCGGCACCGGGGTCATCGCTGCGAAGGCCTGGTTCATAGTGGCTGCCAGTGCCTCTACTGTGATGGCTGGATGCATCGTGGTATTCAACCATCATGACGCTGCCCTCGCTGGACACCCAGGTGCCGAACAGACCACGGACGACATCGGGGAGCTGTCCTACTGGCCGCGCATCGGTCAGGATGTCGGACACTACGTTCGCTCGTGCTTGCTTTGCGCCCAGTATAAGAGGTGACCGCCAGGAGAAGACGTCCCTCTACGCCCCCGCCAGCCGACGAAGCCCTGGGACACCATCGCCTGCGATATCATGGGTCCCTACGAGCGAACACCAGCGGGGAACCGGTTCATTTTAGTTGTCACGGACCTGCTTTCCAGGTGGGTGGAGGCCTTCCCATTGAAGACGACTCAGACCAGGGACATCGCCCCAATACTGGAAGCTGAGATCTTCCAAAGATACGGTTATGTCAGGGCCATCATCACAGATAACGGCCCCCAATTCTCCAGCAGCCGCTAGCGAAACCTCTGCTTGCGTCATTGGCAAGTTGAACACTGGGCGACCGCCGCTTATCACCCGCAGGCCAACCCCACCGAGAGGCGAAACCAGGAGGTGAAGAAAGCGCTCCGTCTCCACCTGCACGGGCGGCCCACGAACCTATGGGACGACGCTTTGGGGAAGACCCTTTTCGCCCTCAGACGCCGCCGCAACGCCGCCACCCGCATGTCACCGGCCGAGGTCATCCTGGGACGCAACCTGGCCCTCCCCGGTAGCTGGCAGCTCCCGGATCAACAGTCGAGGTACCCGCAGCAGCGCCGTCGCCTCTAGGTGGCCAGGGACAACCAGCGGGCCTACCAGCAGAGGCGCTACCCCGCCGGAGGCAGATTCCCGGACTTCCAACCAGGGAAGGAAGTCCTCATCCGGCAACGGGCGCCTGGACAATCTTTTGGGCCAAAGTGGCTGGGTCCCTGCCGAATCAGCAGGCCAGCCGGCCCCACATCTTACTACGTCGACGAAGGGCGGCGGACTACGAAACGACACGTCGGTGACATCTGGCCGATGCCGCCACGGCGCCGGGCCCTCTAGGAAAGGAACGTGTAAAAGTGCAATGATAAGTTGTAACTGTAATCTGAATTATGAAATATATGTAACGTTATAGGTTAAGCTGAATAATTGTAAATTTTTGGTTGTATCTTGTACATTTTTAGGCTAAGATTTGTGTATTTCTCTGTTTTTCTTTTTCGTAGGTTAAGGCAAATTGTAAAATTCTCGAATCTTATGCATTTTAGGTTAAGGTTTATGTGATTTTCATTTCCTCGCTTTTCTTTTGTAATTTGTTTTTCTTTTATTTTATTTTCTTTTGTTTTATTAATAAACAAGGTCAGGTCTGGTGCATTATAGCTGGATGGATGGCGAGCTTCCGCGGAACTACGAAAATCGTCGCAAGAATTATCTCCGAGACGGGGGAGACTGTTACTACTCGGAAAACGCTGAGAGGTAGCGGTTTCCTCCTTAACGCTTTCGATTGCCGTTTCATCGTCAGTTCAGCACGAGCAGGTGACCCAAAATAATTCTTGCTACGATTTTCAGCACCCGCGCTCTCTGATTGGCCGACTGCGTTCGACCAATGAGAGAGCGGCGGCAATTACCACCGATGTCACCTCATTATCCAGGTCATTATCGCCGGCCGGATGGCATAAAACCGGCCGGCCCAGTGCCGTCGACTCACTTTACTTTTTACTTTTCACTTCGCATTCGTTCTTCGTCCAGCGGTGGCTTAAGCCGTTCGAACTCGACATTACGCACTCTTTGTCCAGCGGTGGCTTAAGCCGTTCGGACTCCACATCGCACTTACTCGCTCCGACTCGCCCGCCATCCAGCATCATCACCAGCCTGGCTATTTAATTTACTTCGATATTTTATTTCTTCACTTCAACCTACTCACCATCACCATCTTAGAATTGAAACAATTGAGTTCTTACTCGCATAGGTAACTCTCTGATACACCTGGCTCCTCCCCTGGACTGCGAGGACCGTCTTGTATATCAAGAGAGCTAGGAGGAAAGTAGGAAAATCAAACCTAGGAGGAATAACCTGTGAATAAACCGGCCCATGATTAGAAATAACTCAATCATCCTATTTTTCCAACAGTCCGAGTTTATTTAGTGCAAATGTTAGACAGGAAGCAGTCCCTTTAAATTATACGATATTAGAAAGTGAGAGGAATTTCTTCGCCATTGTATTCCACCATAAATGAAGATCGCATAGCAGAGCACCCTCCGATATAGAACAGGTCAAGATAGAACAAGACAGCGTTGTCAGATGTAGCACCCGCTACTCGCATACGTTATCAGGAAATACCAGTTCCATTGCAACACCCGATTAGGATTTATAATAGGTACTCGATTACCACACGTTGGGAGAGGCATTCATCTCGATGTCCAGATGACCACGGTGGAATCGATGGTTGGTCTCGATATCCGTAAACAAGCCGGCTCCAGAATAGGTATTCGTAAAAATTCCAGCATTCAATTATTACCCAGGCAAGCCTGCGGAATAATCTTAGAATAGCGGCCTAGTTTGGTCAGTTGGTCATCACATTTAAAATAGCAAAACAAAACTGCGAATTGCAGAGAACGTCGTATTCGAAATGATAAGGTATATTGACTCATCGCCTTACGAGGCCAGGTAGAACAAAAAGGTAGCCGCAGGGCAAATAGGTATTGACGGTCCAAAAGTGGCCAAATAAAGGTAGCCCAGTGATGCCAAAACGACAACACAACAAATAAACAAAATGAGGTAAAACAACTATCATGAGTATGACGTCAATTCAGGAAAACCCAGCTTTCACAATTGAAAAGCAATTGGAAAGAAATTCGTATAATGTTTAAAGAGGAGGTAGCAATCAAAACAAACATGGCAACACTGCTCTCGGTATCCAAGCCAAGCTAGCAACTCGACAAACAGACAGACATCTCCGCCATATCCCGGATAGTCTGTAAACAAAGTGGTTGTATTCTTTAATTAATTCAAGCAGTTGCTTGAAATGAAATCAAAGAAACCAGAAAAAGGAAATTAGGCAAAGAAAAACGTTGAATAGGCAAACAAAGACAGACATTCCCGCCATTCCCCGGGTAGTCTGTAACCAACATGGTTGTATTCATTACGAACGGACCAGGGGTTGTATCGTTACAATGTGATAAAATAAATTAGTCGATGATAACTAAATTTTTATTTCATTCTTTTAATTTGAAATCAAATTTCCAATTGTCAGGTGATTATTTTTTGCAACAAACCGTAGGTAGGTAGGTCTTAATGAGTATAAAGACAAATCAATAGACAAATTTATTTGGGTTCTCGGGCGCTCCAGACTTGACAACTGTCAGGACGATGGGTTAAAACCCGACTCCAATACGACAGGCTATTGATTTGTCTTTATACTCATTAAGACCTACCTACCTACGGTTTGTTGTGACTTTTGAGTATACTTCGGCTTTTTAATATGATTATTTTTTTATCTAATCTCATAAAAGATGCTCGATGTGGGCGCCGGTTTTGACCCTACAAAGTTCCATCCTGCGCAAAAAAATTATTTTAACTCTTCTTATTAGAACCTCGTCGTTTTGCAAACTATTTACTGCGTTTAAAAAAACGTTTGCAAACACCTGAAAAAAAACCGAACCATATAAATATCTTTTATGAGATAAGATAAAATAATTACCTGACAATTGGAAATTTGATTTCAAATTAAAAGAATGAAATAAAATTTTAGTTAGGTACCATTGACTAATTTATTTTATCACATAGCACCTCGGAAAGATACAGATTTTTGTAGGAGACCAATAATGGGCTAAAACGATGTATCTTTCAAACAAAAAAAACATGAACAGCCTTGCTGCTACCCTATCAATAATTACGATCGATTTTAATGGAGGGTGGAGGTACTTTCACCCCTTCCCGGGTTTCCGTCAAATTGTAATGTACATCAGAAATTATTTAAAAAAAAACTAAAATTTTCAAAAGACTTAGAAGCCCTCTAACGGACAATAAACGAAGCATTTTGGTATAGAGATATAAGTTTGGTCCGAGCGACTTTTTTTTACCTCAGTAATCTGTGGTTGCTCCATGTCCATGGAATATTGGGACAGCCTGTATAATCTCTTGACTTTTCTGATAAAAAAAATAAATATCATATGTTTAGACACCTGTGTTTGAGTATGAGTAGAGAGTTGGATTTTACAAGAGTTGGATTTTACAAATGAAAATAAATTGATAAATTCGACAGTTTCGCTTTTATTTACGTTAAACGACGCTTACCTACAGTACTATCCACAGGCCATTTTTTTAAGAGTCTGATATTATGAGAACACGTTTTTTTCTATCGGAGTACAGATGGAATCGAACTTCGCTGCATTCAGTTCTGTAGCAGTTTCAGAAAGAGCAGGCAACCTAAAGATGTATTCTATTTATTTTTATCAGAAAACCTTGCATCGGTTAAAAAAGTCAACAGATTACATTTACTCAGAAATGAAAGAGGATTTGAAAATAATTTTATTTTCATAAAAAAGCACTGGCGTACCTATTTTCCTATTTTTTTTTTTCAAAAATATTAAGTGTAACGCGACTTGCACGAACGCCACTGCTATAATAACTAAAAGTTATAAGTTGGGAAGTGCCTCTCTTGATGCATGGAATGTGTACACAAATTTTCACGAAAATATCTTGATTGTTATCAAAGTTGTTATTAAAAAACGATTTTTTCTTGAAACTTCAACACCCTAGCTGTAGTTAAAAAGTTGAGCCTCAATTTTTGATCCGAATGAAACTGAACTTTGTTGAAATAACTAAATCAAATGTCATGGATTTTACTACGTTTTGACATAAAACTGATCTGTCAAATGTCAAAAGATGACGTGGCAGTCGCTGTCAACTTCAAAATTTTGAGGACAAGGGGGGGGGGTCATGTGGAGACCTCATTTTAAAGGTAGGTATGTCAAATATCTACACAAAAATTATGTTAATTTTCAATTGTGATAATTTTTTGTCAACGACTTTTAAAGTCCTCCCCACCATCTTTAAATTCTGAACCGAGTTGTAAAAATTTAAATTTAACATAATTTTTGTGTTGATAATTGAAATATGTACCTTTAAAATGAGGTCTCACACGACCCCCTTTGTCCCTCAAAATTTTGAAGTTGACAGCGACAGATTGAAGTTGACAGACACCTTTGACATTTGACTGATCAGTTTTACGCCAAAACGTAGACATTTGATTTACTTTTTGTTTCAGAGTTATTGGGTTAAAAATTTAAGGCCAGGGGGGAACTATAAACGTCCTCACTGTATACAGGGTGTTAGTAAATAAGTGCGACAAACTTCAGGGGGTGATTATGAAAAAATAATGACAGTTTGCTATAAAAAATCTGAGTGGCGTACCAATTTTTTGTGAAAAAATTGAGATCATTACCTGTATGCGCGCCACTGATGAACATAAAATTCTTAATTGCATGTCAAAAAATGCGCAATAACTTCCCCAACCACAAATTACATTTTGCATATCTTGACCAGTTTGAGAGCAAATAAATAAATCGTTAGTTTTTAAGAAAACCTATACACCCCATATCTGGAAAACGAAGCATTGGCGCACATATCTTTACGTAGCAAACTGTCATAATAATTTTTTCATGTACCTAGCCCTGAAGTTTTTCGCACTTATTTACTAACATTCTGCATATCGCGGGCAGGTGAATTTTGGAAAACCACTTTTTCGTGATCTGGGGGTCAGGATCGGTGGACATTATTGATGAGTTTGGGTGATTTTCGTAAAGTGATATCGTCCTCAATCTTAATAAAAAATACACTAAAATACCTCACAATAATATTATTTAACGGATGGAATAAGTATGAACATTACTGCCCACTGAAACAATATGGGATATCAATAAATAAGAAGTTTAAGTAAAACAAAATTTATAGATACTTGATACCTGCCAATAAAAGGATACATTAGCCTTCTTGTATACAGGGTTACTGGTAACTGGATACATTCCTTTGGTGATCTGATAAAACAAGAGGTAAGGAGTAAATTGACCCCAACATGAACTATACAAAACTCAATAGATTTTGAGATATTTCGATTTTCAACTTTTCTTAAAAAAATGGTTTCAAATGTCTTGAAAGTTAATTTTCAAAAAATCTACTTTAACTTTTTGATTTTTTTTTTGCTGGAATACTTGTCCAATACTATGCTTCCTTCTGGAATAAAAAATATCCTGAGGTATTTCGATCGTGTGAAAATTTCAAAGAAAAACTTTCACAAACTATTTTTTTTTAAATAAGATTTAAAAGTTTTTACAAGTTATTTTCGCAAAATTGTCAAGGCAACTTGCGTACAAATTGTTTAAAAACTTTCTTAGTGTAGTACCTATCTAACAAGGTACGAATCTTGTACAAGAATAACAGAATCTCCCCGCTATGTACCGTTACCGAGGAACAAATCCTTAAGTCGGGACGTTTTAAAAAAAATACGGCCCTGAACGGGGGTCTTAAAATTCTCATCTGATCCGGCCCATTTTCAATAGGTCGTATTTGGGGGTGACGAGCTTCGTCCCTACCAAGTTTCGTCCCGATCGGTAAAACTTTCAGACACTTAGAGTGGCTATTACTAGGCTATTCCCTAAAAATCCCGAAATTCCCGAAAAAATGACACTTCCCGGGAACGGATCCCGCTCATTTTCAATAGGCATCGTGCCACGGTGCGCCTCTTCAATTGAGCAAAATTTCAACTTTCCCACATGAAAACTGGCGGCTCTAGAGTGTTTCCTAGCAAAGTAACAGACAGACAGACCGACAGACAGACATTTTTCGGGCACAAGAATACGTATACTTACGAAACTTCTGTGACTTTGCTAGGAAACACTCTAGAGCCGCCAGTTTTCATGTGGGAAAGTTGAAATTTGGCTCGATTGAAGAGGCGCACCGTGGCACGATGCCTATTGAAAATGAGTGGGATCCGTTCCCGGAAAGTGTCATTTTTTCGGGAATTTCGGGATTTTTCGGGAATAGCCTAGTAATAGTCACTCTAAGTGTCTGAAAGTTTTACCGATCGGGACGAAACTTGGTAGGGACGAAGCTCGTCACCCCCAAATACGACCTATTGAAAATGGGCCGGATCAGAGAATTTTAAGACCCCCTTTCAGGGCCGTATTTTTTTTAAAACGTCCCGACTTAAGGATTTGTTCCTCGGTAACGGTACATAGCGGGGAGATTCTGTTATTCTTGTACAAGATTCGTACCTTGTTAGATAGGTAATACACTAAGAAAGTTTTTAAAACAATTTGTACGCAAGTTGCCTTGACAATTTTGCGAAAATAACTTGTAAAAACTTTTAAATCTTATTTAAAAAAAAATAGTTTGTGAAAGTTTTTCTTTGAAATTTTCACACGATCGAAATACCTCAGGATATTTTTTATTCCAGAAGGAAGCATAGTATTGGACAAGTATTCCAGCAAAAAAAAAAACAAAAAGTTAAAGTAGATTTTTTTGAAAATTACATTTCAAGACATTTGAAACCATTTTTTTAAGAAAAGTTGAAAATCAAAATATCTCAAAATCTATTGAGTTTTGTATAGTGCATGTTGGGGTTAATTTACTCCTTACCTCTTGTTTTATCAGATCACCAAAGGAATGTATCCAGTTACCAGTAACCCTGTATAATGTAAATATAATTGTACACCTGACCATTTTATTTAAGAATATTTTATAAAGTTGTATACCTAATTATCCAAAACACAGTAGGTAATAATACCTAATTGGCAAATAAAACACAATTAAAAATCTAATTAATCCAAAATAAACAAAGGCTAATTAGAATGTAAATATTTACATCTTTTCTTAACAGTCGGGTGCAAAAAAAGCGATATCGCGATTTCAGCGAGTTTAGTGATGTCAGGCTGAAAACTTTATCTCAAAGATCTTATTCGCGTGCGGTTCAATAATTAGGTATTATGAATAGGTATTATTTTTTACTGTTCAGATATTAAAGACATATTTTGCTTTTTGAATTGGAAAAACATCAGAAATAGGTAACTCATTAGTTTTTTATTCACATTCTACTTGTACCTAATACCTAGATATTTTCTGAAGAATTACCTACTTAAATTGATAAAAAAATATTTCAAAATTACATATTTCTTAATTTCATGTCTGTGTTTAAAATTTGAAAACTAGCAGCACAGTTCTTGGTTATACACAGATATTACACCATTTGTCTATACTTCATTGAGTCACAATTTACTGTATACCACCACTGGCTACTACTGTCTTCATTACTCTGTATTACTCTGTATACTCTGTGTACTTTAGCATTCACATCCAACATCCAAGTTACTACTGACTGCTAGAGTCCCGACATCTCTGACTTTATATCCCTGGCCGTGGAGTCTAGAACACATTGACTATGCAGCCACCTCTGCATTTAGATTGCTAGGCTTTATTATTCGCAATTCAATAGATTTTGGAAACATTCTTACCCTCATAACTCTCTTTCGTGCTGCTGTCTTGCCTAGGCTGGAGTATGGCAGTGTGATTTGGTCTCCCGGTTACAGATGTCACCTTCTCAGCCTGGAACGCGTGCAGCGTCGTTTTTTAAAATTCCTATATCGTAAGAAGACGGACTCATATCCTGTACAGGCCTACCCTGAGTCTGAACTTTTGATAGAATTTGATTTTAGAAGTTTGGAGGACAGGCGTGCGTATATGTTTGTGTTAAATGGACATATCGCTTCTCCTTTCATCCTGTCCCAAATCTCCCTTAATGTTCCTCAGGTTGCTCTTAGGCGTCAACAGTTATTGAGGGTGAGAACCCCGAGGACTAACACTCTTGTCATCTCTCCACTGCATCGAATGCGTGACTGTGCTAATCAGCATGCTGACAGCCTCGATGTTTTCTTTTTCAGTGCTCAGCAGATTAATAGATATATCTTAAGTTTGGACTCAGTCTGACCCGGATTGGCTGCCGCGTATTTGCCAAATCTCGCAGTTAATTCTGTTTGAAGTATATCTTCTTACATGGTTTTTACAATTTGTATTTTATTCCTTGGCTTTTACTTCTTTGTATTATATTGTATGTTTATTTGTAGAACTGAAATTCTATGTAAGTTAACACCCTTTATATGGCATTTGCTGTTGGGTGGATGTAGATAAATAAATAAATAAATAAATAAAATACAGGAGATGTTGTTGCAGGTATCCGATTTACAATTAAATAAAGCTATATTGATATTTGTCGCTCAGTCGAGAGCAGTTGTGATAACTCAAAGAGAAATTATGAAGGAGTCAGAAAATGTCAGTGCAATAAGAAACAGTGCGAACTCATATAGGAAAGACTCCGTTAAGAACGAAAATGGCTTCACACACGACAAGTGAGTAATGGTCCAGTAGCAGGATATTGTGACGCTGGCAAGAAAGTACAGTGGCGGCAGCAAACAGGTAGTGAAGAAACCTGTGATGAGTGTGGACAATGTCATCCAGTTAGCAAGTGCCCCGCATACTTTCGTTACTGTTCTTCTTGTAAACACCGTGTTCTGATTCTGATAATGATTCTCAAGTTGTTTGGACAATTAATAAGTCTGTGGTAAATGTTGTTGAATGGTTCGAAAAAGTTAAAATCATTAACTTAACCAATCGGCCCCAAAACGTTTCTGTTATTATAAAAATGTTTTAAAAAGGTAGTATTTTAACTAAGAACCTGAACTCCAATAAATCAGAAGACAAAAATCAACATAATTATGTTAAGGGAATCCCCCTTAAGGGAAGGTTCATTAAAAATTATCAAAATCATTAACTGTGTATAGTATGAACTTAAAAAGAGATAGCGGGAGCGGTGTTAATGTTATAAATGGGAGTGACTTTGAAAAGTTGAAGATCAGTCCGGGAGAACCAAAACTAGAATTATTGTAGCGGGACAAAATCTATCCGGACTGTCAACTAAAAAACATTACCAAGCAATTGCTTTTCTATGTGTTGGACAGTGATGTTTCTAAATCAATACTTGGATTCAGCGCAGCCCAGGACTTTGATCTAGTTGATCATCAAATGGTAGATTCTCTCAGTGAGAGTTTGCAATCAGTTCTTGACAAATATAAATCTGTTTTCTAGGGTATTGGGAAAGTTTACAAAGTTTGCAAAACAACTTTAAGAGATAATGCTGTTCCATACATCTGTGGTTCTCGAAAAATCCCTTTAGCACTGAAAAGCAAAGTTAAAAAAAAACTTGATCAAATTATGCGTGATAAAATTACCGTTCCGGTCACTGAGCCAACTGATTGGCAAAATCGCATTGTAATTGTACAAAAAAACAATGGGCAACACATTCTAATTTGTATGCATCCTGTTTATCTGAATAAGTAAAGTACCTATGTTAAACGTGAAAGATACCACATTCCCATACAAAAGACAATATTTGCTGAGCTTGCGAGTGCCAAATTTTTCACGCTGGTATATGCCAACTCTACAGTTCTTCAGCTGCCTCTTACGTGCCAGAAATTTTCCAAAAAATTATTCATGAACTGTTAAATGGTGCGCCAGGACAGATTACTTATTTTGATGATAATTTAGTTTACGGAAAAACAATAGAGGGTCATAATTCTAATAGTGATGCGGGTATTATTCACCAGACTACGACAAAACTCGGGCTATTGCAGAAATGAAATCTTCACAAAATCGTAAGGAGTTGCAACATTTCTTAGGAATGTTGATATACCTACCAAAGTTTTTTAAAAACTTGTCTCACGAAACAGGTATTACATTAAGATGTTATTACTTAAATACTACCTTATAATATTTTCATAGTTCGATTGTCGGATTGTTGAAGAAAACACTTAATGAAATCACCTCGCATACAAAGACTAGCTATGCGTCTCATGTAATAATTTAAAATTGACTTATGTACTAGGCAAAGATCTTAAGATACCAGACACGACACTAAGCGGATACCCGTTACATCAGGCAATAAATACTGATTATTTGGAAGAAAACCTGAAAGTGTTTTCTGTCATTTCTACCAGCACGGAAAATTAAAAAAGGCTCATAAAAGCTATTAATGAAGATGAGAATTGCAGAAAGTTAAATAAACTGGGAGAACCACTGGAATATGTGTTACACAAAACTCTCTGCAATTCATGCACCCTCACGTTAACCCGATAAAGATGCCTCCCCTGAATAGAAAGGACCAAATCGTTATAAGAAGGCTTAGAATTGGACACACCCGCCTAACGCACGGCTATCGCATGGCTTCAGAAGACCCATCCACATGCAACCTCTGCCGCCTAACGATAAGTCATATTCTAACTGAATGCGAGCTATATAGACAAAACCGAAACCGCTACAACCTGATAGGAACCACCAAAGACATCCTCAACTCTCCGAGCAAATTCACAAACATCCTAAAATTTTTGAAAGACTGCAATATATACAACACAATCTAAGTAATTTCTGAAATTCTATACATCCGCAATAATAGATATGTAATTTTATTGTAATGTTGTGCCTGTGTCAATAACCTCTGAGTTAAAAAATAAGTTGAGACACGTTAATTGAAAAAAAAAAAAATAAATAAAAAAATAAACAAGCAATGGATGGCCTAAACATAAGAATAAAGTTCCTGCAGATATTAAAAAGTTCTGACCTTTTAAAGATGATAATTATGTATCTACATAAAGAAGTGCTGTTCTATAAGAAAAGACTTCTTATCCCAGAAGTTCTCTCAAAGTGAGTTGCTTATTACTCGAACACATCAGGGAGTTGTTGGCTATAACAGGAAGACTCAAGAGGCTATTTTTTTATCTTGAAACGAACTATTTAACCCTTAGAGGGGAAAAATAGTCGCCGAGAGCATGAGACAAGAAAAACAAAGGTCGTAGGTTGAGTCGCTAGTCTAAGAGGGTCAACAATAACAAGCAGGTCAGCAGAACAACAGGTACTCTTTATTGAAAAATATACAATATATCACAGTTATTAATATTGCACTCTTGAGCACGGTTAACAAATAATACAAGCAAGAGCGTGTAGTATATCCGAATGAACTGATCGATTAAACTGGGTAGGCAAAGGCACTTATCTTCGCAGGGTCTCCGGTGTGAGGGTGGAAGTTTAGTTGGTGGTAAACTTCTCAGGTGTCTCAGGTAACACCAATGGGTTGCCTTCTTGTTTGAGAGAAACCCGCTTCCAGGGAAAGAGTCGATTCCAGGTGAAGTTGATTACGGGGGAGAAGTTGCCTCCAGAAAAAATTGCCTCCGGGGAAAAAACAGTAATTTCATTGGTATCAGAAACACTCTTGCATCAATGAACGAGTCTGCTTGCCAAGGGTACATAAAATGATGTCCCGTCCTCAAGATAGGTTGAGATCAAAAAATGTGATCGGCGAAATTTTACAAGCGGTGCGAAACTCGATCGGATTTAAAAGCTGTAATTAAAATTAGCATACGGTATTAAGAAAATATGATCTGTATAATTCTAGCACGATTAACAAAATCATTCTACAACACTCACCAAGCCAAAAACGTGAGGGATGGTTATAATAATGAACAGTGAATTCAAGACGCCATTGTCTATTATTCGCAACAGGTATTTGCGTGGACCTTCCTGAGCGAATACCAGAAGTGAAAGAAGGTGAAAACGCAGGTATGATGATAAAACGCACCTGATTTCAACTCGACAGTCGAGGTTGACGAGACTCGACGAACTCGAGGCCTCCAGTCGGCCGGTGCACTAAACGGCACCATCACTCACTCACTGCACGCGCCCGCCGTTGTCTCCGTGTCGCTGGCATTTAGCCGGTACGTACAAGGTGTACGTTACAATCTAGGACTTTCGAGTGATATTGAGAAAATATCACTCAATGTTATCCTGTTCGACTTGCCAAGAGTATGCTAGAAGTAATTCTAAAGAACCTCTTTCACCCCATGAAATTCCTAGTCTCCCATGGCAGAAGATAGGAATTAACTTTACGTCGGTGAAGTCTGAAAACTTTTTAGTAATAGTCGACCGCTCTAGTAAATTTTTCAGTGGTGAATAAATTAACCAGTAAGACTGCTTCAAGTGTCATATCAGGCATGAAAAATGTTTTTGCCTTGACAGGACTTCCATTTGAAATATTTTCAGACAATGGACCTCCGTTTAATTCATTGATATGTTGAATTTCGCCAAGAAGTACGACATAAAATTGATCACGCCCAGCACTTTGAATCTTCGAACTATAACGTTTATGATCGAGAGCACAACTCAAACTGTCAAGTGTTTGTTTATCAAAGCGTATCAAAGTTATGAAGATCCTTTTTTGGCAAATTCTCTACTACAACTTAACACCAAAAGCAAATTTGTATTTAAAAAAAAAACTCTATTTATATTTATTGATGGAAAGAAAGTTCACAACTTAAAATTTAACTGTTGAAACCTGTATATTCAACAAAATGTGTGAGATCGACATTAGAATTATATTTCAGGAGAAGCAGAAAGCATATACTAGGACAACTATGTTAGAAGGTTGCCAGATTTTGAAGTTGGCCAAAAAAGTTGGCTGCAAGAGAAGAAATGGAGGTGGAATCCTGGAGTATAGTCACTTCAAATAATGGAAGTAGTGACTTCACTGTGAACGTAAACGATGCCGAGTACAGGCGCAATAGACAGTTTTTGAAACCATATAATATTAATGCAGAATCTACTCGCCTAGCTAGTCCTTTGAATCAGAAGAATGAATTCGTAATGCGGTCAGTAAGGCATTAATGGGAGAGGAATGAGCTAAAACCAAATCCTGAATTGACTCAACCTAGAATCACCAAAAGCATCTTTTGATTGGAGGCAAAGTATCGCAAATGAAGGTGATGTGAACCAGTATAGTCTGAAAAAGACAATGAAGTTAGAGCCAGAAGTGCTCGATGTGTCGAAAGACTTATGAAGCTTAGTTACTGAGAAGAATACATTTTTTGGTTATTACTTAGCTAGTTATTTATGGGAATTTGTTTTTGTTCTTATTTCTCAAACGAGGTGTTTATGTAGAGTAAATTTTGGTTGTTGGAGTTAATAGTCACTAGTGTGGGTATCACATCTAGATTCTTATTGAATTAAACCAGCCTTAGGTACGTAAAAGAATTACAATTTTTTTCGTCTCTCATTAATATCCACGGGATAGTCGGCCTGAGTATGAATATAATAGGAATAGAATCTAGGTCACTCGCCTTCTTTAACAACGGGCGGCACGACAGGCAGCAAAACACCAGCACCAACGGAAAGTTTCCACTAAATAAATAAATAAATATCGTATGGCTGTGGTAAAGCCCAAGTGTCAGAAGTTTTCAAGTAGCCTCAAGGGCCTCTGACATAACTTAACGACTGCTGTGAAGCAGCCGGGACCCCCTTTTTAACGTATCTCCCGGAGCACGATCGGTCACGGAACTTTTTTATTTACCACTATAATTGGTCACCCATCTAAGTACTGACCAAGCAAAGTCATGCTGCACTTTAGAGATCGTTTTACCGAAACTCTAGCAGCTTGGCTATTGTGACCGATGTAAATAAGTTTCCACTGCATTGTATACTTAAAGAATCACGCGAGCCAGCCGTGTTAGAGAGCAGCTGCTAGGGTGTTCCCGCTCTGGAAAATAATGGAGCCTGATCGAGATCTGGCTATAAAAGCACGCATCGGATTCAAAGAGTTAGCAGCCTCGCTTCGAACTCAATCGCTGTCAGACTGTTATCTCCTCCTCATTCCTTCCGGTGGTAACCCCTTCTTGAGCGTATCGCACCGACTGTTTTTCCGCATCCGTCTGGTGGCAACCCCTTTTCGGGCGTATCGCACCAGTCATTTTCCGCATCCGGCCGGTGGTAACCCCCTGAGGGTATCGCACCGATTCTAATCATCATCCTGACGGTGGAAACTACCTAGATAGCGTCGCAACGTTTCTATTTTCCTTTTTATCGCTAAATAAAGTTCGATTGGGTACATTCTTGTTTTCGCCCACATTGCTATTGCTAAAATTAGAATTTTCTCTTAAAGAGCAATGTTAGGAATATTCGAAGTAGCGAGAAATTCATACCCCGAAACAACAAGCATTTTCAAATTCACTCCACTCATAAGATTCGAATTTAATTTCACTAAGAGTCGAGGAGAGATCCGCGATTCATAGGGACAATTTCTGTCTCTAGAACATAACCATTTCTGCCCGCAAAAGAAAGACTCCCGATTCGAGGCACCGGTCTCAATAGCCGGCACCGTAATAAGGAAGACGCCCCCGGTAAATAACGCACGACAAATAAGCCAACGTTAAAATAAGGTAGAGAAATAGTAGAGAAATAATATCGCTGTATAGGAAATCAAAACCCAGGTCAGGAGTAAAATAACCTGTGAATAATTAAAGCAGCACGTGATTAGGAATAATTCGAGCTAGGCAGGAAATAGAAATACTACAACAAATAAATTACAAATTCACTGTGCAGGAGATAAAGCTAGGAGCAAAGTAGGGAAATAAACCCAGGTCAGGAAATAAGTAACCTGTGAATAAATAAAACGACCCATTATCAGAACTAATTCAGTTAGGGAATTGACCACGAACACAATAAAACCATCATTCTATTTCTCAAATAGTCTAGTATCTCAAATAGAGTTTATTTAGTACAGATGTAGGGTCGACCGTATATAATAAGCGGACCGCTCCTTTAAATTATACGACTTAGAAAGTGAGAGGAATGCCTTCGCCATTGTATAACACCATGAACGAAGAAAAATTATAACACGACGAAATAAATACTTGCACTCTTGCAAAATTATGATCGATCACTAATAAGAAGTTCCCTATTGCCCCCCAGTAAATCAAGTACCTAGATGTAAAAAGTAGCAGTAGTAGTGCCTGAATTGAGTAGTCTTGTTTTGTAGTGTAAACAAACCATAAAGGAGCTTTGTATTCCGACAGAGTGACGAGACTCGAGTCCGCAATATCTAGTAAAGGACAATAATAGAAATAGTAAAAAGTAGTGAGGTGTCCTGAAAGGTAGATGGGCGAAACCATGTTGCCAAATCATCAAAGCAAACCACAAGTTCACGAAAATTGCGTGGAAACCAAAGTATGATGCGAAAAGCTCAAACTCACATAAAGAAAACGATAGAGTGGTTCAAGTTTTTTTTTTAAGTGCAAATCACAAACAGCGACGCATTAACGAGAAACATGATCACTAAACTGATCGGGCTATCCCGATTTCTTTTGTTAGGTAATTCTCTATAATACAGTGGGGAGATGCTGTTGGTCATCTGCTTCAGAAGCTACGTCCGAATATGCTGATTATATGAGTAGGTTAGCCCAATTTTCCAACACTCTAATTATTGCGTCTGAGCAGTAATAAAGGAATGGGGTCTGTAGTTCGATCAGAGGTGATAATAATTCTGTTAATAATGTCGAAAACACTCGAAATATGTATTTGATATCGCAGAATGAAAAATATCCCATTAAAAGGGAATTTTTCATTAATAAACCAAAACTTCTAGTCAAAGGACTATCACATACCTGAACCTTGCCAGGAGGTAATAAAACATTACTTGCTAACCAAGCTACGCCCGAGAATACAAGTTCAGAGTAAAATCCAATAAACCAAAACTTCTAGTCCACGGACTATCACAGACCTGAATACTGCCGGGAGGTAATGAAACATTACTGCACCCGAATAATGCAAATTCAGCGTATATCTGCGAATAAACAATTAAGGTAAAACAGGCCTTGCAAACCTGGTTTACAAATAAATGACACATATCTTGAGCAAATAAATCAAAAGCGCTAAAAAAGCCTAAACAAGCTACGACTATTCTAACGTTTAGTACAAGCGGCAACGCCGCACATTGCTTCAAAGAACCGATGAAAGGAAGAGTGGTTATCCCAGCTACCAGCAGGGTCCCTTTATATTCGAACTCGAGTGTTGTTGACTCACAGTGTTTAAAGAAACACGTAATTCACAACCAGAGTAATCAAACAACAATTTATAAAGTAATGAGTAAAGGATTGTAACGATGGGGGTAATCCTGAGTTTGAAAGATAATATGAAATTGATTACTCCCACCCATCAATTATTGATTTCTTTGTTACTTTGTAAAAATCGAAATCAAGAAATTCAATTCAAACGTCAGAACGCAATAGTTATTTATGTATCAAGGGAGTTATGAGGATGTTAATTACAGAGGGCAACATATTGCAATCCCGAGGGACGTTAGTCCCGAGGGATTGTTAAGTTGCCCGAGGTTATTAACATCTAATAACTCCCGTGATACATAATCTATTTTATTTTATACTAAATGAAATATAAAAACGAAATCTGTTGGTTTTTAAAATTAAACGAATGTTTTTAATAATTGAGTAGCCATGATTATTGATTACCATGGATATATCAACTGAAAAGTTTGTAGAAAATGACATATGAAATCCAAATATTCAACCAACAATGCAATAACAAAAGCAACATCCAATGGTTACCAGAATTAAACCAATAGTAATATTAGAATTAGAGGGAGTTATCTGAGAGAAATATTATTCTTGAAAGAACTAAAGGCTGAAGGTATTTCCTCCAGAGAATTTACTTAGTTATAAGAACAACTTTATCATTTACAGTACCAAATCTTAGTTGGATTCACTAAAATTGAGCAATTGATTGAATTAAATAATTTAATTGAAGCTCATTTTGTGTAACGAAGTATTTTTCATATTGGCATAATAATATTACTCATAGCTAACAATCTAAGAATCTGTACTGGAACATAATTTAATCCCAGCAAGTAAACATATAAAGTTATCTTGTTTAAAGAAATCAAAGATTCTTAGAAGTTAGAAATTTGTGAGACAAATACGTTTTTCTTGCCGGAGGTAGGAATAAATGTTTAACAGAATATTCCAAACATAATTGTGTGAAATATATCAGATTTTCATTATTCCAACTATGGTATGATTGTGTCAAGTAAAAATTTCTTGCGTAGTGTACTGAGAGGGTTCCATAATAGAACGTTTGTATTGAAGGAATTATACCAGAATTATGGCAATAAATAATATTTCTTTATTTACTGTAATAGATTCATCTAACTGTGCAACCTCAGATAAAAATACATGCATCAGTCGCCATTATAGACGCCATCATGATGTAGCTGCGTTCGTCAAATGTGGTTGTTGCTAATAATTTATCTAAGTAAACTTTTCTTGCTTATTTAATGTAAATAAATAGTTCGGTTTTATTTTTGATATTCTTTTGCAGTTTGTTTGTATAAATCTGACAAATCGTGAAGTTCAAATCACAGAAAGCCGTCATTACTGTTAGCTTGGTATAGGTACCTAGTTAAATGGATTTCAGACAAACCAAACCAATAAATGGTACAGTTTTGACTCGTCCCGGTCTACGCGTATATAACAATAATTAAAGGTAATTTATATATTTAACATTACTATGGACAAATGGATGATTAATATGGACAGCAAAATGTGCAGATACTTTTTATTGTTATATTGTTGATCGGGATGAGGAGAGCCGTGACGCTGCGCATTTTGTACCTTTATTGAGTAGAAATTTTTTATTTATTGCTTGGGATTTCGGTTATTGGTAATATTATTATTTCACCAAGAACCGAAGTCTCAACCAATAAATAAAAAATTTCAAAACGAAAAGTTCAATAAAATATTACCAAATTCTTAGGTTAGGTAGGTTAGATAAGGTAGGTAGGAAAAATCCAAACTAAGATTGGATTCGGAGAAGAGTTTCATTTAGTTGAGAGAACTCAAAGTAATATTGAGAGAACCTGATAATAGTTCTGCCCAGTTTTATTAAATTGACATAAGAAAGCTTACTGTGGTTCACTGAATTATTATTTAGTTCACAGCAGAAAGTTTTATTTGCGATCACTTTTATACAGTATCTTATGGCAACTAATTCTTGGTTGGATATCTCAAATTCTGGAATTAAATAATTTAGTTGACGCAACTAAATATTTAATTGCTCGTTATCAATTAAATAATTTAATTGGCGGAATTGCAAATTTACTTCCGCCAATGAAAAATTTTTCTCAGTGTGGATTCATAACAGTCCCAAGGGAGTTATGAGTATGTTTATAGTTACGGTAACCAAGCGTTTATCTAGTTATAATGTATTAGTATGAAATAAAATCCTTAACTCCTCCCTTGCTTCCGGCATACCTCAATTACGAACCTCGATACCACGAAACACAACGTTCGGTTCTACATCCAAAGCTAGACGATCAAAGCCGGGGACTGCGTTGCGTGCGATGCGGGGAACGCACGCAACGCAAAATCGCACGAGAAATTTTGAGTGTGTCCTAACTGAATGCGTGCGGTTCGTGCGAGAAAATGGTTTCCAATCCAACTATTTCTGGTGCAGCTTCAGATGAAATACGTTTTAATTTGGAAACCAGTAGGTTGTTGGAGCTTAAAAGACTTCAAAATCACAGAAAAAAACATATTACTTAAGAGAAAGAAACAATAAAACGCAAGTAATCTATAGAAATAGGTATACACGTTGATTAATTTCAAGATAGTCTGCCAAGGTCATATTTGTTTACGCTGCGTTGTAACGTTAACATTGTGACACTAAAAATGACAGTTAGAATTTGAAGGTTATTAAAGGGATCAAATGAAAATGTTTGACATTAGGAAGATGCAAAAACAATAAATTTAATAATCGATCACAACATCGCCCTGGCTTTGTTGTCAACTTTTCTATCCAAAATAACAAACTGATTTTGTTCTTTTGCGTCTGTCAGTTTTGAGAGTTAATTTTTAATTATATAAAATAAATTAAAAATTATTAGAATTATCTAAAAAGTGATAGATTATCTTTAAAAGTAAGCAAAATGCCAAAACATATAAGTAAAAGAAGCGCAACAGCAGATGGTGGCAAATTTATTCGAATACTTTGGAAACGAATCAATGAATGGGGGCCATTATACCCCTAACATCAGTGAGCAAGGTATAAAAATTATTTTATAGGTTCAAATACTACTGACATCAAGTAATAAATATTATGATTTAGAGGGTAGCTGAAGCTCTGAAATTGTCGCTTTGGTACCGTCTCTACATACTCTACATACCGTCCTCAAAGACAAGTATATATATTTGAGTACAGCAAATCTTCTCTTTTGTGCGTCTTAAAGAAAATTGGATTTAAATGGAAAAAAGACAATCGACGTCGAGGTCTCCTGGAATTAGGTCACATTATTGTTAAAAGAGTGAAGTTCCTACGCGCATATGTAGATTACAAAAGAGAAGGCATCTTACCAATAATTTGTGTATATATAGACGAAACATGGATCTCTCAAAACGGCACAATGGGAAGGTCTTGGCAGGATCAAAACCCACGCAGTGTCAAGAAACTGAACAGAAGACAGAAGGCAAAAGGTGTTTTAAATACTTATAATATAATTATGTTGTAATGATGTATAATTAGGCATTAAATATAATATCATTTATTTTCATTATTTAGGTACATAGTTTTGCATGCAGGTAAGATAAATGGTTTTGTTGATGGGGCAGAATTGATTTTCTCTTCATCAACAAAAGATCCAGATTATCATGGAGAGATGAATCATGAAAAGTTTACCAATAAGTGGTTCGAAAACCAGTTAAAGCCAAGTTACCTTCTGTGATTATTATGGACAATGCGCCTTACCACAGTGCAGTTGAAAATAAACCACCAATTTCTTCTTCAAATAAACAACACATTGACGAATGCGCTGCGCAGGAAGAACATTGGTTTCGAGCCTTTTTCGCTGAAAGCTCAGCTCCTAGACATTGTGAATAAGTATATTTTGTATTGACTTTATGATTTTTATATAACTAAAATGCTTATTGGTTTCACAACAGTAACAAAAGAAACCAAAGCAGTATAATAGTGGATTCCTTAGCTAGCTGAACAGTATGGACACAAAATTCTTCGACTTCCACTATACCATTGCATTTTTAATCAAATCGAACATGTGTGGGGTATAGCAAAGCCGAACTTCAATCGTCCTTTAAGCGATGAGAGTACCGACGTTATTTCTCTTTGGCGAAATACACATCATACTGGTGTTACGGCAGAAATGTGGAATGTTTTAATTAGGTATTAATTTAAGAAACTGATTATATGACTCTGAATATTAAATTATCAATTGTCAAGTTTTGCATTAATTTATATTATTTGTAATTTGTGTATAACTTTCCAATAAAATGTTCTTTACAAATAGGTGCTTGTTATTTTTTCATTATAATACCTTTTATGAATTAACATCATCGTTATATTAAAAAAGAAACCTTAAATTCTTTTTATTTTCAAATAAACAAAAATTGTTGATGATGTAATAAATTATGTCTATTTATTCTGTGATTCCTCATCCTCATTGCACCTACAAAATTCGAGATCTGACATCACTGCTGAATTTTCATGTGACCTTGGTAGACTATCTAGAAATTAATCAACGTGTAGATTTGATAGATAGATAAATAGAAGGTAGGTTAAATAAAAATAGGTCTACAATAGAAGTTAATAGACCTCATACTTACTTTAAAAACCTAAATTCGAGACATTTTCACATTCCCAGTGTACCTTTGACTCTTGTTCTTGTAAAATAGATTTCTCTTATTGCACAAAATGTTTCGCTTGGCACGAAGGCAATCGAAATTCAAAAAAGTTCCTGCCCGCCGTAAAAATCGCAGGATTTTGACAGCTGAAAATACTAAATATTTCAATTTAAAACAATGCGTGCGTTGCGGTGTCGTTTTGTCGTACGACTTTTGCGGGCAACGCGTCTACTGTGGACACTCCCATTGCTTTGCATGTGTTTTATTTTGATCGTTCACCGCAACGCACGCACGCAACGCACGCAACGCAGTCCCCGGATGCAGCTAGGACGTGGCGTTAAGGCCAACTTTCAGCGGAAATCAGCGGGTAGGGGGGCGGCGTGTTACATTATGATAAAGACGATATGTTGTCATTGGAATTGTCAATTTACTTTTAGATAACAATTATTATATTATGATGTGGCATTTTGAAATAAACAAATTAAGTTTATTATCCTCATCTCATCTGACCCCGTACGTTTATAATTGTATCGTGTGATCCACAAAATTTTTCATCAACTATTATTGCTTTCAATAAAATGAAGCATGTCTGCAAGATAAAACACAAACAATTGGTAGGTGTGTAAGTGAACTACTCCAATTAATGATCTACAAATCATAGAACAATAAACAAAAACATGACTACTTGCATAATGAACTTTGTTAGAGTAAAGAAACTAACCTGGAACAGTAACGATATCTGCTGAGTACGTGTGGTGCTGAGTTTCTTACTAATTTCAGTTTGGCATTGGTTGTATTTCAAGGAGGATGAACAACTCGAGCCATTGTAGGGTATCTGTATTACTGACACTTACCCTTACAAGCCTTAGTGTCGGTAATACAGGTACCCTAAATCGTTGTTATCTCAGAAACTCAGAATATTCTGTCTTTCTGAATGAGGATAAAACAATATTTCAATTTGACGTTTCCGTTCGAGTTTAGGTTTATGAATGTTCCAATTATTATCATTTTACCATTTTATAATAATTTCACTTTCAAATAACAAAATTTATGAAAATGGTGGTCAAAAATGACATGAATCATAAAAAAGTGACAATTAAGGTAGGTGTTTAGGAACATACCAGTAATTTCATCACGTTCTTAAATTATAGTCATAAATTATTGTTGTTTGCATTATCTTTAATATTTTAATGAAACTGCGAAAGGAAATAAATTAAATATGACACATGAGAATTTGAACTACAAAAAGTTATTTCAGAACTATTTTAGTAAAATGAGCTCAGACATGACTGCAATAGCCATCTCTCTTTTCCAAGGCACTATACAGGTGTCCCAAAACTCAACGTCATCCCTTGAAAGGGTGGTAGGCCAAGTCATGACTGACCAGAATATTGTTACGAATAAATAAAAGGGTGCATTCTGTATTAGACAGTAGGCGGAACAGAGCAACGGTAGCCACGAGTTATCGACAGGCGACGGCCCCCAGCGTTCTGTGTTGACCGGTGCGCGTGGTGGAAGGTCAAGCCGAAAGCACCTACCAGTAAGCGACCAACAACAGCTGACGTCCTGTACACTTCTGGAACCCTGATACCCCGACGGAATGATCTCGCTGAAAACCACGGGAAATGAATGGAAAATTCTGGTCATTTCCTGTGGAGAAGTTCCAAGAATGGATGTTTGTATGTCTGGAAGCCGAAGGTCTAGGAAGGGAATATTCTCGAGATCTTTCTCTTGGATTTGTTCGGGAACTGGAAGAGAGCCGTCAGCAAACCCTCCAGAAGCTACTTCCAGAGGTAGGGATGTCCTATAAACAGCCAGCAAGCAGGCGAACTCAGGCAGTTTTAGTCTAGCAGTGTGCGAAGAAAGAAGCGAAAGAACCAAGCGACTAGTGGCGATATAGAACAGTGCGGTATTCTTAAGTGACTAGTGAAAAGTAGTAAAGTGTTATAGACCAAGTAAAGTTGTTGTGTATAAGAAGTAGTGATATTTGTAACATTGTAATATGAAATTATTGTGGACATTAAATAAATAAATTAAACAGTAAATTTGTGTTTCCCAATTATCCGTAGAGCCTACGGTTAGGAAATCCGTAACAATATCATAAGATGATCTCAGTAAAAAATTGTTTATTTTCGAGATAATAGGACTTTTATGAATTTTCTGAAAATCGATACCTTAGATCTGTTTTCCGAGTGTCACAATTATTGCAAAATTTCATATTCTTACATTCTTAATTTTGTTACGCAATGCTGAATAGCCCCATTAATGATTAAGTGCCGAAGAAATATTCTAGTGCCCTACCTTTTAGGAAAATTATTAATTTTTTTGTCCGATAGAAAATTTTTGTTTTTTCATGTCACAACTTTGCCACTTCATACATGAAAAAAATTACCCCGTGAACCTGGCAAGTTATTCCTAAAAATTACCCATTTGATCTAGTTTCTGCAATGGTGTAATATTTTGTATGCTTTACTTTAGAAAAAAAGATATTACTGTTTGACTGCAAAAGGACTGCAAAACGCGCAGTTGCAATATTGATTGGAAGTATTGGAACTCAGGAAATCAAATAATTCCTAGTTTTGAAATGTTAATAATTAAAACCATTTTTACCAAAAAAAATCTAAAATTTTGGATGATTTGGCTATTTTACTTCTTACTTAAGAATTTTTTAATAATATTAAGCAATATTTTTGAGTATTAAAAAACTTCAAATTTAAACTACAATGGTCGATAACTTCGTTATTTGAGGTCTAAGAGCTAAACGGTATTAAAACTTTATGTTCTGTTTTTGATGTAGAATCACGTGGTGCTAATATTATGCGGACGTTACAATACACCCTGTATAGTGAATTAGGGAAAAACTTTCAACTCTGAAACCATCACTTTAGTGCACTTTAAAAGCTAAACTTATTTGTAAAGACCTACAAACCCTGTAACTCTGTAAAGAACCAAGATAACACCCATCATATTGGAAGCTTTGGGGCTTATAAATAAATATTTGGAAATCCTGTAGTTACCTAAATTTTCTACTAAATCGTATAAGGTGCACATTCGAGAAAATGGGTGAAATAAGCTCCTACAATTTTTTTTTTTAATTTTAATATTAAAAACACCAACAGACAATTTCAGGTTAATGACTATTAAATAATGTTGTATAAAAAAATAAATATATAAATACCTATATAAATATTGAAAATTATTATAGGTAAGTACATAAATAGATTATGATAAATATATTGTTATACATTATATTGTATATACAGGGTGTCCCAGACTTAATTGACCAGGCCATATCTCATATACAGGTTGAGATAATCGAGCCGAATAATAGGCATATTATTATAATTTTTCAAGCTGTATAACATGACAGCATGAAAACAACCCCCACTCCAACATCCCCTAAGTTACAGCCCCCACCCTTAAAAAAATGAATAGCACCCTGTATATATTTTTGTATATTCAAAACCAGTATTCGATTCTCTATTCAGATGATTTTTCAGATTCAAAATTGGTTTAGAAATAACCAAGAAAAAGATCATCAAGGTGGTCATGACTTTTTATCTTAACTTTCTCTGGATGACTTTTGCTGTCAAAATTTATTCATAGTTTTTAACAGGCAGGTGATAGTTATTATTATAATTAAAGTCCAAACAATTTATTTGATAATTCTGATTTGTTGGGAAATTTTAAAAAATAAAACAAGAGATAAAGCACTTTATCATGAACCTTAATGATGACTGTGACCTGCTAATTAAAAACTATGACCAAAATATTGATAAATTTTGGCAGCTAAAGTCATTCAGGTAAAGTTAAGATAAAAAGTCATGACCACCTTGATGAACTTTTTCTTGGTTATTTCTGAACCAATTTTGAATCTGAAAAATCATCTGAATAGAGAATCGAATACTGGTTTTGAATATACAAAAATATATACAGGGTGCTATTCATTTTTTTAAGGGTGGGGGCTGCAACTTAGGGGATGTTGGAGTGGGGGTTGTTTTCATGCTGTCATGTTATACAGCTTGAAAAATTATAATAATATGCCTTTTATTCGGCTCGATTATCTCAACCTGTATATGAGATATGGCCTGGTCAATTAAGTCTGGGACACCCTGTAGACTTGAATAATACAATGGAAATAATTATTATTGATGGTTCATTTTTCGATAAGCCTCGGCCATTTTTTGCAACAAATATATTTCATCATTTGAAATTTTAACGTCACTTAAAGTCGTTGCAACATTATCACTCTTTTGCCCAGGCAAAGGTTTCAAGTTTGTCAATAAATTTTGTTTTTTGATTGTATTGTAAACTTCATCTTCAGGCTCGTCGTCAATTTTATGAAACTGATTAATAGTTCCCATGGGAGTCGTCTCGTAAATTCTTTCGATCGTATTCTTGATATTTTCTTTTTCGGCCACCGAGCGTTTAACCGGTATTGGATGTCCTACTTCTGCAAGGCCTACATGCTCGAGTACATTTTTGTTTTCATCCAAAATGTTATTCTGAATTACAGGGGAAGACTGATTCATCAAAGGACACATTTGATCATTACATTTGCAGAGTTTCTGAACATCAACCAGCAGTTGTACGCTTCCGTCATTATTTTGTTGTATTTTTAAAGGCAATTTTATACCATTACCATCAAAATACACACTACCAATCAAATCCTTTCCATCGGCTGGTATAACTTTACCAAATTCGTTTAACATTAATTCTTCCTGGATTTTTGAAAGATTTTGATCATTTTTAGATTCAGTATTCTCAAAATTGTCATTGTTTCTGTTAGTTAGTTCATTTTGTTCAAATGTATTTGTGCGTCCCAAAATATTGTCATCTTTATTATTATCATCCTTAGGTACAGTTGGTAAGTTTGGACTTACTTTGGGAATTGTGGAATTATGAAGTTCGTCTTCAGAATTATCAAAACTTCTGAGAAGTTTAACAAGTTCTGGGGAGATATTTAAATTTCTATCTCGATTATGGTTTTGTCGACGTTCTTTCAGGAGGTCTTTGAGGGCCTTTTTTGCTTTTGAACTTCTGGTTAGTTGTGGTAGCTTTTTAATTAACTTGTTGTCTTCTGTTACTGTCGGCAAATCGTCTAATAAGAAAAATAGTTAGCTGGTAAAGTAAGTTGAGAAATAATTATTGTGATACTTACTTGATGATTGGGGTATTCCAACGGTATCTCCAGTTTCTGGATTAGAGACAGGCTTTCGTTCTACTTCTCCAATTGTTGGAATTATCGGTTTCGGCCTGTTTACAAGGCTCTCTAGATTGAGATTTTCTAAAGTTAAAGCTTTCTGTTGGTCAAACTGGCTAGCATCTACATCTGTAGGTATTTGGACTGCTTCATCGTCATCAATAAGCCAATCCTTGACTTTTACTAAGTCATTGGAAGCCGATCGTACTATTGTCTCTTGCAGAGCTAAAATGACATCATTAGTTACACGATAAAAAGATATTAATGAAATTCCTACGCTGGTTTTCGTTGACTGACTTCGTAATGGTTACTGGCTGTTCATTTAAACTTGAAGGTGTACTTGTAATATCAACGTATTGTGTGGTTTCTGGATATTTTCTCTCCGTTGCATTTTCTTCTGGTATCTCAGAATAATCTTCGCTTTCCCCTTTCACTGCAACATCTTTTTTAATTTGATCGCCTACAATAATTGCGTGATCATTACGTTGAGCTTCCATTGATTTTCCTTGATTTAAGACAAACTCGGGAACTGTTTTAATCTTATCTACATAATTTTTCAAGTTTACGAATTCATCAGAAGGGGAATTTCCCAAGCTAGTTAAACTGGTTTTTGTTTGTTTTATCTGATCTGCAATGGATAATGCCGACCTATTAATATTGTTTTCTGTTGCTTCCAGAATATTCTGATCTGATGAATGTATTTCTCCAACAACATCACCTGAATTTTTGTCCAAAGAATTTATTTTTTCTCGATTGAGTTCCGATGAAATTTTATCTTCGGAGTTTATATTATTTACAGGAGTCGCAAGCGAAATTTCTGTATGATCGTCTATAGTTTCACTTGGAGTAGTTGAAAAAACTAGTCTCACATCCTTTCTTTGTTCTGAGTTATTTTCATTGACAGTGGGTGACGTAACTGGTAAATCAATTCTTTGATCAGTATTTAGAGTTGAGTCAAAATTCGGCACAGTTGTTGATTCTTCATTACTTCTACCAGTATTAATTTTTTTACTGAACGGTGAAATGTTATTTATTTTTGCAGAGATATCACTATTAGGTAGCAGGTCCAAAGGTGCTTTTTCTTCTACAATATCCAAACCATCTTGAATAACAGAAGGGTTCATCTTACTCGGGCTAGCCTCGACATTATTTGCAGTTTTGAGAGCTCCAGCAGAGCTTTCTCTAGAAGATAAACTAGGATTTACGGGAAGTAAAAACATCGGGGTCTCTTTTTCCAAGCTACATCCAACGGTTTCATTTATATTTGATAACTCCAATTCAGTTGGGGTAATTTGTTTTTCTTCATTTCTTAATGAAGGAGTTTGCAGGGAATTTTCAGATGCTCTTGAATTGACATTAGGAACTTTGTTGGCCTGAAAATATAACGGTACTTGAGTAATTCTTTATTCATTAAAAAAGTTAACATTTTGAAATATTTTGAACCGGTTTTTCAAAAATCCAACAAAATGCCACTCGTAGAATCGGACGCGGAACTACAAACAGTACATTGTTTAATTCAATATTCTCTTTTAAAATACCAAAACGAATTTTGAAAATTCTGAAATACAGGAGTGTTGTTTTACGAACACTAACATTTAATAATTTTTTGTAAGTCCGGACCTGGATTTTTCTTCCCGCCATCATGTCAAACGTTTATGCAGCGAAATGGAAAATTTTAACCAAGTTTTAGAAAATTATACAGGATGGTTCGTTAGTTATGGCCTTCGAAATAAATTGGCGATTATCCATAGAACACCCTGTATTTATGTTAGTAAGGACGTGAGTCCTATTAACCATGGGTTTTTTAGAACCCATTTTTCGTGTCCTCTATTCACAGTTACCGTTTGTCCGCTTACCAATGAAATACCCTGTATAGGTACCTATCATTTTTTTACTTGCGACGCCTTCTTTACAATTATACAAATTACTTATATGTGTTACACCCGACGCACCTATTCCTTCCTAGAGACCTCAGAGTTTACCGTATAATGGCCCACCAACTTAGTGGAGAAGGGTGTGGGGGGTTTACCAAACCCAAAAGTTTACAAATGAATCCGATTGAGGCGCCACATTGTTTTACATCACACGGCAACTAATATAAAGGTTTTTGGTTCGTGGTTTTGGTCAAACAATGAAATACCATAACCTATAATAAATCAAGATCTCCAACCAGCTTCCTCTGGATCATGGGGTCGGATGTCAGCAACACACAGACTACACAACACAAAACCAAGCCAGACATAGACACAACACCAATAATACTCCTAGTAGAACGGTATAATTACATTTAATGGTACAAAAATAATATAAGGTGATAATAACAAAAAAAAAAGATCGGTAATGATAAGAAGTCAAGAAGCAGCCATAAAATAAACAATACCTGTCCTAGCTCAAGCAATATAAAGTTCTAATTTCATTTACTTATTTACTATTTAATTTACTATTTACTAATTTACTATTATTTATTTTTTTCCTGTATGTACTCGTTGTTATTCAATTTATTTTAATTCAATTATTTACTGGTACGATAGATTCGCTAAGTGCACTTCGCGTAACCTGCACAATGGTAAAATACATTCGTAAAACAAAAGTACATCTATTATACCTATGCCGATGATTATTCATTAATTCATTCAAGAGAATTGTATTAGGACGGTCTTTATTACTTATTCCCTGACTAGGTCAGCTCCTACAATTTCCTTGACCGCTTCTGACACTAAATTTGACACCAAAATATAATACAATAATAATAAATAACAAAAAAAAAACAATAATAACCGACAGGCGGCAAAGAAATAATCACTAGGTAGTTCAGATAACGAATGTTCCGCGATATCTTTCTGGACGTGAAAATGGTCTTATGCAGACTATCGAAATAGTAAATTAGGAAAGGTACTCATCACTATCCTGGAGCAGGAACCTCAGGAAGAAGAACCTCGGACCAGCCCTTTCGACCAGTAGGCGAAGCTCGCTCTATCACAGGAAGTCACACGAACGCTCACGTTCCCTAGTCCTAGACCAATGGAGCCCAACCGCTTCCTACAGCACTTCTATTGCCTTCCTGCACTTTTTCGCCCTCCGAACAAACCCTAAGTCAAAAAAAAAAGAATTGATTCCAAAGTATGTACCTAATTGATAATACGAACTGATAAACCACCACAAAAAACAATAACTGAAGAACCAGAAAAACATTCGAATTACTTCATTATTAAATTGGAGGAATGATCATAATATGTTGACAATAATAAGTTTGGAGACTTACCCTAAGTAAGACAGTTTAGGGGCACCCAGTAGAATAATGATGGTAATAGGCAGTAAATAGAAAATAGTAGTCTCTTGGAGACGCCGAAAAGAATCCCACTTCTAGCGGTGATGTTTTAGTCGCCGATGACATCCAACCATCAAATAAACGACTTCAACACAATAATTTTCCAACAATTATCCCGGTTAAATCACACACAATCCGGAAGTTATCGTAAACTGGACTATTGGAAAATTGCAATCGAACGCCTCTTTTCTCGACTTATTCTCTTCTATCCAATCTGCCGGCCTCGCCTCGCAGTTCCGACCGTTCGAGCGCTGATAAAAAAAACCTTATCGACGAACGTTGAATCCCGTCGATATGACTGACTGAATTTATGAGAAATATAATATTTTAATAATAAAACCAGGAATTAAGTAAAATAAAAATTTGGACCGTTACATACTATTGAATAAAATTTTGTACATACGCAATTATATTTAGGTTTCAATTTTGAAAGTGATTGAAGAAGACGAGTTTTCCACCATAAACCACTTGCTTCTATGTATAATAAATAAAGGGTGAAATGTTGTTTCGCGAATAATTGCCATACTTTGGATTCATAGGAAAACAATTTGATATCATTTTTGTCAGGCTCTAAAAATTTTTATCCTTTATTTTTTTAACGTCATGATTCTAAATAAAGGGTTGAACATTTATTCGGTCGACTATCTTTTTTTTTCTTCGATGCCTACTTACACTGTTTGCTTGAAAAGGTTTTTTGTACGAGAAATCGTTCACTTCCCTCCCATGGTGTCTGCAAGTTGTGCGTGCATCACCACTCGGCTGCTAGTAGCGCTGAGTGGGAATCGTTCCCACTTGCTTCGATAAATTGAGGCTTAACTTTGATTAAATGCAAACATAATATAATGAAAACTTTGGAGTGTGTGTTTATGATATGACACACATTGTGTCAATAGTGTGAGTTTGTAGCGCTAGGCGGTTTGAAATGGGATAGTGGTGACATACTATAGGTCATCACTTTCAAAACTGGCGATAGGATAATTCAAAGGAAACAACCAATGAATTCGTAGAATGCTGCTGCCCATTCTGACCTGGGATAAAAGAGATACAGCGAATTAAAGATAAAAGAATTTTGTATATCTTTTGTTCCTAATGTTTTCAGACACATCAGTGTGACTAACTTGACTTCGCGTTTTCTAGCACTCACCGAGGTATAGAAATCGACTACAGAAGTAGCAAAACTGTTTACCTACATGCCCTTATGCTAAACTTATTTTCCGAACTCTATAGCATATATGGAAATAAAAAAATTCTAATACGACTCAAAGATTAAAATTTTTGACCACTGTATCATAGTAATTTTTCATTTCCATGAAATAGGACTTGAAATGTTAGTATAGGGACGTGTATGCGGCTTTATTGCATCTTCAAAAAATGTTTTCGATAGTTATACCCAATTTTGAGTGCTATAGTGCTAGAAAATGTGACGAACTCTTAAATTAGTCACATACGCTTTCCAGTAAATGTTCAACATTAATCCTGAATAAAATGGCTACAAGATTTGCAAAAACATTTAATCTGATTTATTTGTTACCATTTTCAGCTCTCTATAGGTCTGAAAAGGAAGCAGAAATCTGAAAATAGTAAAATAATTTTTTTTTATCGCATTTATCTATCAAATGCATTCCCATTCTACTTATATGGCCAGTCTTGAAAGGAGTGATCTGGTAACAGTAGGTACGCGATTTTTGATTTTTTAGATTATGCCGCTCTACTACGGCACCGCTATCCTAGGAAAACTAGGGAACCTGCATTACCGACCCTGACGCTTACCAGGGTAGCCCATTATCATTCCCACAAAAAGTTGGGAATGTCAAATTCAACAAAAAACATCAGATATTCCATGAACGTACAACTGTCTAAAAATTCACCTAATTTGTTATGAAGTCCGCGTTTTTTCTAAAAATGGTAAACTTTTGCGCTATTCGAGAATGATTTACATCATCCACATAGGGGCAACACAAAACTATGTCGGGACCAAAGTTGCAGCGTTGTGTCATCGCAGCATACAGAATCACGACAGCCGCGTGAGACTCGCTGACGGTACGTCGCAAAGAATCCGCAGCATGCTACGAATAGCATGAAAAAACGATGGCACCAACTCGAAAGAAACTTTCCAAGTTCTCCCCGGGCTCGAGGCTGAGGCAGTAATAGGGGCAAGTTTTCCGGCACAGCACATAAAACACTAGTTTTCGGCCGTCAAGATCATGAAGCGACCGGCACAAACTCCATTTCAAGGTGCGCCCCCCACCAAGATGAAAGTGGGGTACACAAGGAGCTTCAGATGTTCGACCAGATAAAAGGTCCGACAAATATGCTAGAGCACAAAATTTCACGGGGAAAAGGCGACAGGAACGTCAAGCAGCTGTACACGCAGGACAGTCCCATGAGGCCCCAACTCGTCAGCGAAGAAGTCGACAAGATGTTCCAGGAGAATATCCTCGAACATTGTCCCGGACCGCCTAGTGGGAGGAGCGGCCTGAGACCAACCTCCCACCAACATCTTTCCAACCAACATCTCCAACCAACAACCCTTGCTAATATTATTTGGTTTATGGTATATAGTTAATTTTTTAAATAAAAATTATTTTTAATTATCTTAGTAACGGGTTACTTGGGGACAGATCCACGCATGAATTATTCAAATTAAAATACCCGTTACATCCTTAAAACAAGATTCATTAAGGTGTAATAAAACCTACCTGCTCTTTCAGGTATACGGAAATTCTGAGCCCCGTATACACTGTGTCTCTTGAATTTCTGGACATAGGGAATTCCCATGTTAAAATAAACTATTGTAAATATTGGCTCCCCTAATTATTTTACAGTAAAATGTCAAATATAAAACTTCTTAAGGAAAAAAAGCTGCTTCTTATGCTATCATTGGATTTTCATTTGGTTCATCCGTTTTCAAGAAAACCAGGAAAAACTGAACGGTTTTTCGTAGTTTTTCAAGGATGCTTTGCTTTTGACAGATAATGCTAATAAGATAATAATAAATCTCTAATATTTCTAAGTGCAATTGCCAGAGTAATGTCAATAAATTTTACTTTTTCTTCAATGGTGTTTTGGTGCAATGGTTTTTCTTCAATAATTCATTTTTATAAACAAGTTTTCCTTTAAAAAGTAATACTTTGCCACTTAAAGTTTTAATAATGAATGAATTACTTTTAAACAATCAGTTATTGACAATAATTAATAATTTTTAGCATTATCTGTCAAAATCAAAGCAACCTTGAAAAACTACGAAAAACCGTTAAGTTTTTCCTGATTTTCTCGAAAACGGATGAACCAAATGAAAATACAATTGTAGCATAAGAAGCAGCTTTTTTTCCTTAAGAAATTTTACATTTGACATTTTACTGTAAAATAATTAGGGGAGCCAATATTTCCAATAGTTTATTTTAACATGGGAATTCCCTATGTCCAGAAATCCAAGAGACACAGTGTATGTATTTTCTGCCTGCTGGGTGCATTTTTTATCCAGAAAATCCCAGTAATAGGCGAGTATTGATAGGGGACTATAATGAGTTTAAAATATTAAGAAAGTACCTTTAGGCAACGCGAACAAGTAGAAAGTCCTTTTTTTACTGCTGAAACATCCTTTACTGCAGCAAAACTTGCATTTTAGAAAATACGCGGAATGAATAACAAATTATGTGAATCTTTAGACAGTTGTACGTTCATGGTAAAAATGACGTTTTTTGAAGATAAATTTGGCATTTCCAACTTTTTGTGAGAATGTGAATGCGCTACCCTTATTGTAAGTGTCGGTAATGCAAGTTTCCTTGGTAGGTACTGAACTATTTCACAAAACGAACGATGTAGGTATACTAAAATGCGGCGGCCAACCGATGTCACCTTGAGATAATCGATAGACAATAAGGTACTTTACTGCCAAATTATATTACTTTGATGATGTTCTTCACTAGCGATCTACGAAGGAAATTATTTTTTTGCTAGTCCCGCTCATGATATAGGTACTCGTATGTATCTTCGCGTTACATCAGTGAAGGCATTATACAATCTACAGGGATAATTTTTGTGACTACTGTCAAAAATGTTGCTTGAACGTTAGTCTAATTAATACTGCTTTTAAATCACTAGTTATCATTATATCGGGTGAACCACAAAATTTTTCATCAACTAGTGCCTTGGAAAAAATGAAGCATGTCTACCAGTCTGTCAGTTAAAATGCAAACTATTGGTAGGGTAGGTGTGCTCAGGTGCAATGAGCTCTGATATGACTGCAATAGCTATCCCTCTCTTCCAAGGCACTAGTTGATGAAAAATTTTGTGGATCACACGATATATTTACCAAAGTAATCTGTAATTTGTAACCTCACTTACCAATAACTCTAGACTATTACGGATTGCAACAGCGATATCATCAGGCTTTAGTTGTTCCAGTCTGCCTTCTACGTCCTTCAGCATGGACGCAGTGAAGATATCAAAGTTTGTGCTAGGCTGTGAACGTGCTTGAAGGGAATAGACGTGTGTGGATGAATCACCCAAGGCATGAGCTAAGTCCAGCAGCAAAGGTGGTTGGGTAAAAATATTGCCAGTTTGACCTGGGGTATCGATATATTTAGGTCTAGCCAGCACGATGAGATTGCCGATGTTGCTGTTGTCGCGAATATCCAATATTTTGGTGATCATATTCATGACAGGACCAGGTCGGATGTGGGCCAAGGTGATTAATCTTGAAAGAGATTATCAAATATTAATAATATAAGTAAAAATTTGAATTCATTGATTAACAGAAAAACTCATATTCTTTGTAGATTTTTGAGGTAAATAATGCAGTGAAACATAAGAGCTAAAATGTTAGTGTATTGTTTTAAAAATTGTTTTAGTAATTAAAGATTAATTCGAACACAGTTAATGCTTAGATAGGTTCCTACCGGGGTTACCACGTTCTATCTTGGTATACACAGAAAGAAAGAAACCCTTGTCACAAGTGAAATATAAGGATTCCGAAAACATTGCTCCCACCACAGACAAAACATTATAGTTTGCCTTGAAAGCGATGTCTACGATGCATTTGCTAACACCAATAACCTTTTTCTAAACGACACAACTGTTGAGTTTTCTATGAAGTTGTTAAATAAAGTACTTATTATCTATTAATAAATGCTTCTATAAACCTTCTAAAGTACTTTATTTAAACTAAAACTCTCCAAACGTCTATACAATATTTTCAAAACTGACTTATTTACATCAAATTCTAATAATAATTGTAACTAAGTTACTTCAAAAACAAATCAAAAACAATAAAATAAAACTACTTCGATGCATTTCCAACAACAACAATGGTATGGTGAACATAGAGACATCGATTGGTTATTTCATAATCCTCTGGTGGTGGTATATCAGACTGATGAACTATAAATAACCAGCGAAACTTCGATGTTCTGCACCATACCATTATAACTTAATTGATATAATTTTTATTGTAATAATTTAAAAGTTTCTAAAGGTGGGGCTGTTAAAATGGAATGTTGCTGAAATATGTGGCCTTTATCAGTAATTTCTTAAGCACATCATTTTCAGTTAGGGTTAATAACATCACATCTCATCTGACACCACAAAAAATGGGATCCTTAATGAACTGATCTCAGCATATTTAAAAACTTTTACAAGTAACTACCATCACAACTTATATGCTTATTAATCTCAAATCTTAATCTCGATCTGATGTTTTGATGCACATGCCTTTGCAGTACTGAGCCTCCTAGAGATCTTAATTAAGGGTATCTTTTTTTCAGAAAATAATATGAAATTTAAAAATACCAAGGAAACGCACAGGTATATTGGTACATACGCCTGTCTTCCAGGACTCTGAAATCAAATCTTTCAAGAAGTCTAGACTCAGGGTAACCCTGTACAGGATATGAGTCCGTCTTTTTATAGTGTAGGTACCTAAGTATTAAAAAAAAATGACGATGAACGCTATCCAGGCTGAGAAGGTGATATCTGTAACCGGAGAGACAAAGCAACACTGCCTTTCTCAAGCTTAGGCAAGGCAAAAGCACGGAAGAGAGTTATAAAGATAAGAATGTTTCCAAAATCAATTTAATTGGGCATAACACAGCCTAATAATCTAAATAGTGCCACAGAGGTGGCTGCATAGTCAATGTGTTTGCCGAATGAGAGCGTACGGGGTCAAATATTACACCAAGATCCATGAATTACTTAAACCCTTTTCAATAGGATGTCCATAAATATTGTATGAAAACTGGGTCAGAGTATGTTTAAGACTGAAAGATATGGTATAGAATTTAGAAGTATTTAGAGGAAGTGAATTCTTACTGTACTAAATGCTGATATGATCGATGGAGCGTTTTGGAGTCTAATCATCTAATGAATGAATCTTACAAAAAATCTTCAAAAATCACAGCATAATAGATGATTGACCTTAATATCATCAACACAATATCGTTTATAAATAAATTAAAAAAAAACTGGCTTAATTTAAATCCTCAGAAGTAACAGGGCATTCAGGGGAGTTGCAACCACCGTCTAGGATACATAGTGAAGTCGATGGTATAAGTAATTGGAGAAAAAAATTATAAGAGCATTGTCGAGGCCAAAAATGACGAAAGCTGACAGCAAGTATGTTATATGACAGGCTGATAATAAGGACGAAGCGGTACCGTCCTTATCTTCGGTTTTACCTCACGTGTGGTGCGAAAGTTTTCTTATTAGCTCTGTAAAGAACCTATAGTGGCAAGTTGAATTAGAACCTAAAACACAAGAAATCTCAAATATCGCATACTTAAAAAAATAAGTAGGTACCTCCCACAAGTTGATTTCAGAGGAATTGAAAAACTTAAATTTAATTTACTTTTAGATAGCGTCGCTAAGGAGCAAGGCCGTCACGAGGCCTAACGCTATTCTTGAATTTCGCTACAGTTGCACTTATAAATAATAATCAATAATACTTAATTGTGAAAATGCAGAAAATATACAACTAAGTGTTTACAAAGAAAATTAAAAATACGAGATGATCCTACCTGTTCTTTGAATTGTCTTCGAATGGTTCTAATGAATTTGGTACATCCGCGATTCTCACGTTTATGTTCTGATCTTTCAAATTTTCGTTGAGAGTATTTGCTGTTGCGATTGTCAAAGGTGTTCCTTCAATCTCTCCATCTTCATCTAAACTTTTTTTCACTAAGTTTTCAGGGTAGGGAGTGACAAAATGATTTTCACTTTCTGGTTCAATAATGAGATCAGGTATTCTTGACGAATGAGGCAGAAAATCAGAATCGCCAGCTTCTGTACAAGGTTTAATACAGCGATCGCATTTGTGGTGAACCAGACATAATTGACTGTTTTTGCATATGTTACACAACCTTTTGTTTCTTTCTAAAGTTATGGATGAACTAGATACGTTAGTTGTTTGCATAGATTCTTCCGCAGTAGTTGGCATTGGAGCTTCGACCATTTCGCTATTACTTCGAAGATTTCTTCTTTGAATAACCGACTGAGTGATGGATTGAATGTTATTATTGTTAGTTGAGGTTTCTACGTCTTGATAAGCTGGATCATTGGCTTCCTTGCAAACTTGTTTGCAGTGGTTACATTTGTTATAAAGGCTGCAGAGTTGAGTACTTTTACAGGAATCACACCATCGCTTGACTTTGTCATTTTCTGTGTCCTTTCGGATAAGTGATAGTGGCTGAAGATTGTTTCTATGAGCTGTTATCCCATGTACTGAACCAATGTTATTTCGTCTGGAAAAGGAAAGACATCATCATTATTCAACCATATTCTTTTTACAATATTATTGGTATTACAAGTATTACAACTACTACCTACTATGTATATTGTAACTACAAAGTAACTTTTGCGCCACGCAGGGCATTAATGCATTTTAATAGCTCCCTTTGTGGGACAGCATCCTTCGTCCAAGTAATTATTAGCCTCCATTCCGCGTGCGTTGAATAATATATAATTATATGAGTATTTATCAATATCAATCGTCAAATTATAAAATAATAGTATATTATTCAACATCTAAGTGGCTAATAGCCCTTATGCGCGAGTGGAATACTATACTTTATCCTGGCGAGTGCTGTACCATCTAAGTGGATAATAGCCATTATGCGCGAGTGGAATACTATACTTTATCTCATGTACAGAAAATATTACATACTTCACTGTCGACTGAAAATTTGTAAAATAACTTTAAAAGGAGAAAAATTACAAAATCAGGGTAAAAGATTTCGTCGCGCATCGTGTTTCACTTTTGATTTTTCAGGCAGTAAACCATTAATTGATGCATTTTTGTTGCTTTTCCCCTATTTATATCAGCTGGCGTATTATTCAAGATGTCATTTTCTTCGAAGAACATCCTGTATTATTCTGTTTATAATAATTTTAAGTTTAATTTTTATAATACAATAATTTGTATTGTAGAATTAAAACTAAACATAAACAAATGTGAATGTTAGGTTATCGTGATTAGCTGTCACTACTGTCAGTCGACTAAACCTATTGGCAGCGTTCCAAGACATCAGCTTTCACAGCGGTTGACCTAGGGCTTCATAACTACGCACGGATACTAAAACATGTTCATTTTAGTATTATGATAAGTAGCTTCGTATGCTATAGTAGTTGAAAGATCAAAATCATCCTAATATTCAGCGACTTTCATATTTTTATAACATTTTATTAAACGTAAAATAAACGTTTAGGGACTCTATTTTCACGTCAGTGGACCATTGACAGTAGTCAGTAGTTTGAATCTGCCAAACGTACGACAGAATAGGGCGGTAAAGTTAAACAATTATTGACATTAACGATTGAATAATGAGTTCATTGTTCAATCGACCTGACACTATTATTCGATAGGCCAATATAGTAATGCATGCCATTACTTCGTTAAAATTAGACTAATAATTGATTTGTTATCTAATAGGAGTAGACAAAAGTAATTGTCTAGAGACGGAGACCTAGCTGACGAGGTTTTGGCGTTTTTTCGCATTGCCCGAGATACTTCGTTATGTGTAGGAGTGAGAATTAGGTAGCAATTTCTTGTTCCCACATGTAACAAAATTTGTTTGGCAATACAAACGAATGCAAACGTTCATTAGATGAGTGACCACCTTATGTAAGTATAATTATGTAATAGCGTGTTGGTTGAATATGTATGTATGCTATGAATATGCTAGGTATGTACAAATACACAGGAGAATATAGCTGTATTAGGGGATGCATGAGCTTTAAGAGAAGATGGATAATTTGTATGTCGGTTTATTGATACTGAAATTAGTGAACCGACTACAATTTCCACTGAATCACAAAAATGAATTATTTCAAAGCTATTTCAAAATGTTTAAAAATGACGGCCATTTCAATTTTCGGAAAAATGGCTATTCTTTGAACCCCCGTATGAGGCAGATGGAAAAAAAAACTTTGAAACCCAATTAACAGAATTGCAAAAAACTTATTTGAAATTTGAGCTAATGCAATATAAAATTTTGCATTATTAATAATAATAAGCCAGTGGCGTGGGTAGGAAAAGGGTAAAAATGGCTAAGTTTCTATAGACGTTAATATGAGCACATTTTTGAAGGAATTGAACTAAAATTTTTACAGTAGATAAGTATACTAATAGCCTTTAAGCTTGAAAATTTCAAAAAGTAAATAAGAAAAATGGCTGAGATATTCGAATTTTTTTTACATGATATTTATTTCTCTAAAATTTCAAATTTTCGGTTTATAACTGTAACTTTTTTCGAATTTATTAAAGGTAATATAAAAAATTGCAGTTTTTAAGTAAAGTTAGCCAGTGGCGGTGGTGGCGTGCATGGGAAAAGAGACAACATTGTTAAACACAATGAACCAGTAGGATAACCTGACTATGGAAAATTTCAGAAAGCCATAATAATTAAAAAGCGGTGAAAATATTCAACAGTGAATCGCATAAAAATACACCATTTATGCGATTGATGCGCGAGAAGGTTTTTTTTTGAGATTTTTTTCCCAATTTTTAGCCGTCACACAGGAAAAACAAACAAAAAAGCAAGATGAACAGGTTTACATGGACAGAACTAAGCGACATGTATATGATGTACCGTGCTGCTTAGGGAAAGACGCATAAGGCACAACGTCTGTATGCCGAGAATTTCCTCAATCGCCATGTCCCCAATCCACGGTTTTTTGCGAACCTTCATCACCCCTTGCGAATACAGGCACTCTCGCGGTAAGTTAAAGTTTCTCGGTGTTTATTACCGTGCTGCACTACTTGCAGACTGACTTGTAGTCGTCTTGTTTGTTATACATAGTGGTTAATGTTGTTGATAGGGTCCGATTGAACAGGTTCGAGCTGGGCCAGTTCGACAAGCTCTTGAAGAAAAAATTCTGGCTCGATTTAAGGAAAACCCTAACACAAGCTCTCGTCTCGTGGCCTGTGAGGTGGCTGCTCCAAGTGTTGAAGGTGGCGTATGACAATAACCTGCATCCTTTCAAGTTGCAGAAAGTGCAGAATTTAACTTCGGATGACCCCCCGCGAAGATTGGAGTTCTGTCAATGGCTCATGCAATTACGCAGAAAATGCAAATTTTCTCTCCATTGCTCTGGAATCGGTTGAAAAAGGGTATTCTAGAGAGGTAACGTTTAATTACCACAACTGCGTTCTTCCTAACAGACTGAACGTCAACAATTACTTGGTGGTTCTGACAGAATCCCTTGAACCTTTACGCAGACTGATCGCTACATGTCGCTTTGCTTAAACCACACGGAGAACCGTGTAACTAGTTTGCTTAAGACCTAGGGGGCTTTCAGAAATTCGACAACATCCTCCGGGTATTCCAGATACAGCACACTGATGAGCCACAATAGGTCGAAACACGTGTCTGTGCTTGTTCTGGTACTCTGGTGGCTCTGTTGTTGTTTTGATGGAAGCTCTCTCGATTGAGTTTCAGGCACTGCTAATATGACAAATTTTAGGGCGATGGAGGAATACACCGACCCGATGTAAGAAGCTAGTAATTGCACTTCATTTATGCTTTATACTCATACGACCTGCATTCACCCCTTATTTATTAAATGTAATTTAGAATGCGTTAAATGTAATTGAGAATTTTCAAATGTAATTCTAAATGCGCTAATCGTAATTAAGAATGCGTTAAATGTAATTGAGAAAGCATCAAATGGAATTGAGAAAGCGGTAAATGTAATTCAGGACGTATAAAATCGAATTCAAAATGGGTCAATTGAAATTGAGATAATTAAAAATTCGGCACAGCTTTTTATCAACGCAACACCCGCTTGCTATTTAGCTTACTCAAAAGATATTTGAACAGTCCTTGATTGATTGGGTTGAAAGGTGAAATTGGGTTGATTGAGTGGCAGGTTGCTGGAAATGAAGAAGCCGTTCTGGTTTTCGACAATGTATCATGTCATTCTCGAGTAGAGGAGGCTGTAGCTGGATCAGACGCAACAATTTCAAGACCACTTCCTTATTCGCCGATGCTCAATCCCCTCAAAAATATTTTGTCCAAAATAAAACGTTTGTTTAAAAGTAATTTACGAGTACCAGAAGTGAATTGGCGTGGATTATCTACTCAGTGTATTTTGAGTATTATTTCATGATAAGCAGCGAGTGGTTTCTTTAGAAGAGACAGTAGACCTTACTATAACCAAATTAGTAATACCAGCAAAGGCAGCAAAAGAATATGAAATCAAAACTAAAGACAACCAATGCACATGGTACAAGGATGGATCCAAATCAAAGATTAGCGCAGGAGCAGGAGTTGCTAGGAGAGGCGAGGGAAATACATTTAGTATAAACCTAGGCGGACTAGAAACAGTGCTACAGAACTTTTGGTAATCCACGCCTGCGTGGAACACATGATAGCCGGTTTATATGAAAATAGGAATATTGAAATTGTTACTGATAGCCAGGCAGCTCTAAGAGCACTGGACTCAGTGACGATACAATCAAATACAGTGAAGAGCTGCATTAACTATCTAGTAAAGCTAGCAGATAAAAACAACAAAATAAACCTGAGGTGTACAAAAGGACACCAAAACAAGAAAGGAAAGAAAAAAGCGGATCTGCTTGCAAAAAAGGGATCCAAACTACCCTTAATCGGGGCCGAACCAACTTGCTGCATAGCCTACAGCAAAGTCAGAAGGGAAATAAAAGACCCCCTGAAGAAAAAACAAAGCTCCCATTGGCATGAAGTAGATGTACTGTAAAATATTATATTTTTTAAATGCCTGAAGAAATCGAATACAGGTGGTTTTCACCATTGGAATTTAGATTGAGCGGTTTATGAGTTATAAACAAGTGAAAATCGAAAATTTTCAACTTCAAAGCAGTCTAGATTTAGAACGGCTCAAGATATCTAAAAACGGTTTAGGGTCAATTTTGATACAGGGTGATGAAAATTACTTGATTTTTCATCACCCTGTATTAAAAATTAAACCACATAGTAGGATACTATGTGAAAAGTTAAGATATGGACATGTAAACCGTTTTTAGATATCTTGAGCCGTTCTAGTCCTACACTGCTTTGATGTTGAAAATTGTGGATTTTCACTTGTTTATAACTCCTAAACCGCTCAATCTAAATTCCAAAGGTGAAAACCACCTGTATTCGATTTCTGCAGACATTTAAAAAATATAATATTTTACAGGGTTAAAATAACGAAGTAGGTGTCAACTTCCAGTATTTCCGGAAGTGCGACCATCTTGAAAATATTTTCATTGAATTTCTAGTGATCACTTATGTATGGAAATTTTTTATTTTGAGCTTATAGGCCCATTAGCTCCTGAGATATGGCCGGTGGCCAACCTTAGCAAGACATCCTGTATATACATGGGTGTCTCTAAAAGATCTTTACAACGTTCTACCACGTGTTCCTCGGATGAAAGTAATTCGATTTAAGCCAACTTATCTTTGTGCAAAGTTCCCTGGTTTAGCCACTACGAGATGTCAAAGTGTCAATTTAAAAATCGTTATTTGATTTTAAAAACTTAACCGCATTAGCGATTTTGATGAAATTTGGTATGAGGTCATGGTTTCATGGGACAAAAATTGTAATACTAAAATTACCCATGACGTTGATTCATTCACGTAGATCATGGGTTTTTTAGGTTTCACACACTTTCAACTTCTACGCCAATGGAATTAATTTTTTTTTTAAATATCGAGTGGATCAATCAACTCATTAAAAAAAAAATGGTACTCTTGATAGAAGTCGCCAAACATTATCGTTTAGAAAATGATCTTTAAAAAAATGGTACTCTTGATAAAATTCGCCAAATATTATCGTTTAGAAGATACATAATCGCATTTGAATGTTCATTTTTATAGGAAGTTTCGTATGTTTTCTCATGGGATTTCCTTGATTTAAGTACGTAAAACAATAAAATTAATTTACATTTCAACATCTGAACATTCAAAATCTCATGTGAATATTGAAATGTAAATTAATTTTTTTCTGCGACGGGCTATAAGTTTGACCTTTTTTCCCCGTTGACAGGTAGAAAAATGCCTCATTATATGAGCTGCATCTTATCGGGGAAATAAATGAATTAGCAGGGAAATAAATGAGTACTTATTTCCCCGAAATGGCGGCTTAGGTATAGCTACTATTAACACTCAGAATATCATTAAATTTATATCAAATATACGTAAAGGAAAGTTACCTTATTATCCAAATGCCAATTATTAAGGGAATTTTCATAATAATCACTATCCATAATATTAAATTCACTCATCGAAAACTAACAATAAGAATCTTTGCAAAACTGTCTTCAATTTTAAATACATTGATATGACGTTTATGTAATAATTAAATCGTTTCGTTACCCAGGCAACGTCAATTACGATAAAAGACAGTTTGAAAATCCAAGTTTAACATAAATCATTTTTCCGACATAATTTTCAGTTATCTAACTACGTTTTTCGACATTCTAACACTGATATTTCTTCTCGCAGAAAAAAATTGTATATTACACACGAGAAAAAAGTGCGATTTTAGCTCTCGATGGGTTTGTCCCCTCCGCTAAACGCGTCGGGGACGAAATCACATCTCGAGCTAAAATCTATCACTTTTTTCTCTTGTATAATAAATAACTATTATTATTCTACGTAAATCAAGAAAATCCCATGGGAAAAAATACGAAATTTCCTATAAAAATCAACATTCAAATGCGATTATCTTCTAAACGATAAGGTTAGGCGACTTTTATCAAGAGTACTATTTGTTTAGCAAATGAGTTGATTAATCGACTCGATATTTAAAAAAAATAATTCCATTGGCATAGAAAAATTTCAAAGTGTGTGAAATCTAAAAAACCCATGATCTACGCCAATGAATCAACGTCATGGGTACCTAATTTTAGTATTCCAGTTTTTGTCTCATGAAACCATGACATCATACCAAATTCCATCAAAATCGCTCATGCGGTTAAGTTTTTAAAATCAAATAACGATTTTTAAATTGACACTTTGACATCTCGTAGTGGCTAAACCAGGCAACTTTGCACAAAGATAAGTTGGCTTAAATCGACTTACTTTCATCCGAGGAACACGTGGTAGAACGCTGTAAAGACCTTTTAGAGACACCCTGTATAGTTTTTATATCTGAATATGTATTGATTATGAATAAAACACTGTTTTAGTGTTTTATTCATAATCAATAAGTATGCAGAGATTCTACGAAGTAAGGGTTGAAAACATAAATTTTATCTGAATATGTTATTTTTTTTTAGTTAAGAAGAGTTTATATGTACTTTTATTCGCATTTGACCTATTCTCAATTACAATTTCCGCATTCCGAATCACACTTAATGCTTTCTCAATAATTATATTTGACTATAGTCTCAATTGAAGTAAATGAATTCTAAATTACATTTAACGCATTCTGAAATTCATCTAACCGTTTATCAATTACAGCTGAAAAGGTGTAGATCCCAAATTTTTTTTAATGTTTGTAATTTTTGATTTCCGTGATTTTTTTTTATACCGAACGAAAAAAATTAATTGTTCAGAAAGTTTGTGCATGCTCTAAAACTTGTTTGACACGTGCTTGTTTTAAATTACCTACGACGGGTAGCATAAAGGGAGGGGTAATAATCTAAAAATTTTATAAGAGTAACGTACCCTTGTTTATGAAGATATTAAAAAATTTTATGGGAAAAAGTTGCTTCAAATTAAAGTTTAATATAATATCAGATATGAATTTATAGCTTTATTTGAATTTTTATATTTGTTTTATTTTTACTTTTTATTAGATAAAGTTGGCACGAGTTTTTTGAGGTTTAAATAATATTTTCGATTAAGGTTTACCTACCTATCAAGATTTCATTTTATTTAACTGAAGTTTAACTCAGTTAAATTTTTAAAGTAACAAATAACTAAAAAAATCTACAAATTCATACCTGACTTTATAGTTTATTAATTCTAAAACACTTTTTCCTCATTTTCTTTTTAATATCTTCACAAATTACTTTACTCTTGTAAAATGTTTACATTTTTTGTCCTACGTCCTACCTTGTATGCTACGCATCGTAACTTGAAACAAATATATGTCAGATAAGTTTTAGAGCTTTCTGCTCTTGTTTTTTAATCTTACTTATAACAAAAATTCATATTTGGTGGGTACTTTTCTGATGTCACTGTAGATGACCACATTACCAAAAATGCATAAACTTCATAAAAGAAATGGAACTTCCATCCGTTTCATCCGTACATCCGGACTCGGGGATAAACCCCCATGTTCCATAATAGGTTTTAATATGATGTATGTTAACTCCGCGTCAAAGAGCAACACGAAATATTAACGACGCGATTCGATCCTGAAAGGGGCTAAATTAATGCGGCTCGATGCCGCGATGGTAATGACAAATCGCCACGGTGACAGGATCAAAATTTAGGGAAGGACCAGGCTATAATTGCCAATGATTGACAGGAACACAATTAATTAATAATAATTATCGAAATTACTGACCTTGTGTCTTGTCCGACTAAAGGGGCACTTGTTTTAATTTGCGAGATGTTGTAACTATTATTATTGTCCACTCTGCTTCACTATGTAGGTACCCACGATTGTTCCACTACTTTATACCGCTTCCTTATTTAATTAAAGAACTAGGTATCCCGTTTCCGTAACACCAGCATCGACGAGTCTGGTACGAACGGCACTCTTGGTCGAGCTCTCTCCTCTCTCGATGTTAAACCTCGACTCTCGTCTCTATGTGTGGTCTCTCCGGTCAGGTGTCCTTTTTCCTTCTTCCCAATGTGTAAAGGGATAGGAAGGGGTAGGAAACGGTGGTGTCTTAGAGAATACGAATCGATTATTCGCCAAGGACGAAACATACCGCCCACCAAAATTACCGGAGGAATTTTCCGCTATCAGAAAATTGAACCGAAAGCGAAACTAACGAAAACGAAACTAACGACAATAACAAAAACGAAACGAACGAAAACGAAACTAACGACAAAAAACGAAACGAAACGAAACGACAAGTCAGGGACGAAATTCCCTGAGTCCGTTACTGGTTAGGTAACGGGGAAAGTTTGACCAGAGGTCGTTTACGAAGACCTTTGGTCGTAGAACCGAGGCAACCCTGGCGACACCATCCGCATCAGGGTGCAAAGAAACAATTCTTCCTAGAGCTGCTAGGAAAGTCTCTGACGACAAATCAGAAGCGATCTCGAGATGAATCGCGCGAGTCGCGAAACATACGAACAAACATAAATAGGCTTTAGAAGTTTTGACACCCCTATACCTCGACAAGACAATAGGAAAGGGTCCCCCATAATCGACCCCGACACAACTAAAAGGCTTCAATTGGGAGACACGAGCGACAGGTAAATTCCCCATGGGAGGCTCCAACGAGAGGGGACGAGTGCGAAAGCAACGATTGCATTTCGACAAATAACTACGAATGACCCTACGAGCAGACAGGATCCAAAAATTTTGTTGAAGGAGATAATGAGTAGTGTTCACTCCTGGGTGCAAATTACCTCGATGTATCTGATCAATCAAAAGTTCAACCAACCTATGCCTTCCTGGCAACAATGCGGGATATTTAGCGTCGAATGCTAAACCCGAATGCAACAGTCGACCCCCGACTCGCAAAATACCGAAATCATCAATAAAGGGCGACAATGACTGCAAGTACTTGGCACATGGTTTACCAGAGCGAATTTTCTCCAATTCCGAAGAGAAGACCGAAGATTGAACAATTCTAACAATGTGCATGAGAGCAGCATGCAACTCAGAGACACTCAATGCACCAGTGGTCCTATTGACAGCACGACAATTGTTAGTGAAACGAAAACAACGAGCGATAATACCCTGAATTTTCCTCAAAGAAGAAAATCTTTTCAACAAAACATCGACATCCGAAATCTCTATCGTAGCGAACAAAACAATATTCCTTTTCTCCAGTTCAACATCAGAAGTGGGAGCAATGGGAAAGAGTGCTGGCCAAGATTCCAGCGGCAATCTGAGGAATTCAGGCCCCGCCCACCATGCGGAAGCCCCGACTAACTCCTCTGGTAACAAGCCCCGAGACGCGACGTCCGCTGGGTTGTCACCTGAACGTACATGATTCCAACAATCCGGAGGAATTCGATCCTGAATGTGGACGACACGATTCGAAACAAAAGTCTTCCACCGATGTGGAGACGACTTGATCCAGGATAGAGCGACCGAAGAGTCACTCCAAGCGAAAACCTTATCAACAACAATGGATTGAGGACCTTGTTCAAGGACGAACGAAACGAGATCTGATAGTAAGACTGCGGCACACAATTCCAGCCGTGGAACGGAGAGTGGTTTGAGCGGAGCAACACGAGACTTGGCAGTAACGAAACGAACCTGCACATTGCCATCGGCGTCCTCGAAACGATAATACACCACACCCGCATAACCTGCAGTCGACGCATCACAAAATGCGTGCAGTTGACACGACACGAAAGATCCTTCGGGAACCAAGCACCTAGGGATTGTCAACTTGGATAAAACATGAAGAGTGGACTTATATCGATTCCACTTTTCGACAACATCAGCTGGTGGATCTTCATCCCAATCCAGCCCGAGATACCACAAATGTTGAATGACTCGTTTTGCCATAAAGGTCAATGGGCACAAGAAACCCAACGGGTCATAGATCTTAGCGACTTCTGAGAGAATGCTTCTCTTAGTACAAGGTGAATCTATGGACTTAACCATGAACGAAAACGAATCAGTAGCCGATTGCCACTGAAGGCCAAGAATTTTCACCGAAAAGTCCGATTCCGAATCAAAGTTGGATGACTGCTGTTGACAATGTTCAACCGGCAGATCCTGAAGCAATTGTGGATTGTTAGCAGACCATTTCCGCAACTCAAATTGTCCCAATTGCAATAGCGAAATGAGCTGATTTCTCAACTCCAAGGTTTCCTCGATTTGATTTGCCCCAATGGCAAAATCATCGACATAAAGCCCGAGACGAATGGCTTTCGAAGCGAGAGGAAACTTCTCAGAATTTTCTTGAGCTAATTGTAACAAGCACCTAATGGCCAAATATGGCGAGGACGAAACACCATAAGTTACAGTGTTCAATTTGTAACTTCGAATAGGATCCTTTTCTGAAAAACGCCAACGAATTAATTGATACTGTCGATGTGAATCTCCAACTAAAATTTGCCGATACATCTGCCTAATGTCACAAGTGAACACGAATTTGTTCTCTCGAAAACGAAGCAAAACACTAGTGATGTCATTTTGCAACTTCGGACCAATCAACAAGGTATCATTTAACGAAAGATTGTTCGATGCTTTGGCCGAGGCGTCGAACACGACACGAATTTTCGACGATACTGGGGCGAGCGAAGACACATCAGAAGACATCGAAACACCAGGGTCTTTAAAAACGCAATGATGCGGAATGTAATAAGAGTTTGCAGATTCCGACTCCAATGGCACCAACGACATGTGCCCAGCCTCCAAATAATCTTTCATAAACTCTACATACATGTCTCTAATGTGAGGCAACCTCGACAATCGTCTCTCCAAAGCGAGCAAACGACGATCTGCGACATTCAACGAATCATTAAAGATAGGCAACTCTTTGCTATCCTTAAATGGCAACAATACCCCAAAACGACCTGATTCTTCTCGATAATGAGACTCAACGAACAACGACTCAGCCTCTTGTTCCTCATTAGAGCAAACCTCAACTGAAGGCACCTCCTCAACTCTCCAAAATGCCTTAAGAGTCTCTTCAAGGGTCGAATCTACCGACGCAAAACAAGCTTGAACCTCGCCCGCAACCTTCGACGAAATGGTTCCCAAAAGAACCCAACCAAACGTCGTGTTCATTGCGGCTGGACAGTTATCACTGCCCGACAAATAACCACCATGAACAATATTGGGAAAGATGTCAGCTCCTAGCAAAACATCGACAGAACCAGGCGTGTACCAATTAGGATCCGCTAACTTCAAATTATCAAGCGCCTTCGATGGCGAAATGTCAACACTGGGAAGTTTTCCACAAATATTGGGCAAGACCAAAGTACTTACTTTAAAAGTAGGTGATGGTACCCCAACGGGACGAATAATGCAATCAGATGATCCCTGGGCCGATCCCAAGGTCACGTGACCCAAACAAGAAATAGGTGTTGATGATCGATTCAAGTGCAAGCCCAAACGCTTGCGGCACCGATCAGTAATAAAAGACGACTGACTGCCAGAGTCAATTAAAGAACGAACCACTTGATAGTTGCCCCACTTGTCTTGAACTTCAATACATGCGGTTGCTAAAAGAACCGTAGTATTGCTACGAGAACGAGAACGAACATCCTGAAAGGATGGGAGAGAAGACATGGCAACCGTGGATGCGACTGGAGGCGGCTCAACTCGATGAGAAGCTGCTCCATCCGAATTACTAAGTTTAACGAAATGTAATAAAGAGTGGTGCCGACCTGCACACTCCTTACACGAATGAGAAGAGGGGCACTGCTTCACCAAGTGTGAAGGGCCAAAACAATTTAGGCACAAGCGCGCTGCCTTCACAGCCTCAAAACGCTTGCGCGGGTCCAACTTCAAAAAAGAACGACAATTCGAGATCGGGTGTTCTCCATTACAATGGAAGCACGACTGCTTCGATGAAGACGCACTCGACGTTGACAAAAATGCATGTGAATTCCTCGATTCCACTTTTCCACCAGACTTGACGCTACTCCGCTTACCAACGACTGCAGACGGAGATAGGTCATTCCCCAAAGATGATTCTAATGCACGACACTGTGACGACAAAAACTTGTGCAAATCCTGATATGATGGAAACTCTTCAGATGCAAATTGGAGTTCGAAACGCTTTCGAGTAGCGTTATCCAATTTCTGTAGCAACCAGTTGAACAAAGTGAAATCCCAGAGAGAGACGCCTGAGACCTGACCCAAAGCTGTAATATTTTCTGAAAAGGTATTCAACAATTCACGAAGCGATTGTGAGGAATCAGAATCCGTTATTTTGGGAGCATTACAAATCGACTGCCAATAACACGTCGCAAGTACTCGCTCATTCTGATACCTTTGGACAAGAGTATCGAAAGCTATCGAATAATTGTCATCTGTCAGTGGTAAATGTTTGACAAGGGTAAGAGGTTCCTTCGACAAAGTCGAAACTAAATACTGGAACTTCTCAATTGGAGCTAACGAATCATTCGAATGAATCAAAGTCCTAAACAAATCATAATAAACCGACCACATCCTCAACGAACCATCAAAAGTAGGTATACCGATACGAGGCAATTTCACATGTGAACTTGCAGAGGAGGGTAGTGCGGGAGCACCAGACTGTCGACTATTCAATGATTCACTCGAACCATGACGTGATTTCACCACCGAATCCTGAGTCGATTCCAACGACAATTGAACCGCTCTAATCTGAAAATAAACCGAATCAACTTCGATAAGTAGTCCCGAGTATGATTTCCAAATCTCCGATGACACATCTACGACCAAAGCACTCTTATCTGCCGACTCAACCGTAATCAGGATATTTCTATCAACCTCCTGCACCTGACTGTACAAATCCGAAGCGCTGTCGCATGCAGCCAGGACAATAAAACGCGACTTTTCATCAATGGGTGCTGTAACTACTGTCAGAATCGAGTTCAAACGAGTCAAAAACTTCGAAACAGAAGCGTTTGCTCCGACCAAAGTGTTGGACATTTTGCTAAAGAGTATCAACAAAACACTAAAGCAATAAACGAATAAGGGTTATTTTTTACACCTGTAAAAAATACAACGACAACGAAATACGAACAATAACTAAAAATAAGTACCTAACCAAGTGAAGGTTACTTATTTAAAAACGAGTTGAAAATAAATTGACTTTGAAATTCACCAAAACACAATACTTGAGATACCGAGTGTACCCAGTAGGTATACCGTGAATACAAAAATCAATATTTTCCCTGTAACAACGAAAAAGGGTTATTCGTTAAAAACCTGTAAAAATACAACAACAACGAACGATGAGCAATACCAAAAATAAGTACCTAACCAAGTGAAAGTTACCTATTTAAAATCGAGTTGGAAATAAATTATTGAATTTGAATTCACCAAAAACAATACTTAAGATACCGAGTGTACCCAGTATACCGTGAATACAAAATCAATATTCTGCCCTGCGAATTCAGAGAGAAAATATTTCAACTATATTTACAGAAGTTTTTAAAACGAACACCTGCAACGAACGAAGAAGTGGAGTGAGGTAGAATGGAGTAAAATAGTGGAATGGGTGAAAATGCCGTCTGGCGTCCTTTGGATCGACTATTTCGAATCCGTTTGACCTACAAACAGGCTACCTTAACACAGTGAGTGAGAAACTAATTTCAAACAAATGATGCAACCAATTAATGAACTATATTTCCACGAGCTTTCCTATCCGACTACGGAGGGACCAAAAAATGTTAACTCCGCGTCAAAGAGCAACACGAAATATTAACGACGCGATTCGATCCTGAAAGGGGCTAAATTAATGCGGCTCGATGCCGCGATGGTAATGACAAATCGCCACGGTGACAGGATCAAAATTTAGGGAAGGACCAGGCTATAATTGCCAATGATTGACAGGAACACAATTAATTAATAATAATTATCGAAATTACTGACCTTGTGTCTTGTCCGACTAAAGGGGCACTTGTTTTAATTTGCGAGATGTTGTAACTATTATTATTGTCCACTCTGCTTCACTATGTAGGTACCCACGATTGTTCCACTACTTTATACCGCTTCCTTATTTAATTAAAGAACTAGGTATCCCGTTTCCGTAACACCAGCATCGACGAGTCTGGTACGAACGGCACTCTTGGTCGAGCTCTCTCCTCTCTCGATGTTAAACCTCGACTCTCGTCTCTATGTGTGGTCTCTCCGGTCAGGTGTCCTTTTTCCTTCTTCCCAATGTGTAAAGGGATAGGAAGGGGTAGGAAACGGTGGTGTCTTAGAGAATACGAATCGATTATTCGCCAAGGACGAAACAATGTAAGATCTAAAGAAGTTGAAAAATAGAACAAGGCATCCCACAATACTTCTTTCCTGATTAGAGTTTCTCATGTAATTCAACTGCTACCCGAGAAAGGCGGATCCATCGTACGGAGTTGGTGAATTCACTAAAAAGATCCAAATACGTAATAACGAGAACACGAAGGAGAATCCTCTTTAGCAACGAATTTCAAATTTCATTTTCTCAATTCTTTTATACCTGCAGAAACTGAAGCAGATTAAATTTAATGTACCTACTTCAGTTTTTTAATTCTGCTTGGATTCATATTAACAAAATCTTTTGAAATATATAAAACGCGAGTTCTTTGCAAATAAAAAAAAAATCTAAATAATTTTTTTTTTAACTAAAGATTAATTCGAGTACAAACGAGGGCCCGGATATTATTTCGCTGTTCTTTAAATAATAATTGCTATCACATGAAACAAAATTTGTTTACGATACCTAATGACATCGTCGATTTCTGAAGCACCTTTCGACAGAAAAGTTTTAATGAACGCTTATGTCATCAAAGAGATACTTAAATGATAAAGATTAACATTAAAGAGATGTTAAATCTAAAAGAGAGCAGGGCAGAAGAAGAAGGAAAAACAGTACTCGAGTTCTGATGTGGAATATCGCACTTTTTAACGATCAGCACTAGATAAATTGAAAAGCTTTGACCTGACACGACCGTCTCCTCTAAATTGCGGTGTAGTTTCCAAAATAAAATACGCTATATGTGGATTTATTTCTATAAATAGTCTGCCAAGGTTATATTTGTTTATGCTACGTTGTAACATCGAACATTATTACACTAAAAATTGGCTTTGTTGTCAAGTTTTCTATATACTGGGTGTCCAGTTTAAAATGCAGTACATGGGTATATTGGAAACGGAAAGAGATACAGGGTCGGTTAAATTAGTTAAATTAAGGGTCATTATATATATCCGCGGCTCCTACAGTTTCACTATGACACCTATATAGGGGTGGAGAACATACCTATAGTAACACCAGGAAGGTATTCATTAGCTTTGCAAATAAAAGGGAAGGCCACAAAACGACTTTAAAAATTGATTTTGGGAGTGCAACGAAAGTACGGTCCTGACACAAGCTCTCCGATCTAACTACGGATGATGATGAAACCACTTATACAACAATGGGAACCGCTCTCAAACGTAAACAGGCACGTATTTTGCAATATATCCGCTTATTCATATCGTGAAAAGACCACAGGATTTAAGTTACCATTTTTGGAATATAAATGCAAAATAAATGCAAATTTGCAAATAAAAATCGTGCTACCGTTATTCTCGAAGATTTTCCTTGCCCTGAAAGTGAACAAAAAAATAGAAATTCCACCGTAGTGTCAAAGAGGCCTTAGTTGTGACCTTAATATTAGTTTGCAATGGCTGTTTTTAGCGTCTTACCCACCCAGAACCCCTAATTCGCTCCTCGGTCCCGAAAAAATTGATGAAACTTAGGAGCCGCGGATGTATACAATTACCAAATTAAGTTGCGCAATTTGATGCTTAATGAGAATCTGATTTATTTCTTTGAAAATTTTCAGTCGAAATATCCTGAAAAAATGAAAAATCAAATTTATTATTTTGCCCATATCTTTTTAATTATTGGAAATTAATTAGTTATTTTTGTAGGCTTACATAAGTCGTCAAAAGCTATCCGTTTGACATTACAAAAATTTTCAAAGCCGACTAGATCCCAAAGTTTTCATAGCCAACGTTTGATTTTCTTATGGCCGCCATATTGTTTTTTTATGTCATTCGGTATGAAAAAAATAATATAATGGAAACCAAAAACTAATAAACTTCAAAAAATAAATTTCAAAAATTTTTATTCTTCTTTTTTCGAAGAAACACAAAAATCGTCAATATGAAGTCATACTGCTGCCTCATGGTTTTTTAATTTCTCTATGATATTCGGTCTAAAAAGTTGTCTTTATTTAAGGAAAAAGAAGAATAAAAATTTTTGAAATTTATTTTTTGAAGTTTATTAGTTTTTGGTTTCCATTATTTTTTTTAGTGTCTCATCAGAGAGTGGTATATCAAAGGTGTGTGTTTTTTTTTGTTACTAAAATTTCTTACTATTGCCTTATTATTTTTTTCTGAGAAGAAATAATAAGAGTTATTTTTACATTTGGAGTTTAAATAAGTTTATTTCATACTAATACATTATAACTAGATAAACGCTTGGTTACCGTAACTATAAACATACTCATAACTCCCTTGGGACTGTTATGAATCCATAACTCCCTCTAATTCTAATATTACTATTGGTTTAATTCTGGTAACCATTGGATGTTGCTTTTGTTATTGCATTGTTGGTTGCATATTTGGATTTCATATGTCATTTTCTACAAACTTTTCAGTTGATATATCCATGGTAATCAATAATCATGGTTACTCAATTATTAAAAACATTCGTTTAATTTTAAAAACCAACAGATTTCGTTTTTATATTTCATTTAGTATAAAATAAAATAGATTATGTATCACGGGAGTTATTAGATGTTAATAACCTCGGGCAACTTAACAATCCCTCGGGACTAATGTTGCCCTCTGTAATTAACATCCTCATAACTCCCTTGATACATAAATAACTATTATACGGCCAATATTATAAACGCTGGTTAAGTTAACTGGCAGATTTCTGTGCCCGATTTTGAAGCTAATATTGACCTCGAATAACTTTTATTAAAATTTTTGTAATCCCTTTTATGCCAAGAGCAATTAAGTTGCAATAATTTCGACCTATAGTCTATATCTTCTCCAGAAACGACCACAGAAATCTGCCAGTTAACTTAACCAGCGTTTATAATATTGGCCGTTAAGGGCCGGTTGTTCGTACGTCAGTTAAAAATTTTGAGATAACTACTGATTTTAAAATGCCCTGTATTATCAAACCATTGGTCTGATATTTCTGAAAATGAATTCTGCTCGCTTTAAGAAGAGTTAATTACTGATTAAAAATACAAGATCATTAATTATATTCGCCGTATTTTCAAAATTTGCAATTTAAAATCAGTAGTTATCTCAAAATTTTTAACTGACGTACGAACAACCGGCCCTAAGTCGCGTTAGTGAAGCCTTTTACTCGGGAGTCCTCAAAAGCACCATCGATTTTGATGATTCTTGTTTTAAAAATCGCTACCTTTTATATTATTTAAAATCAGAAACCTCTTGGAGCGGTGACAATATACAGTTTGATCCCGAAATGGCGGACACGGTATACAGGGCGTTGTAGAGGATGTTTAGAAAGACTGTAAATTTAAAACAAAAATGGTTTCCTCAGGTTCGTTACCGAGATATAGGGTGTCCTTTTTTTAAAATTTAAATCGAAATTGCAGTCAAATTTAAACAACCTCCTCTGGCAAAACACATGATTTTGACATTACTATTACGATAGTGCATGTTTGCTTTTTATTATTTCAATTATCGGGAACGGAATTACAGGTATTCAAAGTTTACGTATTCCCTGAGTTTAACCAAATTTTTCAATGTGGCATCGTTGTTCGAATTAGAGATTTTGAATAATATTATCGAATATGCGTATCCGCGCAACGATTATTGTTTTAAGCTTTGTTGTGTTCCATTTCATATGTTTCCATGGTAACATCTATCTGATGGGTATTGTAGACCTACACATTATTTTTCTGCCTGAAGAAGGGTATCCAGTGCAGTGTTGTTATTTTTTTCCACAAAAGTGGTCATATCTTCTTAAGTGAGCCATACTGGAGAAAAAAGTATGGCTCAACTTAGAATCTTTAATCCACAATGGATGCTGTGGTGCTGTCCGTGTCCGCCATTTCGGGATCAGCCTGTATACATTGGTCATTTTCAAATGGCACTCCAATGGGATCTCCTAAACCATAAGAGATACAGAGTCGATTAAATAAGAGAAAAGTTTAAAACTTTTATGCTTTTCTTATTTTTGGCATATCTTCCCTAGACTATGTAGGTATTGAAAATAACTTTATATTTTTTGTATACTTACATAAGTCATAAAACAACGCTATCCATTTGACATAAAAATTTTCTAATAGATCCCAGAATTTTCGTAATCAACTTTTGTTTTGACTGCTATGGCCGCCATATTGGTTTTGCATGTCATTGATTTTCTTGATACCGAAGGACATGAAAAAATTAAATGGCTTCCATTAAAAAGAAACAAAAGTTGACTTTGAAAACTGTGGGATCCAGTTGGGTTGGAAAATTTTTGCGACTTGAAAATTTTCTATACCTATTCAATGGATAGCTTTTGACTTATATTTATTACGATTTTTTTTATTTGCGCTCCGGGTTGCTGTGTAATTTTGTTTTTGAGTTTGGTCAAAACTGAAAATTCCCAACTATATCACTATCACTTTCACAAATTTGTAATATATCACTTGCCAAAATCAGCTGTTTGGGTGAAACTGTCAGAAATATTCTTTTTTAATTCCAGCAGCATATTAAATTTTAATTTATTAATTTAATTGATTTGTCAGTTTTCATTCTCTAGTTCATAAAAATTTGTCTAATTAATTTATAAATTTAACTGCAAAAATCTACGAAAGGAAGAGAAAATGAAAATAAAGAAGGCACAAAACTACACGTTATAAAGAATACAGAACAGATTTTTGGCGACCAAAAAATATTTGAAAGGCTGCAAGACATTTACAACGTATGTAATCAATAATGATAATAATTACAAAAATATGTATTGGCGTAACCTTTTGTATTGGTTGTGAATAAATAATTTCAAATAATAATTTCTACAAATTCAATAAAATCGCATGAAGAAGTTTTTTTTTTGCTCGGACACGTCAATCGTTATTTTTGATTTGTCATTCAAGCATGTCTTTTTCGACCCCCCACCGTTTCCCTCCCAAGGGCCAAGCGGTAACTACCCCAACTGTAAAAATTTAAATGGCATGATACCCCTTACGATACCTTGTTTGATAGGTTTTTTCATCCCGAATGAAAGAAGGAAAAAAATTTCAAATCGGTTCATAATTAACGAAAATATTCATATTATTAATAATAGTAATGATAATAATATTCATTGATAAGCCTACCCAAATTTGAATAATATTAATACGCTTATTTATTTACTTATTCGATCACATTTTGCTGAATATTTTCGTTAATAATTATGAACAGATTTGAATTTTTTTTCTCTTTTTATTCGGGATGTATAAAAACCTATCAATCAAGGTATAGTAAGGGGTACCTTGCCATTTGAATTTTTACAGTTAGGGTAGCAAAAAAACTTTTGACGTGTCCGAGCAAAAAAAAAACGTTTTCATACCATTTTATTGAATTTTATCCGTTACTTTGGGAAGCACTGTTATACAGGGTGAGCCCCCTAAGATGGAAAGCTCGATTACACCTACACCATTAAAGAAATCGAAATAAACCAAAAAGTGCTGTAAATGCAGTAAAGTTCAGTTTGCAAAATTATTTTCAGATACACAGGGTGGCCCAATATCGCTGTACGCCATACAACTTTGTTATTTTAAATAGGACATCCTCTATATTATTACATCTTCAGATTATTTGAGAAAAGTACATAAAGAATGGTTTGTAAAGTTGAAGTTTGTAATGAGCAATTTATGAGTTATAAACAAATGAAATTCGCGATTTTCCATTTTCAAAGCAGCTTTTCTTAAAAACAGCTCAAGGTAGAGGAAAACGGCTTAGATGTTCCTATCTTAATTTTTCATTTGATATCCTATCATGTAGCTGAAATTTTTACACCGGGTGATAAAAATAATAAATGTTTTTACCACTCTGTATAAAAATTTCATCCATCCAATAGGACACCGGATGAAAATTTAAGATAGGGACATGTAAGCCGTTTTCCCAAATTTCGAGCCCTTTATTAAGCTGCTTTGAAAATGGAAAATCGCGATTTTCATTTGTTTATAACTCATAAATTGCTCATTACAAACTTCAACTTAACAAACCATTCTTTTTGACTTTTCTCAAAAAATATGTAAATGTAATAATATGGAGGGTATCCTATTTAAAATAACAAAGTTATATGGCGTACAGCGATATTGGGCCATCCTATGTATCTGAAAATAATTTTACAAACTGCACTTTACCCTCCCATTTACAGCACTTTTTGGTTCATTTCGATATATTTAATGGTGTAGGTGTAATCGAGCTTTCCATCTTAGGGGACTCACCTGTATATGATCAATTTCAAAAGCGCAGAGAAGTACAAGTAATAAAACGTCATCATATCATAATTGCGAGTTTCTTAGTTGGTTTCACTTATACCTATACAGGGAGTCTCAAAATTGACACTCCTTCCCTTGAGATTCGATTAATGGAGCTAAAAAAATTGAAAATAGAGAGTGAAAAATTTTCGGTTTGCGCTTCGGTAAAAATTTATTGTATGGCCTCCCAGATCGCCAGATCTGAATCCCCTGGATTACTTTTTCTGGGACTACTTGAAAGTTTACCGTAATCCAGTTTTGCACAAACCATAAAATTGACAGTAGCTCGTGTGGACGCTGCTGTAGCATTAATATACGATGATCTTCTACAAAGAGTTCGTGCTTCCATGATTACTCGCGCGAATCTTTTCCTTGAATTAGGAGGCGACATATTTGGACACATTCTGTGAGAACAAATAATGAACTGTGAGAATCTGCTCCTTTTTTTAAATATCATTTGTTACTTCTAATAAAGGTTTGTTGAAATGTTAAATTTTTACTCTTTTCAACAATCACTTTTTAACGAAACGCAAACGAAAATTTTTCACTGTATATTTTCAATTTTTTTAGCTCCATTAGTCGAATCTTCGTAATCAAAAGTTAAGGGTGAGGGGCACTATAAACGGAAAGACTGTCAAAATTGACAACTAACATAATTTTTTTGCGGATCATTTAAGTACCTTTAAAATGAGGTCTCACAAGATCCCCCACATGCAATTTAAAAAAGTTAAGTTGACAGGGATTGCAAAGTCATCTTTTACATTTGACAGATTAGTTATACGTCAAAAAGTAGTAAAATTCATGACATTTGATTTGGTTTTTGTTTCAAAGTTCTAACTTATTCGGTTCAAAATTTAAGGACAGGAGGGGACTATTATAAACGTCCTCACTATAATCAAAAATATATTGTCAAAAATCTTTAAAAAAGTTCTAACATTAATAACATTAAGAACCATCAAGCTGGAACCTTTATTCCAAGAAACTGATCGATATAAGATAATTTTAGAGCCCCCGTTCAAGGCCGTATTTTATTTTTGCACCGTATCTGAACTTTTCTCGATAAAGGTGCGACGCGGCGAGATTCTGTTGACTGAGTTATTTAGGAGAAGCACAGACGCACCAACTTTTTAGGAATACTTTGTCGAAAAAAAGAATTAGACGAGCGGCTATCCGCCAAAAATCGGTTCTTAATCTAGGGCTGGTTTCAGATAATTACTGATTTTAAAATGCCCTGTATTATCAAAATATTGGTCTGATATTGCTGAAAAGTTTTTTCTTCCTTTAAGAAGAGTTAAAATACCGACAAAAATAAAAGATCATTAAATATATTCGCCATATTTTCAAAATTTACAATTTAAAATTATCTCAAAATTTTTAATTTATGTTTGTGCAACCGGCTCCTAGTCATATGTAGAGTATAAACACCTTTGAGCACGAGTTATTTAATACAAAATAAAATTTAAGTGAACCGAAAATAATATAAAAACAATCCTGTTCCTTTATATTTTTATATGGGTATACTCGTACTCAGTTGTATTGATAAATACCTGTTATTATTATTATGATTATTTAATATTTGATGAATTTTATTGGGATTTAGGTTCTAATTTAAATTTGCCAGTAAAGATTCTTTACAGAACAAATTAGAAAATTTTCGTACAGCATGCGAGGAGAAGACCGAAGACATGGACGGTACCGTTTCGTCCTTATTATGGACTCATCAGCATATCATATCAGTCAGATCCAAACCACACATGCTATACGAAATTTGGAAGTTATATCTATTCTAACTGGTGTTTTCGTTTTGTAGTGACTTGTTATTTTTTAATGAGTAAGTAGGCAACCGGAGAACGAAAACACCAGTTAGAATAGATATAACTTCCAAATTTCGTATAGCATGTGTGGTTTGGGTCTGACTGATATGATATGATGAGTCCATAATAAGGACGAAACGGTACCGTCCATGTCTTCAGTCTTCTCCTCGCATGCTGTTCGAAAGTTTTCTAATTTGTTCTGTAAAGAATCTTTACTGGCAAATTTAAATTAGAACCTAAATCCCAATAAAATTCATCAAATATTATATAATCAGATAAGTGGTTCTATAAAAAAAAATAATTATAAATTATGATTATTATTACCAGCTGTCAAAAATGTAAGAATTTACATCAGAGTTATATTATGTTGACCTTTTACTAATTATTGTATTTATCGTAAGCAACTATGGAGGCAATGCTACTGAAAAAATATAGAAATATAAAAAACTTTATAGTTTTATAGACAGTATTTTCAAAATACCGACGTATAGTACAAATTTTATAGGAAGGCGAAAATATAGGCGCGACCTACGCATCTTGCAAGCCTGAACTGTTCTACCTTATCAGAGTAGAAATTACATTAGTGGCGCGGCGCACATAATACTAAATATTTTAAATGATGAGTTAACCATTTCTTTCAAATAAATACGATACGAGTTAACCAGCACCACCGCACTGAGCATTTACATGTTCGATGAATCAGCCTTATCTGGTTGGTTGTTTTTTTACCGTTGACACCAACTATCATCGCTGATATTGGACTTTAAGTGATTATGCACTCGGAAGGCTGTAACAATTATTAGTAACCAACTTATCTGCGCAGTAAGAACTTATTCGCCGTCCTATAGTAATTGCACTGTACCTCGGACTGTACCAACCTTTCAATTTATTAATTTAATTTTTGCTGAATGAAGAGTGTAAATCAACCTGCCATGATAATTCGTTATTAAAAAAAAAAAAACAATTCATCTTTTAAATCTTATCAAAAATCTCTTATATCTTTCATATAATTATTATTTTTTAAAGAACCTTTTAAATCACATTTACTATTCTTATCACAAACAGAATGAGAAAAAAAGTTTGACAAACTTTCAAACAAACTTTTCCTTTATTCTGTATAAAATTTTCCAGTAACACTCTAATCAATAGACTTACCTTGCCGCAACGACATTTCTATACTCGGCAGGTTTCCTTTTATGTCCTTGTTCTTCTGTGTTCGGAAGTACTGCACAGTTGCACAGGCAAAAAATGCCAAACACAAGAAAATTGTGATAAATATGCATTTTCATTAAAATTATCTATTCCGTGGTACACATCTGCACGGATACTAAACGTCTTCAAAACTGATTATTTTCAAGTTTTTTATTGTGAAAAACTATTAACGTTGATGAATGTCATTCGTTTAATAACATGCTTGCTAAGCATATTCTTATAATAATAATAAATTATTAATAGGTGAATCGACAGGACTGGACTTATTATTATCACGTGCCATGGAAATTAATAAAATTAAACATATTTTTAATTTTTTTTTTTACATTGGCCTCAGCCACCGCGAAGGTCATTAGCAGCTTATTCAGTAATTTGTGCAATAATATTGTTTACATGTATACCTACAGTGTATTTCTTCCAAGTGTTGCCATTGGGAATTGCATGTTAAAACTTGCACCCCCATGTTAATTTATGTTGTGTGGCATCTTGGAAGTCGTTTTCATTTTTCAGTAATAGTACACATTGCCATCTACTTCACAATACAACCTGTCAGAAAAATTACAACAAATGTGCACAATATATGATATTGCTTAAGAATCAGAAACAAAATTTGGGATAACTTCAGTCGTTCCTGGAATATCCTGAAAAAACTAACAACTCAATAATTATTATTTTATCAATATCTTTTTTATTGTTGAGAATACCTGAATGAGTAATTTTCTATTGGTTCACAAAAGTCGACATTAGCTATCTATTTGACGTTTCAAAAATTTTCAAGGCCAACTAGACCCCAGCGTTTTCATAGTCAACCTTTGTTTTTCATATGACCGCCATTTTTTTTTTGTCATTCGGTGTGAAGGAAATCATAAATAAAACCATGGAAAATACAAATTCTTTTATTCTTTTTTTTTCCGCAAAAAAATTCTCTGAAATAATTCTGTTTTGCGAAAAAAAAATACAATATTTTTTTTCATTTTACATGTTTTATTTATGATTTTCTTGATTTTTTTACCCCGAATGACATTAAAAAAATATGGCGGCCATAAGAAATACAAAAATTGACTATGAAAAGTCGAAGATCTAGTCGGCCTTGAAAATTTTCGAAACCCAATACATAATTAGATACAGGTTTTTTTTAAAAGAAAGGCGAGTGTTTGGGAAGAATTGGTAAGTGCGCAGAAAATAATGTAAACTCCCTTGGGAGCATTATACTCCTATGGGAATAATAATCGACTACTTCTGTTTTAATTTTGATGTCATAGAAACTGATTTCTACTCCCGACCGTGGAAAAATAGTATATTGTATACCTAGGCGGTAAAGTGGCACTTTTCAGGCCTCAAGAAGATATGGCCAGGCGAGGCGCAGCCGAGGCTGGCCACTTCTTGAGGCCTGAAAAGACACTTTACCGCCGTGGTTTACACATAATTTTTTATCCTACACAATAATAATAATATTTTTTTTTGAAAAAAATTTGTTTTGAAAGAAAATTTATTGAATACCTACATATGATGTTTGCTTAATACATTACTATCAGTAAGCGTAGATTAGTTAAATTACAATCAGTAATTTATTTATTTATTTATGGATAACATTAATAGTGAACGTTGGATTTTGAATATTACAATAATTATTATTATTGAACGAAATTCCTTGTTTGGATAAATTTGACATCAGTACCTCACTATTAGTATTTAATTTGCTGGGTCTTGCTGGTCTATTGACATTGACAGATTGACATACTGTACAGCTATGCTATAAGCTTGCTTGCTATTGGTTCCCTCTGGAAATAGCATTCAATTGCAATTGGGTGGCCCTCTAGCGTGAAAATATAAAAATAATTTTACCGCCTAGGCAGGAAAAGTGGCACTTTCTCCGGGGGCATGCAGTCGAGAAAGTTCAATTTTCTTATGGGGTAGGATAAAAATTAATTATTTTTGATTTTACTTGTTTAGATAAATTGATTATGGCTGCAGAAAAGCTTACTGTATTAATGTAATTATTATTACTTTTTTTTTGCTTTCAACCAAATTTGGGATTTGGGAGTTTGAGGTTATTTCAAACAACGTTTTGACATAAAATTTTCTTTCAGATGTTTTTTCAATTTTCAGCGCTAATTTTTTATCACAGTAGACTTTTTATTTGTTTACGGCTAAAATGTTGTTTACCCATCTAAAAAAGCTTCGGGAGCTTTACATAATGAATTTTTTTTTTTTAATTCATCAGAAAATAACAAAGTTATTGAGGTGATTCCATAAGTGAAACACATTGTATGTGGGCGTACAAAAAATTATTAATTTAGATATTTTTAACAATAAAAAAGATATTGATAAAACAAGAAATATGGAGCTTTCAGTTTTTTCAGGATATTTCAGGAACGACTGAAGTTATCCCAAATTTTGTTTCTGATTCTTAATTATTATCAAATTGTGCACATTTAAGTATATTTCTTAAACAAAAATGCACTATTTAGGTCGAACTTACTTCACGAAAATCACCCAAACTTTCAGAGATCCTGACCCCAGATCACGAAAAAGTAGTTTTCCAAAATTCACCTCCCCACTATATGTATATACAGGATTATTTCACGGTATGCGGGACGGACTATTATGGCTATGTCCTTCGATTTTAAGACCATTTTGTTTTTTAAAAGGATAGAGACCCGTTATAAAGGGATGATATTTTAAAATTATATTCATAATGTAGAGAGTGTCCCAAAAATATGAAACAAATATAATTGTTATCTTTTAGAAAATTAGAATTGTAGTGAAAATCGCAATTTTCAAAGTTCATGGCAGTATATAACTGAAACGGCTCCGAATATTGGAAAACGGCTTACATGTCTCTGTCTTAACTTTTTATGTACTATCCTATGATTTAGATGAAATGTTTGTACAGGATGTTAAAAAATCTGGAAAAATCTGACATTTCTCAGCGCGTTGGTAAATAAAAAAAAACAGAAATAGTACAAAATGTTTCTGTACTATGGAAGAGTACATAAAAAGTAAAGATAAGGACATGTAAGCCGTTTTCGTTATAATAAACTGCTATGAACTTCGAAAACTGCGTTTTCACTTGTTTATAACTCACAAACTATTCAATCCATACTCCAACTGTGAAAACCATTTTATTTTTTTCTTCTCAGACAATCTAAAAATGCAATAACATAGGAGTAGGTATTTCATTAAAAAAAAAACGTAACTATTTGAAATGCTTCATATTTTTGGGACACTGTAAATTATGAATATAGTTTTTAAATGTCCCTTTCACAGGTCTGTATCCTTTTCAAAAACAAAATTTTCTTAAAAGCAAAAGACATAGCCATAATCGTTTGTCCCGTATACCGTGAATCACCCTGTATACACCCTGCATACAAGGTGATTCAGTGGTAAGTACCATAAATTAAAGGGCTTTTAGATACAACTAAAATATTGGGAAAATTCAAGTAAATTTTTTTTACAAAAATCTTTTTTAACCGAGATACAAGGTCTTCAATCTGCGAAACTGTTTTTTTATTGTATTACCTTTCTAGAGAGTGGACCAATAACTGCAATATTCCCTTTCCAATACAACCCAATCGAAATGGAATGAGGGTACTGTAAACCTTATTACAACAAGCACGTAAATTCTCTCTAAGGATAAATTAACAAAAATAAGGTTTGAAGAGCTTTCAAAATCATCATTGTAAAAAACTTATGTCGGAGGACTAGACAAAACACACGGATATGATTGTTTCGAGTGAAAATATTCCACCTTTTTTATGTCATTGATGCCTGGTTTCACCAACAGCATATAAATCTGTAAATAACAACTATTGAATGATTAAATTTTATTATCTAGTTAAATCTATTCTTGTTTCACCAACGTGTTTGACAGCTCAGTTAGTTATTCATAAAATAGGCACATATTCAGTACAATTTCTAACATAAATTGTACGTTTATGCATGACTTTGCAGTAACATAACAAACCATATTGTATAAACTTTTTAAAAGGATGAACAATGGAGAGTGAAAATTAAGCGAAAACTCATATAGCTTTTCCCAAGTGCGACTTGCATGTGCTGTCAATTTTGGGAAAGCAAGCCGACGGACTAAAGAATGAATATGAAGCAATGCTGATTTTCCCTCTTGTTCAAGTGTGCAAGGTCTCTTTCTGGCTGGGACGCCTTCTTGCCTCATGCTCTTCATCGGAAGACACGGAGGAAGACGATGAAGATGTTAGAAGTCTAGTGCAAAAAATAACTGATTATGATAGCAGTGTGTTTGATAAATCTGTTTTAGAATAAATTGAAGTCCTAAGTATGTACCTTGAAATATTCAAATAATTTTAGTAGGTATTAACTGGAATAATAATTTATTTCTTAAACACTTTCCTATGGTCGCATTTAATTATTATAAACTTTGTAGTAATTATTTTTGATATAATATAGGTAGCTATTATAATATAAACACACCAGACAACAAAAATTAAATAAAAAATAAGATTTTTGTGTTTTTTCACCTTTGATCAATCACTCGCATCAAATACACTAAGATTAAGTTTAGAGTATTTTCTCACATTTACCAGTGTTGTAGAGCTGCAGAAGGGAAATTGAGGTTATAAAACGATGAATAGAGACGTTAACTGGATTATACTATACAATGTGTCCCAGATTCGCGTCTCTACCTACAGAGGGATCTCGGCTCCTATTGCACTTACAGCAAAGGTTAAATGGGGAAAGTTTTAGGGGAAACTTTGTGCATTCGATAACCGGTTTCAAATTTACGATCGGTCAATTGGTTTTGGAAATATCGGCCAAGAACCGAAAATGGCGGATTTTGTTTTTCGCAAGTAAGTCCGAAACGGTTGATGTGACAGCTGTCAAAATGTGACATTATCGGGACACTTTTTTAAGACAAATGAGATAGCGTGTATGACAGGTCTCAATCGTCTTTTGTTATTCCGCAACCCGCCTTCGTAGTGTTACATCTGATTACTAAGATGTATAACACTACGAGTTATAATATTTAAAAAAATCCAATATGGCGTCCATAAGTAGAAAAGTTGGCCATCGATTTTTCGCCATCGTAATTGCTAGGACACTTTTCAACAAGGCATACAAAAACAATTTTCAAGTCACTAGCATTTTAAGATGGCGAAAAATCGTTAGTTCTTATCTTTTCTTTTTATGGACACCATATTGGATTAAAGAAAAAATTATAACTCGTAGTGTTATACATCCTTAGTAATCAGAAAAATAAATTGCGTTCAAAAAAGGAAAAATCCAACATGGCGGTCATAAGAAAAACGAAAGTTACAACAAAAATTAAATAAAAAATAAGATTTTTGTGTTTTTTTTTACCTTTGATCAATCACTCGCATCAAATACACTAGGATTAAGTTTAGAGTATTTTCTCACATTAACCAGTGTTGTAGAGCTGCAGAAGGGAAATTGAGGTTATAAAACGATGAACAGAGACGTTAACTGGAATATATTTTACTATACAATGTGTCCCAGATTCGCGTACATCTCGGCTCCTATTGCACTTACAGCAAAGGCAACCCGCAAATAGCTGTAATAGGAGCCGAGATCCCTGTATAGAGATGCGAATCTGGGACACATTGTATACCGTGTGTCCCCGGATAGGTGAAACGACTCTTATAAAAGACAAAAATTTTTTGATTTTAATTTTAATTTTGTGGGGTTCAGCCCTGCTTGGCTAAAGAGTAATTTCTAACAAAATATTAGTTTTAAAAAATCAAGCATGCCTTTGAAATTTCCAAGAAACCGGTTTTTCTGTTGAGTAAAGTGCCTTTTATGTGGCAAATACGACAAAATGTTATTTGAAAAAGTTGTTCAAAATCAACATGCAGGTTTCTATACGAAATTTCAATATCATAGGTCAACTTTAGATCAAATAATCACCTGACAATTGAAAATTTGATTTCAAATTAAAAGAATGAAATAAAATTTTGGTTAGGTACCATCGACTAATTTATTTTATCACATAGCACCTCGGAAAGATACAGATTTTTGTAGGAGACCAAAAATGGGCTAAAACGATGTATCTTTCAAACAAAAAAACATGAACAGCGTTCCTGCTACCCTATCAACAATTACGATCCATTTTAATGGAGGGTAGGGGTAGTTTCACCCCTTCCCGGGTTCCCGTCAAATTATCATGTACATCAGAAATTAGTACTTTTAATAGGAATGTGTAGTTCTTGAATTAATAAAAACCTCTGCATTAGTAGTGTAAAGTTCATAAATCCATGACAACTCTACTGTTATAGCGAGGATAATACTATATAAAAGACACGCACGTTTCTCTGGGTGCCTACTTACTCATTTGAAATTAAAAGCCACTACAAAACGAAAACACCAGTTAGAATAGATAGAACTTCCAAATTTCGTATAGCGTGTGTGGTTTAGAGCTGACTGATATGATATGCTGATGAGTCCATAATAAGGACGAAACGGTACCGTCCATGTCTTCAGTCTTCTCCTCGCATGCTGTACGAGAGTTTTTCTAATTTGTTCTGTAAAGAATCTTTAGTGGCAAATTTAAATTAGAACCTAAATCCCAATAAAATTCATCAAATATATTATTTAATAGGAAATTTACCTACCAAATTTCATCGAATTGGAATCAGCCGACTTTGAGCTATTTCAAAAAAACTAAAATTTTCAAAAGACTTCGAAGCCCTCTAACGGACAAACGAAGCATTTTGGTATAGAGATAAGTTTGGTCCGAGCGACCTTTACCTCAGTAATCTGTAGTTGCTCCATGTCCTTGGAATTTTGGGACACCCTGTATATGATAATATATGACGTGTAAAAAAAACTGAGTTCCGTATCTCAAACGGTTCCTCAAATATCTTCAAAAAAACTGAAGCAATAATCTTTTTTTTTCAACACACGAATAGCCTGTATTTCAAAAACGGTGCATTTTCGGACACACGTTAATAGAAAATTTTTTGTTTAGTTATCACAAATTTCTGTCAAATTACAAAACCTTGAAAATTTTCAATCCACTATAATGTCCGTATTCATCAATCTTCAAAATAATATAACTCTGGGGTTATATTTTGAATTTTCTGACAGCTGATTGGTTTGATGCTCAAACACTACGAATGCTACGGATTTTAAACCAATGACATGTTCCAAAATATAACCCCAGGGGTTATATTTATTGATGAATACGGGCCTATGAGGGAGATATCGACTAAAAAAAAACACGACCAATGGCGAAAATATTCAAAATTCGAGTTTTTTCATAATTTTTATAAAAAAAAGACTCATTCAATGATTGATTTGCCAGAGTTTTATTAATGGTATTGTTATTTTTGCTTCCAGTTCTTAGCATTTTTTTGCAAGTTGAATTTTTTTTAATTCTATAAGCGAAGGTGAATTTTTTCCATAATATTCCTTATAAAAATGTAATTTACATATTTTGATGAGCCGATAATAGAAAGAATTGTGCATTTTAATAATCACAAAAATAAAATGAATAAAAAAAAGAATCTAAAATGGCGACTATAATAAGACTGACAATCGATTTTCCGTTACCTAATTTAAATGCTACAGCGATATGAAACAAAATTTTTGGATTGTTTCTTGAAAGAGTCCCAATGATGTATCGCTTTAAAACGGCCAGCTTGATTGATTTATGAGTAAAAAAAAATAAAAACGAAAATTTGTAAATTTCAGTTTGTTTGTAATATTTTGACAACTAATATTGACAGCTCAAATTTATTCTCAGGGATGATACATATTAAAACGAGTCCGCAGGACGATAGTTGTATTTTCTTGTAAAACACACGCGTGTTTAAAGTTACCCTAGGCAACGTCAACGTAACCGGGGAAACGTATCGATCAACAATACCCCCTATGTCAACTTTTTTATTTTTGCTAACTCGAAGTAGGTACAGGTCGACACATCTAAGTGGCCGCTGAGAGGCGCAGATCGAGAAGCGAGAGGTTTTTAGAAAGAAAGCGACATACTCAAACCACGCCTGTGGTCGGTACACTGAGTATCAAAGTTGTTGACTAAAAATGAATTTTCTGTAATTAATGTTAAAATACGGAATTTTATTACTTTAGTAACGACTTTTGTATCACGACTTTGGCCAAAAAGTATTTTATTTTTAATATATGAAGATGCGGTCACCATAATTCACAACTCACGAGCACGATGTTTAGCTCAATATTTTTGAACCACGCTGCACTATTTGAATAGAGAAATGCTGGGTTGTAAAGTTAACAGTACGGTCCGATTTTACATTTAAATAAAACCAAAAAGATAACAAAATTTTTATCGAACGCTCCCTTCGCTCTCTTCGCTAGTCCACATTGACTTGACGAGTACTGACATATTTAATTAATAAATAAGCGGATTGGAAAAGACGGCGATTTAAATTATTTGATTGACTTACCGAATTAATGACTCAAAAACACCTCTATTAATGAATTTATAAACAATACGTTTTTTATATGCTGATAAGATAAGACAGTACCGAAATTACTATTATTTGGTGCTTTTTAGTTTTTTTGTCATTTCAATTGACTTTGCATAAAGTCTTAACCTGTCTGCATGGATAGTAAAATTCGTTAAATCTGACAAACTTGAAAATTAAGCCACTCCCCAAAGGCTACTGCGCCACTGGCCACCTAATTACGTGTGTCAAGCTGTACCAAATAAAATAAACTGATACTATTTTTTGAAAATCATGATTCAAATATTCAATAATTTATGATCTCAAAATGTACGAATAATAAAAACTAGTGTAAAGTATTCTTGGATAACGAGTCTTAAAAAAAGACCTTCTTAAAGTCTTATTAAAGGTCAATATCAACGCAAATTTTAATATTCTATAAAATTAATTCTTCGCTTATCTGACAGGTAGCAAAATAAAAACTAAGCGGTAGAAATCATCCTGATAATATTTTATTTTGACCAGCTCTCGCGTCAAATTTATGTGTTTCGTGCAATTCTAAAAGTTTAGTGATTTTCGTCATCATATTGCCTGAAATGGACTTACATGGCGACAAATAATACCAATAAGAAACATCACATTTTATTGTTTAGAATAGGATTCGGTTAAATATGAGTCAGCGAGAATCAGTAGGACTCGTCGGTGGCCACGTTAAAAAAACAACCAATCAGATAAGGCTGATAAGAGTATCTCCATTCTCCATCGTTCATCGAACATGTAAATACTCAGTGGTGGGTAACAAAGCTGGCAAGATGAGCAGTTCACGCCTAGCCTTCGCCTTCTCATAAAAATTTGACAGTATTTTGATGATTTTGGACAGATATAAAAACAAAAACCTCTTCCCATCCTGAAAATATTCTATACAACAAGCTTTGTCGCCACCATGATATCAGTCCTATTAGTTGAAATAAAAAAATTAAGACCCACTGATTGATTCTTAAGGGACAAGTTATTTATGTCAGTTATGTCAGTTTATTATAAGCTGACTCAGAATACTACTCACTCGGCAAGTCTTGTAAGACTTTAAATTTTCATTGGGAAAGCTTGCTTAAGCGACTTGGTAAGTACAGGGTGTCAAAATCGCGAAACCCGTTTTTGCATCAAAGGCCTTCCTACTAAATTCCACTTTTCAACTTTGTACTTCTCACTTTCCTTTTTTACGAGTAGGCAACTTCCCTTTTCTCAATTCAATGGAAATTTGATTGTCTCACTAAACATTATTTTCAATTTTTTACTGCAAATCTTATACATCTAGAAGAAGGGGTCTGAATAGAAGTAGTAAGTGGTCTTGTATTGCATTATTTGAGCAATCTCAACCAGTAGTTTTAAAATTATTGTAGCCTTTTGAATTATCGTGAAACGAACTATTTAACCCTTAGAGGGGAAAAATAGTCGCTGAGAGCATGAGACAAGAAAAACAAGGGTCGTAGGTTGGTTGAGTCGCTAGTCTAGGAGGATCAACAATAACAAGCAGGTCAGCAGAACAACAGGTACTCTTTATTAAAATATAAAATATATCACAGTGATTAATATTACACTCTTGAGCACGGTTAACAGATAATAAAAAAACAAGAGCGTGCGGTGCTAGTCGAATGAATGGATCGGGTGCTAAGAGTTTACAAGGCACTTATCTTCGTATGGCTTGGCTCCAGGAACTTGCTTGGTTTGAAAGGGTGACTTGGTATCCAAGAAAATCTGCCTTGGTACGTGGAGTTCTTCTCGGTACGAAAAAGATGGCCTCCAGGGAAAAGAGTGAACTCCAGGGAAAAGATGACCTCCAGGGAAAAAGTTGCCTCCAGGGAAAAAGCTGTAATTTCATGGATATCAGAAACACTCTTGCATTAATGAACGGTCCGATCGAGTCTGCTTGTCAAGGGTACATAGAATTATGTCCCGTCCTCAAGATAGGTTGAGATTAAAAAATGTGACTGACAAATTTTACATGCGAAGCGAAACTCGATCGGATTTAAAAGCTGTAATTAAAATTAGCATACGGTATTATGAAAATATGATCTGTATAATTCTAGCACAATTAACAAAATCATTCTACAACACTCACCAAGCCAAAAACGTGGGCGATGTTTATAATAATTTAAGTGAAAGTTCACAACGCCATTTCGCTAAAAATTCCCTGTGTTTGGGGAAATGTACCTTCCTCTAGCGAATCCAGAAGTGAAAAGAAAGTGAAAGGGCCGGTATGAAGATGAACGCACCTGATTCCAACTCGACAGTCGAAGTCGACGAGACTCGACGAACTCGAGGCCTCCAGTCGGCCGATGCACTAAAACCCACCATCACTCACTCACTGCGCGCGCCCGCCGTTGTCTCTGCGTCGCTGGCATTTAGCCGGTACGTACAGGGTGTACGTTACAATCGTAATAACTTATATTTTTTAAACATCTGTATATGCAAGATAAAAGAAAAAACAAAGCCAAATTAACAAACAGGAAGAAAGTTTACCAAAATTAACTACTTATTAAAAAATGGGCTTTTGTTGAGTTAGCCGCTGGAATAGGTGGGAAATTTACATGGCTAAAATTTCTGTCAATTGTCTGCTAAATTTTTCAAGGAATTATACTTAATTTGACTTTTGAAAATTTCAGGAAGCACATTATTTTTCGTAATTTTATTGCGGATTTTCAAAATTGTACTAATTATGAATATTTCGTTATTGCTAACGAATTCTTAGAGCTGCAATATGACCTTTATTAGCCGTTATAAGTAAACAATTTTCTTTGTCCGAGAAGGAAAAATATTTTCCTTTATGTGTGACCCTGTATATTTCGAAGAGAGACAAAAAAAACTCACGCAAGGAAACTCTGTCAGGTTAGATTTACATTGAAATTGGTTAGGCAAATCCAGTAGACATATTTCCCAGTACCCGCTAACTAATTAGGGTATTACGTTTTCAATCTGCTCAGTAATTTTCAAACGACTCTCCGATCCATCACATTGCGTCTAATTTTTCCTCCAACATTCGTTGCCTGCATGTTGACGGTAGTTCAGCAGTTCTGGTAAATCTCTCAGAAAAATCTGCTAAATAAATCAAATTTCTCATGAAATATGACGATTTCGGCCGTCAGCTAATAGCCCATTAAGCTCTGAAATGTTGGGCTTTACAATACAGAATCGGTGCTTCATACCTGGATCATCAGCGCTCTAATAGCCATTTGGTAGTGATCTACTTGGAAGCCTTACGTAACACAATGTTAGCTTATTTTATTTATCTTATTTTCTCAATTAGTTATATATTCGAATTTTTTCCATGATGTTCATTTCTCTAAAATTTCAGATTTTCAGTTTTTAAAATTCCCCTGTAACTTTTTCCGAAATTATTGTAACTTTTTTCGAAATTATTAAAAGTAGTGTAAGAAACAGCACTTTTTAAGTAAAGTTAGCCAGTGACAAACACAGGAAAAGGGACAAAATTGTTAGTTTTGTTAAATTTAAGTCAATTTTATGACAGTTTTCAAACGAAATGAAATGAAATTATCACAGTAAACTACTATGATAATATGACTTGACTATGGATAATTTCAGAAAGTCAATTTAAAAGCGGTGAAGATTTTCATAATCGGAATCGCATAATAATACACTATGCGAATAATGCGCAAGAAGGTTTTTGACTTCAAATATTACCCCAGCAACACAATCCCAGGCTATGGCAGTCATATCGTGGGACACCCTGTATACATTTATAGAAATTACCATTAAGGAATACTTCTAGATTAATTTTTGTATTAAGGTTTCACTGCACCTGATTTTGCTTCATTTATTCAGCGAAACAGCTGTTATACAAAAGGAATAAATTAAGTGGAAATTAATAAACAAATTTGTTTTTATTTATTCTATTTCAACTATTAGGTTCTTAAAAAAATGAACATGAAAGTCTACCAGTTAATTTTTTTATAAAAGAGCTATGCACTAAATTGGTCAGGTAATGAATATACAGGGTGTTAAATAAGAAAGATCAAATGTGTTGACAATATGTTGGGTATTGAATGCACAAAAAAAAAGTCAAAAAACCTTAATAAACACCTAATTGACGGTTTCGGAGATACGGAGGATTTTCTTTTTTAACATTTCATTTTGGATATTTTTGGGACGTTATTTTTTTATTAGAAACAAACGATGATAGCTTAGAAAGCAAATAGAATATCGGATAAAGTGATAAAAAAATATAAGGTGAAAAAAAAACACAAGAAAAGAATAATTTTTCACAAGAATATTGTTTTTTAGTTTTTTTTTTTTTGTTATTTGCAAAGACTAACATTTTATTATCACTTGTGTGTTTGGACGATTCCAATATGAAAAATGCAAGTTTTAGTAAACAAAAATAAATCAGAAAATGATAAAGTTGTGTAAAATTAAAAAAATTACCAATTTTTTTATTTAAAAAACTTTCAAAAGAAAACAAAAAATTTTCCCATTTGATGCGAACTTTTTGAAGGGCACTGCTGTATATAGTCAAATTTTAATTTTCTTATGGCCACCATATTGTTTTTTCATGTTAATAGGTATATTAAAAAAATCAACTTCACAAAAACTCTATAAATTCAAAAGAATTTTATTTCAACATTTTATTCTTCTTTTTACCAAAAAAAAACTGATAATATTTCTCTTAGAATGCATTCAGTATGACGTCATATGTTGCTTGCCGTGATTTCTCTGTGAATGGCTTTTTCTTATGACGTTATTTAATGAAAATAGTTTCTTATTTTTTTTCGAAAATAAAAATTTGATTTTTTTTAACTTTATACGTTTTTGATTAAATTACTTTTTAATGCCGAATGACATGGAAAAAAAACCGGCGGCCACAAGAATAACAAAAGTTGACTATGAAAACTCTGGGATCTAGTCGTCTTTGAAATTTTTTTAAATGTCAGATGGATAGCTTTTGACCACTTATGCAAAAAATTATTAATTAATCTCAAATAATAGAAAAGATATAGCTAAAAGGAGGTATCTAAACTTTTCCGTTTTTTCAGCGTATTTTAGTAGAGGCTGGAATTTCCAAAAATTTTGTTACCGATTCTTGATACGCATGAAATTGCACATTTTCTTTTATTTAACCGACCTCCCATCTCTAACGGTTTGCGAGATCTCCACGTACATACCACCTGTTATCTCAGACATTATACTTATTTTCGAAAATAAAAATTTGATTTTTTTACCATTATATGTAGATTTTTGGTTAAATTACTTTTCAATGCTTTTTAATGATATGAAAAAAAAACGCCGGCCATTAGAAAAACAAAACTTGACTATGAAAACTCTGGGATCTAGTCGTCTTTGAAAATTTTTTAAATGTCAGATGGATAGCTTGCTCTTGACGACCTTAATATAAGTATATTAAACTTTTTAACTCTAATAATAATAACGTTTATTCCCATTTTAAATAAATTTTACGATACTTTTTGGAAAATAAAATAGAAAATTGTTAACAATAAAATTAATATTAAAAATTATAACATTGATATTCTACATTCTACATCCGAAAAATACGTTATTCAGTTGTTATTTTTATTGAAATATTCATTTATATTATAATAGCATTTTTTTAATAATATACTTTTAATTTCTGAAGAATTTTTTTTTTAAATTATGTTTTTTATATTGATTTGGTAGATGATTATTAGTGCGCGAGAAAAGTAAGGAATAAATTCGATAAAACAGAAAACGCTGTTTTTTTTGAAAAAATAAAAAAACAGGTCGATTTTGTTTTTGAGTTGTTCAAATTTTGACATAATATTCGGGTATAAAGGGCGATGCGCGAAAAAGTGGTAACGTCATCGGCATTTTTTTTTCAATGGCAACCCTTATTTTTTATTTCATTTTTTGATAATTCATTCAATTGCCAATACAGGGTAAGTCCCCTAAGATGGAAAGCTCGATTACACCTACACCATAAAAAATATGGAAATGAACCAAAAAGTTCTGTGAATGGGAGGCTAAAGTGCAGTTTGTAAAATTATTTTCAGATACACAGGGTGGCCCAATATCGCTGTACGCCGTACAACTATGTTATTTCAAATAGGACATTCTCTATATTATTATATCTTCAGATTATTTGAGAAACGTAGAAAAGAATGGTTCGTAAAGTTGAAGTTGATAATGAGCAATGAGTTATAAACAAATGAAATTCGCGATTTTCCATTTTCAAAGCAGCGTATCTTAAAAACAGCTCAAGATAGAGGAAAACGGCTTACATGCTCCTATCTTAATTTTTCATTTGGTATCCTATCATGTAGCTGAAATTTTTATACCGGGTGATAAAAACAATCAAATTGTTTACCACTCTGCATAAAAATTCCATCCATCCAATAGGAAACCGGATGAAAATTTAAGATAGGGACATGTAGATCAGCCGTTTTCCCATATCTAGAGACGTTTTCAATATAAGCTGCTTTGAAAATGGAAAATCGCGATTTTCATTTGTTTGCAACTCATAAATTGTTCATTACAAACTCCAACTTTACAAACCAATTTTTTTTTACTTTTCTCAAACAATATGCAAATGTAATAATATAGAGGTGTCCTATTTAAAATAACAAAGCTATATGGCGTACAGCGATATTGGGCCAGCCTGTGTATTTGAAAATAATTTTACAAACTGCACTTTACCTTCCCATTTACAGCACTTTTTGGTTCATTTAGATATCTTTAATGGTGCGTAGGTGTAATATCGAGCTTTCCATCTTAGGGGACTCACCCTGTATAGTAATGTAATCAATTTGTAACCTTAAATAAGGAAATTTCTGAGAAAGCAGCTTGTGAGTCGAAATTGTGTACTTTTCACTGATGTGAAAATCGGAACAATAACGATAAAAATGAAAACGATATCAAATAAAAATTACAGTTTTCATCAAAGATCTGGTCTCTTTAATAACCTTCAAATTATATTTGTCATTTTTAGTGCCATAATGTTCAATGCTACAAAACGTGGTATAAATATACAGGTGTCCCGTATCGTTATGTTCAAATTTTGTGAGCATATAGTAGGCTTATTTCTAAGCCTAAAAAACCTAAAAGTGGCAGGTCTATCTGCATTCATTACGAAGTTACAGGCCTAAGAAAATAATGTCTAGTAAATACCAGATTTAACTTTGAACACCACATAAAACTTATTTTATTGACCAAATCTTTAGTTTATCATGTTTGTGTTAAAAATGTCCTATTCCTTGCTGAATACAAGCTTGTGCTCGAAGGCCTGTTACTTTTGCAATAGCAAAAGTAACAGTTTTCTCGTATTTTTTCGCGTACCTATCTCTTGACCAGCTTGCTGAATACGATCAAATAATAATTTCTCTCTGGAATTTAGTTACAAACACCAATTCCGAAATATGTTGGTGCCGCATCTATTTGAATCCTATAATGCCATTTCGTATCAGCAGGGGAACCTCTACTAATGTTTATTTCTGTGACGTTTACTCATGTGTGGTAATTTGTGTGGCTTACAAAGTTGAATCTTGTTATTTACTAGTCATAATGTTCTTAGGCCTGTAACTTCGTAACGAATAAAGATAGACCTGTCACTTTTGGGTTTTTGGGCTCAAAATTAAGCCTACTATATGCTCAAGAATTTTGAACATAACGATACGGGACACCCTGTATAAACAAAAAAATCCTTTAAGTAAATGGTACATAAAACATAGCATAAGCTAATATGACCTTGGCAGACTATTTAGAAAAAAATTCAAGTGTATATTACTTTTGAATCTTTGATAAAGTTTAGTTTTTAAATCGAAATGTTTTAGGATTTTATAACTCCAAATCATCTCTGAAAGATTGTTGTACCTATTTTGTTTACTCGTTTTACTGAAACTATTTATATTTACCTACTTTTCTAACAGGGTCATCAGTTTGCAAACGCATCAGTTTTGACCTCTTATTACAATAATGTTTAGTATCCATATAATTATTATTTAACTGTTGAGCAATGAAAAAATAATCGTAGGTACATAGAAAATTGATATGAAAAATAAAGTAATGATTTTCCATTCGAGGACGGATCATTTTATTATTACTTGCTTTCACCTTCGCGGTATTTGATGTTGAAACGAGTTTTATGTTATAGCTAGCATTCGCCTCCATTTATCCCAGGCTTATTTCATAATTAAGTATTGATAATTATTAGGATAATTATAGCAGGGTCCCAAAGTTTGACATCATACTTAATTTTTGAGCAGTATCCAAATAATATTTTTTGCTTCTCTAATATGTTATACTTATACTACTTGGAAAATTTTTATTGGTAGGTACCTAAAATTACTAAACGGTCACCAAATTTTAAACCACATGTTTTTGACATCTTTTTTTTACCTCACATTTCGTCTTTATGCTATAAGGCATCAGTGAAAATAAATTTTTGTTTCACATAAATACAGGTTGTTCCAATAAAGTCGTTACAACTTACAACCAAATGTTTCTCGGATGAAGCTAAGTCGATTTAAGTCAACTTATTCGTACAAAGTTGCTTGGCTAAGCCATTACGAGATGCAAAAGTGATAATTTTTAAATTGTTATTTGATTATAAAAACTTAAACCGCTAAAGCGACTTGAGGAAATCACATTTGAAATGATTTTATAGGAAGTTTCATATTTGCTGTGATGTATTTTCTTAATTTTCATTATAGGATAACTATTTACATTTGAGTCTTCAAATGCGATCTTCTTCTAAGCAATAAAATCAGGCGGCTTTTATCTAGAGCCCTACTTTTTTGTGCAAAATTAGTGGATTAATCTACACCGAATATTAATAGTTATTTATTATACAAGGGAAAAAAGTGATAGATTTTAGCTCGAGAAGGTTTCGTCCCCGACGCGTTAGCGGAGGGGACAAACACATCGAAAGCTAAAATCGCACTTTTTTCTCGTGTGTAATATACAATTTTTTTCTGCGAAAAGAAATATCAGTGTTAGAATGTCGAAAAACTTAGTTAGATAACTGAAAATTATGTCGGAAAAGTGATTTATGTTAAACTTGGATTTTCAAACTGTCTTTTATCGTAATTGACGTTGCCTGGAAACGAAATATTAAAAATCCTTATAATGTCAATTTAATTATTCATTCATGACAGTTTATTTCGCAATTAGGTACATATAAAGTTTTAGATGGATGAGTTTGATTGTTCAATGGATAATAATAGTGATTGTTGTGAAAAATCCTTTTCACTTACACCTCCAGAACTAATAAAATTAGCAGAAGAGGCATCGGCGAAATTACTACCAAGTAAATCACAAAAAGTTTATGAAAACGCGTATTCAAGACTAATGCAAATACGCTAAAATATTAATACCGGACACTCCTATACCTATAGCATTGCAACAGGTTGCGTCCAATTTAGCAGCGCCACCAAGCATGAACTGGGACCACTAAAAATTAAATTTGGTGAAACATAGCGGGAGTTTTAAATATCAACGCTGAATAGAAAAGCCCTTAAAATTAATTAGACGGAATAGACGGAGGAAATTGGGACGAAGAATTATAATACAACAATAAACAACAAAGTTTTCAATATGTTTATTATATTAACAATATTAACTACTATTACACACAATATTATTAATATCTTTAGGTATGAATATTTCAAAAAGATTGAATCGCTATACCTAAGTGTAAGCCTTTTATTTGCCGCAATTCCAATAATGTGCTTCCTTGCAGTTTTAAAGGTCTATTATTTGCTGGATTAACAAAATTTTCCTCTTTGAAATGATCAGTACAAAATAATATGGTGAGAAATCGGCTTCGACACTCCACACTTTTTCAAAATTTCGTCATTCATCGATGTTATTATAACCTATTGCTTGTTCCTATTTCCATCAGCATATTTATAAAATATTAATAAGTTTATTTACGCGGCTTCTAAAGTTAACTTTATACATAATTCTTATTCCTGCTTGGAACACCGTGGAAAGATCTGGACATGCTTAACAATCCATAGTTGGAGCAATCGCACACAGCGCACAGCACATACAGGGTGATTGATTGAAACGCCACATTAGAAAAAATTCGACTTCCAAATAATCTAGGGATCTGAAATTTGGAACTTAGGCAACATACCTAATAACGAGTCAAAATGAAATATTACCAAGATGGCAGCACATTTAAAAATGGCGAAAGCAATAGCCATCTTTGTTTTTTTAAATGGGACACCCCATATATTATTGCATTTTCAGATTGTCTGAGAAAATGTAATAAAAATGGTGCTTATAGTTGCAGTTTAAATTGAGTCGGCCATGAGTTATAAACAAGTGAAAATCGCAATTTTCCAAATTTAAACCCATTTACGACGAAAACGGCCCATAATATCAAAAAACGGCTTACATGTTCCTATCTTAACTTTTTATAAGGCATCCAATTATGCAGTTGAAATATTTATACAAGGTGGTGAAAATCATCAGATTTTTCATCACCCTGTATAAACATTTAAACTATACAGTAGGATACCAGATAAAAATTTAAGATAGGGACATGTAAGTCGTTTTTTGAATTTATGGGCCGTTTTCGTGATAAATGGGTTTAAAGTTGGAAAATTGGGATTTTCACTTGTTTATAACTCATGGCCGACTCAATTTAAACTGCAACTATAAGCACCATTTTTATTACATTTTCTCAGACAATCTGAAAATGCAATAATATATGGGATGTCCCATTTAAAAAAACAAAGATGGCTATTGCTTTCGCCATTCATTTTTAAATGTGCTGCCATCTTGGTAATATTTCATTTTGACTCGTTATTAGGTATGTTGCCTAAGTTCCAAATTTCAGATCCCTAGATCATTTGGAAGTCGAACTTTTACCAATGTGGCGTTTCAATCAATCGCCCTGTATTTTCCAGACATTATGTTCACTTTAATACAGCGGTACATTATAAATGCCTATTTAACTGCGTACGCAACAAAATTATCCGCTGATATAATGCTTTGAGAGTAACTTAAAATTGAAATTATATTTGAAACTAAAACGTTCAATTACTAATGACAAATTATTAATAATAATTGCCTGCAGCTGTCAAAAACCGTGAAAAGTTACCTAACTTTGAATTTAAAAACAGCTTTAGTGGTCCCAGTTCCTGCATGAGGGCGCTGTAAAAATGGACGGAGTAGGGAACCTGTATTACCGCTTTACTAGGGTACAGCTTGACAAGAATATCTTGGCGGTTGTTAAAAGAGAGAGAGGTCCTAGAACGAGACAGAAAATCACCCCACCACCTTCTCTGTTTTAGTACATTCTATGTAATAAATTTTGTAAAATGTTATATGAAAAAATGAAAATAAAATAAACACGGGAGTTTTAGTTATAACATTAACTGGTTTCTATCAAACTTCATCTAATATTGTTACAAGAATACCAGTAGGAATTTTTCTTGGTGTAAGCCATTTAAAATGCAGACCCATATGGATGTAAAATTTATTAAAGGCTCTGCGACACTTTCGGGGCCAATACAAATGATTATAGGTATATACTAAATGTGCTATTCTCTATAAATATAAATTAACACTTATTCGCAAACAAATAATTATTATGTAAATAATATGAGCATGACAAGAATGGATATACGTTTCATCCATGTACACTATATTTTCTACCTTCGGCTCTATATAATTTCTCATCATCCTTCTAAGAAAATGAAGACGCAAGAATCGCACTTCTTGCTTTTCCATCAAAATTTTTCTATTAGATCTTATTTTTCTCCACCGAAAGCCCAGTTTATGGATAACTTTCCCTTGATCCACTGTACTCGTTATCTTCTGTAAATTTTGCAGTGATCCTCTTGAGCGTTGGAGTAGTTTTTTCGGCTGTATGAAAAAATTGTGTATAATTCGACGCAGTAAACATTGATCAAAGTCATCCAAGTTGGTTTTGGTTGCTAATTTAGTTTTTTTTTACCAGGAGAAGTAAATTTATCCGTTTGGCCATCGATGATTCTGCTTGTTTCCACCACTATCCTTTGAACATTCCGTTCACTAATGCCTGTTGCACGAGCAACCCGTTTTTGAACTTGATTAATTAGTAAAATAGGACCACTATTTTTAGATTCACCAAGAAACTATTTATAAACGAAAGGGTTTTAGTAGCAACTTGGCTGTTAAATTTGCCATTTCAAAAGCTTGCAATACGTTTGTAATAATTAACTGTCACAAATAAACATAATAAAATATAAACGTCAAGTATCAATGTGAAATATTGTTCAAAAATCAAAATTTATTACATGGAATGTACTAAAACAGATAAGGTGGTGGGGTGATTTTCTGTCTCGTTCTAGGACCTCTCTCTCCTTTAACAACCGCCAAGATATTTTTGTCGAGCAGTAGCGCATTCACTCGTTGACGTTTACTAAACACGGTTATGTTTGAACAGCTGGATGTCATATTTTTGGCACATTTGGTCACAGGCGTAGGTATCATGTGGAAAAAAGCGAAGTTTGAAAAATGAAACAAAATATTAACACGAATAGAAATCGATAATCCTCTTTCAGTGGGTATTAAAAACAAAATTACGGGTTTATAGGATCTACGAAGCTGTAGACTTTAGTATCTAACACGTAGTTAAGGAGAAAAATACGTTTTAATACGCGGGCTTAATTACAAATTATGTGAATTTTTAGACAGTTGTACGTTCATGGAAAATCTGACGTTTATGAAGTCAAATTTGACATTCCCAACTTTTTTCCCAACTTTTTGTGAGAATGAGAATGCGCTACCCTAGTAAAGCGGTAATACAGGTTCCCTAGGACGGAGGTTTTGAGAGGAAGTGTCCGGTATTAATATTTTAAGGTATTTGACTAATGCCAAAAAAAAATCCAGCTCTTTAGATAGTTTTGCAAAGATTCTTGTAAGGTCTCAATGAGTGAATTTATTAATATGGATAGTGATTGTTATGAAAATTCCCTTAATAATTGCCATTTGGATAATAAGGTAACTTTCCTTTACGTATATTTGATATAAATTTAATGATATCTGAGTGTTAATAGTAGCTATACCTAAGCCGCCATTTCGGGGAAATAAGTACTCATTTATTTCCCTGCTAATTCATTTATTTCCCCGATAAGATGCAGCTCATAATAATGAGGCATTTTTCTACCTGTAAATGGGGAAAAAAGGTCACACTTTTAGCCCGTCGCAGAAAAAAAATTATTGGCGTAGAAGTTCAAAGGGTTGTAAAACCTATTGAGAATTGACACTTTAGAATCTTGTAATGGCTAACCAAGTAAATCTCGAGCAAAATATTTTATGAATAAAAGAAAGAATATCAGCAATGAACTTGAATGAAAACCCACGAATTTTCTTTCTCTTAAACAAGTAACTTTGTGTTTCCATTAAAAAATTGAGTTAAAACTGCTTTGTTTCATCCGAGGAACATTTAATAGTAAGTTGTGAGGACTATTCAGGGAGGGACACCTATGTTTGACCGGCAACCAAATTTTAAACTGTATCTATACTTTCGAATGTCTAACCAGGCTTAAACAGATTTTTATTCTCTTATTATACTATTTTTAAGTATTCTCGCATTATTCAGTTACGAACATGGTAGGTAAGCTTCAAAACATCCGAGGACCGCCAAATTAGTGGGACCGCCACCTCAAGCGAGTTGCGCCAAATGACTTCAGAGCATCAGGCAAAGCAGTTCATGTTCAATAGCACAGACTGTGATTCCAGTAGATTCCATTTTAACTCATTACGGTTGTTTGAGTGTACAAAAAATTATTATAAAAAAGGACAAGTAACATAAATTGAATTTATTAAATGGTGTAAAAAATGTGGACTGTATGTGTGAGTTTGTTATGGCGATTCTTCGTTATTGCTGCTTATGGGCGTTAATACTGCAACAAGGACAATAATTCGAATATTAGAAGGGAAGACAATAATTATGGAAGGATTAGACAGACTTACAATAACTTATCACTGTTAATGGGCGACGTCCCGACAGGATGGTGCGATATCGGCCCTTGGCACTGCACTTCACTGGTGTTGGTGTAGGTAGGTACGGCCACTTCTGCTTAGCTTCGATGACGACGACAGTACGAAACGAAGAGTCAACGATATGACTCCAGCAATGGTCAACGATCGAATGTGTATTAATTTGTAGGTGTTTCTTGGCCCACGAGGTTGGGACGGTCCATGCTTCCCTTTGTCCTACCGAGGGCTGCCGACTCCGTGTGGATGCTATTAGTCTGCTAATGTTTCTGGGAAGGGAAGGTAGTTTTGGTATAGGGAGAGGAGGTATGAGGTTTTGGTTTAAATGTGGAGCAGTATTAACACGAGGGGACGAAACATACCGCCCACCAAAATGACTATGACAATAGGTATTTTAGCATGTTAACACAAGAATCTAAGGTTCTGCCAATTACTTCCAAATAATGGATAGTGGATTAACGAATAAACGAAACAATACAAATACAAAATTAAAGGAAAATAAAATAAAATAAAACAATATAAAGAAGTAAATTAAAATTAACCTAGTCTAAGCACCTTGCCACGGCAAACTAATTATTTTGCGATGGCAAAGGATGTAGTTTAATAAGGGGGCGTTTGATCTCTCCTTGGACGGTCTTTACAGAGGCGACTCGGCATATGCCGTCTGGGCCAGGGAAAAGTTTAGTAATTCGTCCAAGTTTCCATTGAAGGGGAGGTGCCGAATCGTCCTTAATGAGAACAAGAGTGCCCACATCTTCCAGAGAGAGTGATTTATTGTGAGCCCATTTGCTTCTTTGATAATAATTATGCAAATATTCCGCCCGCCAGCGTTTCCAAAAACGCTGTTGCATATGTTGTATCAATTGCCAGCGTGATAGTCTATTAATGTTAAGATGAGAGAGATTTTGATCGGGCACTGCGGTTAGCGGCTCAGTAGTTAAAAAATGACCTGGAGACAAAGCGATTAGGTCATTAGGATCGTTACTCAGTGGACACAAGGGACGTGAATTCAACATCGCTTCAATCTGGGTCAAAAGCGTATATAATTCCTCATAAGTGAGAGTCTGAGTACCAATGACGCGACGCAAATGGGTCTTGACAGACTTGACCCCTGCTTCAAAAATACCTCCAAAATGAGGGCTGGAAGGGGGATTGAAGTGCCAAGAGATAGCTTCTGTTTCAGCGACAGCCTGCATAATTTTCAACAATTCTCGATTGGCACCCACGAAATTAGTACCACAATCACTGTAGATGTGAGAGACGCGGCCCCGTCTTGACACAAATCGACGAAGAGCAGCCAAAAAGCAATCCGTTGTCAAATCAGAAGCCAATTCAAGATGAATTGCTCTGGTGGCTAAACATACAAAAAGGCACAAGTATGCCTTTGAAGTGCCGCTTCCACGAATTCGTTTATGGGAGATAGTGATAGGGCCAGCGTAATCAACGCCTACACAACTGAAGGGTTTGACATTGTTGACACGAACGGAGGGTAAATCACCCATTTGAGGCTCCAGGGGACGAGGATTGGTTCGAAAGCAACGATAACAATTCGATAGATAATGCCGTACTGCACGGCGACTGGATAACACCCAAAAATTCTGTTGGAGTAAATAAATAGTGGTATTAACTCCCGGGTGCAAATTTTTGTCGTGAACTTGGCGGATAATCAGTTCAGTCAACCGATGATTGCGCGGCAACAGGGCTGGGTGTTTGGTAGCAAACGGTAGATCGCTATGCTCAAGCCGTCCTCCCACTCTCAAAATTCCTTCCGAATCAATGAAAGGCGACAATTTTGAAAGCCATTTGGCACAGCGCTTGTTAGAAGCTAACCGATGAATTTCTTGCGAGAACGCCTCTCGCTGAACAAGTTTTACTAGAACTAATAATGCTTGATGAAGTTCCATTGCAGACAGCGGTCCTGAGCTCCGTTGACCCCTTCGACAATTGAATACGAATCTACGAACAAAGGCTATAACGCCCTGGATCTTACGAAGGGAGGAAAATCTATCCAATAGTCTCAATGGAAATTGCTGATCAACTTGAGCGACAAAAACATTCCTTCTTTCCTCGAGATCACATTCGGGGGAAATGGAAGGAATTCCAGAAGTTGGCCAATCGGAGGTAGGTTTCGAGAGCCAGACAGGTCCCGCCCACCAAAGCGACGATGAAAGAATCTCACTCGGGAGCATACCACGTGAGCCCAGGTCAGCGGGATTGTCAGCGGAACGAACATGGTGCCAACTTTCGGGAGGAATGTTGTCCTGAATTTGCGACACACGGTTTGCAACGAACGTCTTCCATTTGTGTGGGTAAGACCGTATCCATGAAAGAGCTACTGTAGAGTCGCTCCATGCAACGACTCGTTCTATTGGGACCCTTCCGCTGAACGTTTCCAATACAAATTTAGTCAGCTTAGAGAGCAATACAGCCGCGCATAATTCTAAGCGCGGAATAGAAAGCCTTTTAACTGGTGCGACTTTGGATTTGGCGATAACAAAATGGGTGGATATTTCATTACGTGATGTAACGCATCTAAAGTAAATTACCGCTGCATAGCCTAGCTCAGAAGCATCACAGAAGGCGTGTAGCTGGCATGAAACAAGATTTCTAGGGAACAACAAGCGAGGAATTCTAATCGATTCGAGGAGCGTCAACTCGTTCTTATATCTCAACCATTTGGCGCTAACGTCGCTAGGAGGAGTTGCATCCCATTCGAGACCCAGAATCCAAAGATGCTGTATCAAATGTTTGGCAAAAAAGGTGATCGGACAAAGAAAACCAAGAGGATCGTAAATTCGAGCGACTTCCGATAATATCGATCTTTTGGTGCAGGGAGCATCTTTCGAGCGAACCTGGAACGAAAAATTGTCCGAACTAAATTGCCATTGCAAACCAAGTATCTTCAGCGCTGAGTCAGATTCGTCGGCAAAAGTTAAATTGTTCGATTGACGATGGTCTGGGGGTATATCATCCAGCAAACTTGGGGTATTGCTGGCCCATTTTCGCAATTCCAAGCATCCCTTCCTAAGTAATGCTACCAATTGGGACTTCATGAGTTCAGCCTCGGTTAATGAGGTAGCACCACAAACAAAATCATCGACATATAGGGAATTTCTAATTAGCTCGGCTGCAATGGGGAACTGAGCTTCATGAAGGTCCGCAAGATGCAACAAGGTACGAATCGCAAGAAAGGGTGCCGAGGAGACCCCGTACGTGATAGTATTCAATTGGAAGGTTTGAATTGGTTGAGATGGGGAGAAACGAAAGCGAATCAGCTGAAACTTACGATGCTCCGGGCTAACCAATATTTGGCGATACATCTGACGAATATCACAAGAAAATGCAATGGGTTTGGAACGAAAATTAAGCAATAGCACGGTGAGATTCGATTGCAACTTAGGTCCAATAAGAAGAGTATCGTTAAGTGAAAGATCATTTCGATCCTTCGCGGAAGCATCAAAGACGACTCGTATCTTCGAACTAAGGGAGTCAGTCTTGAATATACCGTGATGGGGAATATAGTAAGCGTCGTGATGATTCTCGACATCTATCGATAATGGTGTCATATGCTTAGATTGTAAGTAATCTGTCATGAAGTCCATGTATAAATCGCGCAACGCCGTGTCGCGAGAAAGACGGCGCTCTAGAGCAAGTAGTCGTCGATCGGCAATGGCTCTCGAGCCTTCGAAAGACGGCTGTGACTCCTTAAAGGGAAGACTGACCCCAAAACGACCTTCGGGTAAGCGAAAAACTCCCTTCTTGAACGATTCTTCGGCGATGTTATCCTCATGAGACTTATCTGGAGGTCTCATAGGAGGCTCTTCAATTTCCCAAAATCGATGAAGAGACGACTCAATAGATGATGGTGAAGTGGAAACAAAAAACGAACGAATAGCCGATGGCGGAATATCAATAGGACCTACAAGGATATAGCCAAAAATTGTTTGAATAACTGCGGGCTGACCACGGTCATTACCTGACGCATCTCTAACCAAAATAGATGGGTACAAATCTGCGCCGAGCAGCAAATCAATAGGACGAGGACGGTACCACTCTGGGTCAGCTAGAGGAGTCTCTGAAATATGCCGAACAGAGTCCGGATCAACGGGTACTCCGGGTAAACTCCCACATATTCGGGGAATCACGACGAATTCTGCTTCGAGTGAATGATTTGGTGAATAGCAAGAACGAATAGTAGCGACAGATGTGCCCTGAGATTCCGACGAGATTTGACCGAGACCCACGATAGGTATAGAAGTGCGCGAACGAGATAATGATAGGCGGGCTGCAAGTGAACCAACGATAAAGGAAGCTTGTGAGCCACTATCAATAAGTGCTCGAGCCTTATGAAAATTTCCAAAGCGATCCTGAATCTCGAGGACAACTGTAGCCAAAAGCACATGAGCACGGTGAGAATGGAGGACTCCTGCCGCGGAGGTAACGGGGGGCGACCGATTAGAATGACCGGGTGATGGCATGTGGCTACCTGTTGCTATGTTTGGCGACTGCTGGTGTTGCGGAGTGTTAGACGACGTGTTGGAAGCGATAGGAAAATGGACCAAGGTGTGATGACGCTTTTGGCATTGTTGACACGAGAAACGAGAGTTACAATTGCTGAGAAGGTGACCCGAGTTTAAACAATTGTTGCACAAATTTAAGCGCTTGACCACGTTAAAACGTTCATTAACCGAATGCTTAAGGAATTCTGGACACGAACTAATAAAATGTGAACCCGAACATAAATCACAAGTGTTTGAATAAGTTTGAAAGTTCGAACAAGGAGAAGTTTTTGCTACCATGCTCGTATGTGTAGAGGGGTTTCGCCAATTTGGCTGAGCAACTTTGGGTCTAGAAGGATGACTATAAGTCGGTTTTGCGAGAGTGGATTGAGGAACTGAATCCAATACCCGACACTGTGATGTTAAGAATTCTTCTAGTAATTCGAAAGTTGGTATATTGTCCTTTAGGGACCGATTTTCCGCCTCAAACACCTTACGAGTCTCAGGGTCTAACTTGTCAAATAAAATATTAAAAAACAAAAAATCTTCGAGATTTTCCGCTAGCTCTAGCGCCTTGAGTGCCTCCATATTTTCCTTAAACGTAGAAATCAAAAATCGCAAATCCTTAACGGACTCCCTATTCAATTTAGCGAGATTTTTTATGTTGCTCCAATATTCCGATGCAAGTTTCCGTTGGTCATTATATCGAGTGGTTAAAGCCTGATAAGCAATAGGATAGTTTGAATCGGTTAATTTCAACGTTTTTATTAGTTTAAGTGGTTCACCTGACAACGAATTCAGAAGATATTGAAATTTGTCTATGGGGGCCAAACTCGAGTTTTTGTGAATGGCAGTGTCAAAACATTGTATAAATGTAGTCCATTCACCGAAATCACCGCTGAACGTTTTCAAATTTATCTTCGGTAAGCGGATTGAACAATTAGAGGGCGGAGACTGCGACGAAGGACCGCCGTCGGTGATTGGGTGCAACGAAAGATATGTCGCCTTCACTTGATAGTATTTTCGATCAAATTCTTTTCTAATATTATTCTCGGGTTCAAGTTCAGGAGTCGGTTGAGTACAAATATATGAAACGATAACCGAATGATGTTGTTCGAATTCCCCTTTGATTTGCTCGACATGTGCATAGCGCACTTCCAAAAGAGCTCTCATAGCAACCTGCCTTTCCGCTACCTCTGCGAGATCGGAGAGTTCTGTGATTCGGTCGACCGCGATGTGGCGTAAGCAGCGAGCACGTTTGCATTCATTAGCCATGTTACGAAAATTTACAAATAGTCAATTATTTAGCGTTGAGAAGAGAGCGATAGGCAAAGATAAAAGGAATGCGACGAATGTTCTAAAATTGCGATAATTCAAACGACAATAAAAGCAGCGATATGTAAAAGATGCGAACGATGGAACGATAAGCGACAAGTAAGTACCTAAATGTAATTGCAAATATTTGCACGACAAAAGGGAAAACTTTATAGAAGAACAATTAGGTATAATAATTATTATTACAATAAAGATTCCAAACGAGAAAGCAACCGTTATAGCAGCCACGACGATAGGTAGGTACTCATTTTACAATTCACTAAAAATGACGGAACAATAACGAAACAATAACAAATAAAATCAATAATTTGGTAAAGGCAGTGTCTATACCAATGTGATAAATTAAAATGGAAATAAAATGAATCTAATTACTAATTGGCAGAACCGAATACTAAGTAATAATACCTACGAAAAAAAATTAAAGCAGCAATAACGAAATCGAAAGAAAATCCACAGAGCTTTTCTTCATCCGGCTCGAAGGACCAAATGTTTGAGTGTACAAAAAATTATTATAAAAAAGGACAAGTAACATAAATTGAATTTATTAAATGGTGTAAAAAATGTGGACTGTATGTGTGAGTTTGTTATGGCGATTCTTCGTTATTGCTGCTTATGGGCGTTAATACTGCAACAAGGACAATAATTCGAATATTAGAAGGGAAGACAATAATTATGGAAGGATTAGACAGACTTACAATAACTTATCACTGTTAATGGGCGACGTCCCGACAGGATGGTGCGATATCGGCCCTTGGCACTGCACTTCACTGGTGTTGGTGTAGGTAGGTACGGCCACTTCTGCTTAGCTTCGATGACGACGACAGTACGAAACGAAGAGTCAACGATATGACTCCAGCAATGGTCAACGATCGAATGTGTATTAATTTGTAGGTGTTTCTTGGCCCACGAGGTTGGGACGGTCCATGCTTCCCTTTGTCCTACCGAGGGCTGCCGACTCCGTGTGGATGCTATTAGTCTGCTAATGTTTCTGGGAAGGGAAGGTAGTTTTGGTATAGGGAGAGGAGGTATGAGGTTTTGGTTTAAATGTGGAGCAGTATTAACACGAGGGGACGAAACAACGGTAATATACACGTAGTTAAAAAATGGTTATTGCCATACTATAATATTTTTTTAAATAGTAAAACATGCCTTTTTATAATATACTTTATCATTCTGTGTTCGGCCTTGGTAATCATTCCAAAATCCCTCGCTTGGCACACAGAGACCGACTCAAATGAGCTGGGACATCCCGTTGTATTATGAATACGACTTTTCCAACTTTTGGAATCGTGATATCTCGCAGGAATGGTGATTCGTGGGCAAAAAGTAGTGATGTAATTTTTTTGGACTGATCTACAATTTTCTTCTGACCTGTTGTCACGACAATACTTAATCGTTTAAGATAAATATATTTCATTAGTGTTGAAAGGGCCTGTATAAATGTTCAGCTCTATGCGAATTTTTCCGAAGTTGAATGTTTATTTTTAGACAGCCGTTAAATAGTGTTGACATTTTTTCATCAATATCCGATCGAAAAATGGCACATTATTGTTGTCTAATGCGCGAAGTATTTTGTGAACTAGCAACTTTGAAAGCCACTTTGTAACCAGCAACTTTGCAAGAAATTAATAATTTCCCAGGCACATTATAATGATTATTAGTACGATTTTTTCGATTAGCTACTTCGAAAAGCTGTCTAAAAAATATTGTATGCATTTCGAGCGCGAAATGATGTTGCTTTCGAATGATTTTTGGTCTCGGCTCTCGCCTCGACAAAAAAGATCTCATTCTCAAAAGCCAAAGATCAATTTTACGCCCTAAATACTAATACCTATAAGAAAAAGGAGAAGTTAGTTTGCATTCTAGGACTCATAGATAATACTGATCTCAAGCCAAAAGCAGACAAAAACACTGTTGAAGACATGAATGGCCATTTCGCTCTTATTAGAGCTCATTGGCATGTCATATCAACAAGCGTGACTATCTATACTTCTAGCTAAAGATCAGTTGATACTTATCCCGAATGTTCACAAGGAACTCCGGGACTTGTAAACAGGTATTGACATCTCTGTTAATGAAGCCTCCATTCTATATCCTCCTCTCTATACCAACAACATAGAGAAGCTGCTGCTCTAATAAAACAAGACCCTGGGCGGTGTTTTATAACCTATTAGGGTTTGACAAATTAATCAGGGCGTGCTAGCTCAAATGCTGGCAGAACTCGTGCACCATAACCCATGATATTGATATTGATATTGATACTGAGGGTGTCAGATGCGCTGCGACCTATTAGGTTGTCCCAGATGCTGTCAAAATGGATTCAATATGGCCGCCTGTAGAACTGAACAGCTGTTATTGAAAGTGGTGTGGATTATTAAGATAACATTATTTGTTTATTTCTTTTTTATATACTTAAAAGTTGAAGCCTTTTAAAAGGTCATATACAATCTCTTATTCCCTATTAAATTGGTTTTGGGTTAAAAATGCCTACCGCCTGCTGTTGTGTTGTAATAAAGTGTGGAATCCGTGGAGATCGCGATCTTTTGAATTTTTATAAAATACCAACAGAACTGCATTTTGAGCATCGCAAAGATCTCAATGAACTTTCTAAAAAAGACGTGTGAAATGGCTTCAAGCAATTAGAAGATCTGATTTATCAGAAACAACCTAATATGCCAGGGTTTGCAGCAAACATTTTTTTGTCTGGTAAGCTGATACTGATACGCATTTATGTAATAATATGTACCTACCTACCTACCTACCTAATTGGATATTTTTTCCTGTAGATGTAAATGCAATGTTATAACGATGATAAAAAAAATACTCTGTTCACTTCAAATTCTTGATTTCCATATTTAAATTTTAGGAAAACCATCAGCATTAGTTGATGAAAATTGAAAACGATCCTGACAGGTTTCCTTCTTTGGCCATGGGATATAATAACTCAGACGTTGCTCTAAAAAGTGCTAAAGATGATCTGCTCAGAAAGAATACAATACAGAGTTGAGAAAAGAAGAAAAAGTTCAAAATGAGAGTATTTCGGAGGTACTTAATTTGTGATATTTTTTTGAGTTTATTTATTTATTAATTTCGTTAACTTGAGAGTTTTTATGTCCTACCTAGGTGACAAATCATGGAGAGTCCTCCAGTAGTGCTGTCGCCAATCTGCAAGATGATGCTGCTGGCAGAAAGTGATAAAACAGATTCAAACCATCTCTGTTCTGTACAGGAGACGACATAACACAAATGTTACCTACTGTCTCTACTACTGTCTTCTAGTGGCCTAGATATTCAGGGTTGGTGCCCTTTTCTTTTTACGAAAGTTTTTTTTTTAATTGTTGAATATTTATCTGTTACTTTATTCCAACTTAATTTAATTATGACTTGAAGTTGCGTTAAAAACCTTTCGCACATCAATCTCATAAATACAGTATTCTTATGCGTTCATTCAATTTTGAATACTTTCACCGTTTTTTAAATTTGCTTCCTGAATTTTTTAGTGACACGATCATATTATAGTACTAGTATTATTAAAGTTACCTACTGTAAAAATTTCAGTCTCCAATAAATTAATATATAAAATAATAATTGTGTTGTTATAAAACTGTAATTTTATTGACAACTTTGTAATGAGCACCAGCTTATGTTACAATAAAGTATATTATGTTCATTATAATAAATAAAATGTAAGTTTCTGAAGTTGTTGATTTTTTCTACAATTGATATGTTTTCCCCATGCTGAAGCTATTATGAAGTTTCACAAACTCAAAATAATTCTTAAAAACATTTATCAAGATTATAATAAAGGTTTAAAAACACAAGTATAAAAGATATACCTATAAGATTTATAATAGTACATTATAAAATTAGTTAATAATGTAAGGGATTATGGTAGGAGTGATAATGGTGATTGACCTTCAATGGCAGGAATTTCGTCAACAGAATAAGACGTCTTTTCTACATTGGATTTTTTATTTAATTCCATTTCACTATAAGTCGAACAATTGGAACTTCTGATATTTTTGGAACGTTCCATGCTGTCACAGCATCTGTACACGATGAGATGGTTTTTGTTCTGTGATTATGCTCCACTGTGAACAGCAAAGCAGCAATTAACATGACTACAAACTTCAGAGAGCCCAGCCATGCAGGTGCAATGGCCACAATTTATGGCACCGTCTTCTTCACAGATAATTCAAGCAAGCAAGGCGGTTTGTTCATTCGTTGAGAATGCTTTACCCTAAACAAAAAACAATACATTAATAAAAACAAGTTAATGATCAAGATATTTTATTGCTATGGGTCATAGGATAGTATTTTCATTTTACCTTTCCAATGAAGATCACACATGATTAGCAATTTGCTTCAATCCCATTAAATGCAAAAGCCTGCACTTGTAGCCGCTCAAACTTTTATAAGCCTTAGTTTTCTTTTGTATAAAAACTGTGTGGCTCAACACTAAATACGACACGATGTCTGGTGCAGAAACAGGTGGTCCAGGATCCTCTGGAGTTAAGAAAAATGGATCAACGCCGTTCAAGATCCTAATTTTTTCTTTATAGCGAACCATAATGTCGGAAGCGCCACTTTCTAAAGATAACAGGTAATCATACTTTTCGTAGTAACATCACTGTTATTGTAACTGACAAGCACACACACTTTAATAACAGTAAACTTAAGATATAGCTCGATGTTCGAATTGATTATTTCGAAATGTTATAAATAAAATAAAACTTCTTTAATTGCCGCGTGCTGACTGTTCTGGTTCGATGATTTGCGTTTGTGTTTCTACAGGCCGCCATTTTGACAGTTGGAAGGTCACGTGTTCTGGACAACCTAATTATAGATCTATTGTGCCCCCTCTTCTCTGCTCCTTTGAAGTATATTTACTTCATTGAAGCAGCCTCTCCAACTCCGCTTCCCTTAGGAATTTCAGGATTTGAAGGGGATCAAGGCCGGGCAAAGCCCCCCCGTTGAGCTGGTGTTGGCCCAGAACATCGTTTCTTTCACGTTCTAGTGCTTCGCAGTTCATCAATAGGTGACGAGGCGTCTCGTTTTCTTCCCTGCAGAGTCTGCAAATGCCATCTTTTCCTATACCAAGTTTCCTCAGGTGTTCATTGAGGTTGCAATGACCTGTTAGGAATCCTGTTAGCATTCTGAGACTTCCTTTGTTGAGGGTCAGGAGTTTCCTTGACCTTTCTCGGTTAAAGTTCCCGAGGAGCTCCTTAGATTGTCTCAATCCTGAGAGGTTATTCCAATGGATTTCTCTCAGTTTTTCTTCTTCCTTCCGAAGTTCTGCCTTGAAGAACGTGTTTTCGAGGCTACAGAATGGTTCTGGTCCTATAAAGGGCGTCGATGCTCCTTTTCTTGCCAATGAGTGGGCACGTTCGTTTCCCTCAATCCCAGTGTGTCCTGGTATCCATTTGAGGTGAATTTTGTTCTCTCTGCCTAGTTTATTGAGTTTTTGTAGGCAGTTCCATGCCATTTTTGAGCTGATGATAGGGGAGCTCAGCGTCTTTATGGCTGCTTGACTGTCTGTCAGTATTGCTATTTCCCTATTTTTATAGTTTCTGTCGAGGTTTATTTGGGCGCATACTTCTATTGCGTACAGTTCCGCTTGAAGTATGCTTGGGGATGTTCCCATCGGCTCGGAGTAGTTGGTGCCTGGCCCATATACTCCTGCCCCAGTTCCCTCGGTGGCCTTTGAGCCGTCTGTGTACCATCTTATTGTACCTTCTTTGAGAGTGTGAATGGATGTGTTGCTCCATTCTTCTTTCGTAGACAGTTCCATGATGAAGTTTCTCTTGAAGCTGAATTTCTTGACAGTTTTGTCTTTTGGCATTATCAGGAGGTTTTTACAGATGTTCAGGGGTTGATTCCCCTCGGTCCGTAGTCCCCCCCTGATCCCCATTCTTGACATTCTGAGTTGAGCCTCTGCGGCACTTCTCTCAATCACTAAGTGCAGTGGTGTGAGATCTAGAATTACTTCCAACGCTGCTGTTGGGCATGTTCTCATAGCTCCTGTGATGCAGAGGCATGCAAGTCTCTGGATCTTCTCGAGTGTTTTCCTCGCTATTATTAGCTTGGTCCTCTTGTACCAGACGACCGCTCCGTATGTGATGATGGGTCTCACTAGCATGGTGTACATCCAGCGTAAAATGGATGGGTTACAACCCCATGCATTCCCCGCCATTCTCCTGCACACCATGAGTACGGATGTGGCCTTACTTACTGTTGCACTTAAGTGCTTGTTCCACATTAGCTTCTTATCCAGTGTTATTCCCAGATATTTTACTTCTTCCTTCCATTCTAACTCGACTCCATTTAAGTCGATGGTTTTGAGGTTTGGAAGCTTGTTTTTTCTTGTGAATGGTATCAGTGTAGTTTTTGTAGGATTGATGTTGAGTCCTATTTCCTGGCACCATTTCAAGGTTATCTTTAACCCCCTCTGTACTATGTCGCAGAGTGTTCCTTCAAATTTTCCTCTGGCCATGATGACGATGTCATCGGCATACCCGATGCAGGTAATGCCGTTCTCGGTGAGTAACCCGAGGAGCTCGTCTACTACCAGGCTCCATAGGAGGGGGGATAACACCCCTCCTTGTGGGCATCCTTTTGTTGTCTTCACCTGGATGGTGTCATCGCCCACTGTAGCGTGCGCTTTTCCGTATTTATCCAGAATGAATTTACATATAGAAAGGTTTACCAAGATGGCGTTTCTTTAGTTTGATACCCTCCGCAGGTTCTAGAGTTTGAGGTATAGTAACGGGATCGAGTTATGAGTCTGTCAGTCAGAGTCTTGTCAACTGCCACTCGGTGAAGTGACCGACCGAGATAGTAGATGGCTGGCCTTGCGCCGGTTTATCGATTAACGAGGGGTCGAGAACGGGGAAGATTGTGGGGCGGCTCGCTCTCTCTGTCGAAAACACTCGTGATGTGAAGATGTGTTAGTGAAGCAATTTATTATTTATGGTGGTATTTTTCTTGCTGAAGAACTCAGGTATGGAGTTTGTTTAGTTCTATTTTAGTAAAACTAATGTTCTTGTCGTTTCTTAAATCAGGAGAGATCAATTTCATCTATGTTGAGTGTGGAGAAGTAAATTCAAGAAGCCTGATGGGATAAAGAAGTCCTTTCGGTAAATTAAAGATGGCGATTAGTTAAATTTTAGGTGTTTATAATTTGTTTTCGTTGCAGGGTCCCTCTTTCGGGGTAGATCTCTAATAAGACCTAATGTTAGTCGTTCATTTTATTTCCAAAATGTTCTGGTGGTGGTCTCTGTCGGGAAATATCCCATATTCGAGCACTTGGTAGAAGAGCATATTTATTTTTGGAAGTAATGGCGGTTCTCCAGACAAAGCCGGACCGATGGTCTGACGTAGCCAGTTAGAGAAGGAGCAGGCGTCACCGTTCATCTTATTTTTGGATTCCGTTGTATTTAATTTTCATCAGGAAATGATTCGGAGTTTTAAGGTACATTGTTAATTACTTTTTTTATATGGAATTTTGTCTCCAAATAAAGGGGGAGGAAGATTCACCAGATTGCGTTACTGATTTCATCAAGATGGGAGCTTTGTTATTTTAATGATTGGGAGATAATTATCTGATATTTTTAATTTTAATTAGTGGGTGGAATATTGTTTCAATTTAGTGTTTAATCTTAAGCTAAAGTATTTCTTTTCTTTTGTAAAAGAGAAATAATTGGCCAATTTAATTAGTGTTAAAAAATGTAAATTTTGTCAGGTATCTAATGAAGATAATGTGTTGATCAAGATAATGAGATGAAGATTTTTTTTATTTTAAATAACTATTATTCTTTATGAGAGTTGTTCTAATATGTAGTTGATAAAGGAAGAATCCTAGTTTTTAATTATTTGTCTCACAATACGATATCTCATTTGCTGGGAAATTTAAAGTTGTTAGTTGGAGAAGTCCAATAAATTGTTATTCTTTTTTTATGTGAGTTTTATTTAGTATCTGTGTGGCCTGAATTTAAAAAGACACAACGTAGGGCAGGTCAGTTATTTAAATTTTGAATCTTATATTTTTTTATATTTAGACGATCATGTTAACGAATTTGTAGTGTAATTTCATTCATATATTTTTTTATTTTTATTTTTACACCCTCTGTCCTGTTTGGGTTCAAACAAATTTGAAAGTACCCAAACGGGATCAGAGGGAATGGTACCTTCCTTTCGCTCATTTTTTTTTTTAGTTTTCTTTTTCTTTGGCCTGGTTAGTTAAAAATTTTTTTAAGATCGAGCGAAGGAAGGGTTACACCACTTTGGTTCCAATTATTCTTGTGGACAGCATTTGTTGAATCCAATGGGATGTTGTGCTGTTAATGCCTTTTTTAGTTAGGGCTTTCTTGATAGCATCGCAAGAGGTGTTGTCGAATGCTCCTTATATGTCCAGAAAGGCGCAAATGGCCGTTTCCTTGTACTCCAGAGTGTCCTGAATCTTTTCTGTCAGCTCATACAGGGCGGTCTCTGTCGATCTGCCCGCTCTGTATGCATGCTGGCTTGGGTGTAGTGGTCCCCTGTTCAGTGTTTCCGTTCTGATGTGATTATCAATGATTTTCTCCATCGTCTTTAGTAAGAAGGAGGTAAGACAGATGGGTCTAAATGACTTCGGGAGAGAGGTGTCCTTTCTTCCTGCCTTAGGAATAAAGATGACTTGCGCCTTCCTCCAGGCTTGTGGTATACAGGGTTACTGGTAACTGGATACATTCCTTTGGTGATCTGATAAAACAAGAGGTAAGGAGTAAATTAACCCCAACATGCACTATACAAAACTCAATAGATTTTGAGATATTTCGATTTTCAACTTTTCTTAAAAAAATGGTTTCAAATGTCTTGAAATGTAATTTTCAAAAAATCTACTTTAACTTTTTGATTTTTTTTTTTGCTGGAATACTTGTCCAATACTATGCTTCCTTCTGGAATAAAAAATATCCTGAGGTATCTCGATCGTGTGAAAATTTCAAAGAAAAACTTTCACAAACTATTTTTTTTAAATAAGATTTAAAAGTTTTTACAAGTTATTTTCGCAAAATTGTCAAGGCACCTTGCGTACAAATTGTTTTAAAAACTTCCCTAGTGTAGTAGCTATCTAACAAGGTACGAATCTTGTACAAGAATAACAGAATCTCCCCGCTATGTACCGTTAACGAGGAACAAATCCTTAAGTCGGAACGTTTTAAAAAAAATACGGCCCTGAACGGGGGTCTAAAATTCTCGGATCCGGTCCATTTTCAATAGGTCGTATTTGGGGGTCACGAGCTTCGTCCCTACCAAGTTTCGTCCCGATCGGTAAAACTTTCAGACACTTAGAGTGGCTATTACTAGGCTATTCCCAAAAAATCCCGAAATTCCCGAAAAAATGACACTTCCCGGGAACGGATCCCGCTCATTTTCAATAGGCATCGTGCCACGGTGCTCTTCTTTTTCCTCTTGCCTCTTCAATCGAGCCAAATTTTAACTTTCCCACATGAAAACTGGCGACTCTAGAGTGTTTCCTAGCAAAGTCACAGACAGACAGACCGACAGACAGACATTTTTCGGGCACAAGAATACGTATACTTACGAAACTTCTGTGACTTTGCTAGGAAACACTCTAGAGCCGCCAGTTTTCATGTGGGAAAGTTGAAATTTGGCTCGATTGAAGAGGCGCACCGTGGCACGATGCCCATTGAAAATGAGCGGGATCCGTTCCCGGGAAGTGTCATTTTTTCGGGAATTTCGGGATTTTTCGGGAATAGCCTAAGAAACACTCTTAGTGTCTGAAAGTTTTACCGATCGGGACGAAACTTGGTAGGGACGAAGCTCGGGACCCCCAAATACGACCTGTTGAAGATGGGCCGGATCCGAGAATTTTAAGACCCCCGTTCAGGGCCGTATTTTTTTTAAAACGTCCCGACTTAAGGATTTGTTCCTCGGTAACGGTACATAGCGGGGAGATTCTGTTATTCTTGTACAAGATTCGTACCTTGTTAGATAGCTACTACACTAGGGAAGTTTTTAAAACAATTTGTACGCAAGGTGCCTTGACAATTTTGCGAGAATAACTTGTAAAAACTTTTAAATTGTATTTAAAAAAAATAGTTTGTGAAAGTTTTTCTTTGAAATTTTCACACGATCGAAATACCTCAGGATATTTTTTATTCCAGAAGGAAGCATAGTATTGGACAAGTATTCCAGCAAAAAAAAAAATCAAAAAGTTAAAGTAGATTTTTTGAAAATTACATTTCAAGACATCTGAAACCATTTTTTTAAGAAAAGTTGAAAATCGAAATATCTCAAAATCTATTGAGTTTTGTATAGTGCATGTTGGGGTTAATTTACTCCTTACCTCTTGTTTTATCAGATCACCAAAGGAATGTATCCAGTTACCAGTAACCCTGTATATCCCATAGCCAGGCTGCTTCTGAATATTCTTACCAGGTGTGGCATGAGATCCTCCAGTCCTCTTTGCAGAAGAGCCGGAAATATCCCATCCACCCCGGGTGATTTGAATGGTTGAAAGGTGCCAATCGCCCATTTCAGTCTTTCGGAGGTGCAGATGGTTTTCGCGACCTCCCAATCTTCTTTCGTGGGTTTACCAGATTCGAACGAATCCTCGTTCCCTACTTTCAGTGCACTGCCTGGAAAGTGAGTTTCTAGCAGAAGTAGAGCTCTTTGCTCTTCATTTTCTGTGTAGTTCCCATCAGGTTTTCTGAGCGACATTGTTCCCTGAGCAATGCCTTTCGCTAAAGCTTTGTGAAGTCTGGATGCTTCAGGTGTTGAGGTGATATCCCTGCAGAAGTCCCTGAAGCTCTTCCGTTTAGCTTTCATGATTTCCTTATTGTAGGTTGTCAGTTCCGCCGTGTAGCCCTGCCAGTCTCCATCGCGCTTGGCTTTATTGAAAAGCCTTCGAACTTCTGCCCGGAGCTTGGATAGGTGTTCGTTCCACCACGGAGTTTTCCTACAATTTCTTTTCTCTCTAATGGGGCAGCTGGATTCGTATGAATATTTCAGCGCTCCGTTGAGAGATTCTAATGTTGCTTCTAATTCTAGATGGTTTTTGACTCTAGAATTTGTTTGTTTTATATTTTCTCTTAGGCTGGTGTGAAATGTGTCCCAGTCGGTGTTTCTTGGATTTCTAATGAGGGTGTTCTCTTGCCAGAGTCCCCTCATGTTGAATTCTATTATTCTGTGATCAGAGAGTGAGGGTTCGTTAGATACCCTCCAGTCTCTGATCAGTTGACATATGCTCGGACTACCGATCGTTATGTCTATTACGTCTTGACTCCTTTTAGTTACAAAAGTGGGTGTGTTCCCCACATTCAGTACATCTAAATTGGATTCAAGTAAAAATTCAAGCAGTTGCTCACCTCTTTTGTTGGTATACTTGCTGCCCCAGCTGATGTTGTGTGCGTTGGCATCACTGCCGAGTAGGAGCGGTAGCCCATGCCCGTTGCAGTACTCGACTAGTTTCTGGACTTCCATAGGAGGTGCTGATGTTTTCTCATGAAAGTACCCTGATGCTACTATGATGCTACGGTGTGTGCCTCCGGTGATGTTGACCCGGATTGGCACAAGGTCCCGTGTCATGAATTCTGAGAGACATACATATTTAATGTTGTTTCTTATCAGGATGCAGGCCCTTGGGGTATCACTTCTGATATCCCAAATTGTCTTGCAATCCTTTCGTGGTAGGTCCCTTACCTGCCTCTTGTATGTCCAAGGTTCTTGTATAAGCACAACACCCAGGCATGACCTGTCGAACGCCCGAGCTATGACGGCTGATGCCCCCCTAGCATGATGGGCGTTGAACTGGGCCATGCTGGTGACATTTGCTGTGCTTATACTGGTCATTGGTCTTCTTGTGTTGGGGTGCTTGCCCCCTGTATGAGCATAGGCTCTTCATAGGTTCCCGATGAATCCTCGGTGACATTACCTTTATCGGTTGATCTTACCATGGTTGATCCCACGAGTAGCAAGGGAAGGGTGTTCCACCTATGCAGAGCCCCGCATGCAAAGGTGAGGGGATTGATACAGTGGGGTGCCCCCTGGTGCCCCAAGGTTGAATCCAGTAGGGGCTTGTCATCTATCCAGTCACGCATCCCATCAGCCTGGACCCCCGCCTTATGATTTAGGTTTTTTAGTGAGGTTGTCTCCTCTTGGTTCAGGCGATTAAGCCCAGACCCCCGCATTTCTCTGTCCGCGAGACGTGTCCACGACAACAGATGATACGGTATATCAGATAGTCCACAGTCGGACATCTCTGGCGCCGTTATCCCTAGTGCAGACCTTTAGTCACGACACGACAACTAGGTTAGGGGAGGTGGTCCGCGGCAAGGCTTTAAGCTGCCAGTCTAGAATTTTACCTACGACGAGCTCTATCACCACTGCTAACCTTACTCACTTACGCTCATTGTAAGGCCTTCCCCCTATCCGCCACCTGGGGACGCGCCCGATGGGTACTCAACCGCACGGGACCATAACCCATGATAACAATTACAACAAAGTGAAGAATCGAGCTAAAGTACATAGGTAAGAAAAAAGAAGAATTTACTTTAGGTTCTACTTAACACCAGACCACTTCTCATGGATATCTTACTCTCACAAAAATTTAAATCCCCGATATTGAAAACTGCGGCCTGAAATAGAGGGACAAGCACGAGTTATTTCGGATTTTGAAGGGTAATTTAGACTTTAAGAACTTTGAGAAACTTTTTATGAAAGTTAAAAGTTCTTCATAATTTCTACAAAATTGCAAAATTTCGTGCAATAATCTTGAAAGATCAAGCCACAAGGGCGTTTTGAAATCAAAAGTTAGAAATTTTTGAGAAATATAGGAATTTTATATAAAAATTTTGAATATCTCCACAATTTTTATTATTTGCTTCTTGAAATTTTTTGTTAAAAAAAAGGTCTAGGTAGCTTGCTGTCTAGGTATCTATTGTAAAAATTTTAGTTCAATTCCTTTAAACATGTACTGTAACTCTAACTGTAAGAGCCATCCTATTGGATTGTTTTAGACAATTTGAAAATAGAATATAATATTATGTATAATGTAGCCATTGAAATGGATCGCACCTAGGTAGGATGAGAAGGAAAATATTTCCATCTCCCTCATTAAATCAGCCCAAATCGAAAAAGCAAACAGTGCAAGAATTAGGTAAGGTAATTAAAACGCAGCCACCCGCCGTTACATCAAGTAAACGATTCCCGTCAGCTCATTAAATATTCATAAAATAGAAGCGCTCTAGCTAGCGGAGTTCCAGCACTTTTAACAAACATCCGAGAGAGCGGCCACCGCAAGGGTAAACAAACCATTGCCAGATGTGTTTATAAAAGCGCCTCGCACCGATTGAAAGGTTGAGCTGACCTAAATACAGACCGGATGAAAGAATGTTAAATCAGAATCAAATAATAACCCTTTGCAAAGACAATGGTAACTCGTTAGGTATCATACCTACAATAATGAAAATGAAATCAAACGATAGAGCGAATTAATAAATGAAGGCAGCCGGAAATACAGCGCGGTCCCGAAATGGCAAGTAGGGGAAAACGCGATCCAATCCAATAAATTTGCATCGCTTCTTGAAACAACTCAATATTCGCAGTTGGCAATGTCTCGTCGCACCAATTCACTAGTAGATGGCAAAGCGCCTATCCTGAAGGAATTTCCTTCACAAATTAGGGAAAACCCATTGAGAAAATAGTTAGGGAATATTTTATTTTATATATAAAATAAATAGTATAATACGAGTAATATAAAAATAAAAATAATAAATAATAAATAAAAAAAAAAATAATATAATAGTTTATTGTATTTTAAACCTATCGGTTTGTTACAATGGTTGGCAGGTTATAAGTTATAAATCTAAATATTGTAGTTAGGTATGTATCTCAACTATAATGCATGAAAGAAAAAACTAACTAACCAACACACAATCACACCCACTACTAAAGTACCCCACTCAAACAAAGTACCCACAAAATCCATATTATACAATGTACCGCATACCCATCCCTTGATCTGACTGTAAAAACTAACAGGAAAAAACAATCATAACGAGCTACTAATCATAATATAGTTAACAATCATAATCAAGGATGTGACTCTATTTTTACAAAAGTACAGTATCAGGTCATCTTCATAGTTGTAGGCACCCTGTAAGTCTGTCAAGGACGATGTAAAGTTAGTTAAACCCTGGCAATCCCACGACACTACCCTAATGTTTTTCAAATTCAGTTTTTTGGAGTTTGACTGCAATTATACTTTGAACTATGTTCCTCCCATTTTTCACTTTCTTCTTTTCTTGAACTATCTTTTCCGGGGTTGCTTCAGAGTCCTCTGATGACTGTGGTTTGTTACGTTTTCGGTTTCTTCCGGTAAGTAGAAGCCGTTTCTTTTTGTTCTCAATTCTGTATTTCAGTGGCAAGTCTTCATTAATAAATATGTGCGTATTCTTTAATTTGCGTCTATTATTAAAGATGTGAGTGTTTAGGCGATAATCGTGGAGACATACCTTTACTGGTCTTTGCCGGTCATCTGCTTTCTGCCCAATTCTATAAATGGCTCTTACGCCAGATTCTGTACATTCGATATTCAGCTTCTGGCCCACAGTATCTATGAAAAATTTCAAAATTTCTTCGTCTTCCGGAATCCCAAATACTATGAGATTGTTCTTGTTTACTTCCTTTTGCAGAAAATCTATTGTGGATTGTTGCCTTTGCACCATTATGTTCAGGTCGTTATACTTCTATTTGTTATTTAAACAAATTTCTTTTATTTGCATTATCTCGGTATTCGTTGCTTGTAGATTACTTTTGAGATTTATTTCTACTTCATTTAGACGCTGCAAAATATGATCTAATTTCTTCTCCATGATTTTTGATTAATGATTTATTGTCTACGCAATAAATACACATTCACTTTATTGGTTTTATTTTAATTGTAAATTCTATACAACTCGGCAACGTCGATGTGGTGGTTTAGCTGTAACCTGGACTTATCACACTTTGATAACAGTTTTCGTCTTTTACGCCAAATTCTGATCTGCTTATTTCCGCGTATTAGTAATGAAATTTCCAATTATTACTTACATAAATTCACTCATAAATACTTTCACTAACTATTGTGCGCGAAAACAGTATTTCAAACTCTTATTTTTACAGGAATTTGGGCATAATTTCAATCATCGACCAAAAAACACATCCATACATACCGGTGCTACGTTGCCAACTCGTTGCCAACAAGAAAAAAGTTAGGGAAGATTTCTCTTCGAAACAAAATCCACATCAATAAATAATTAAACAGATTCGCCAAATTCACGAGCGCAGATCCCATTTTAAATCAAGAAAAATAAACAGCTAGGAATTAGGCGGCATCAGCAGAAATACCTAGTAGGTACCTACTTAATCACGTTAACCAGTAAAGATTCCGCGGCAGGAAGCAATTCCTCAACAACAAATAATTTACAAATGTATAAACAGGAAATCGAGATAGAGCTAGGAGAGAAAACAGACCCAGGAGGAATTAATAACCTGTGAATGAGACGGCCCATGATCGGAAATAGTTCAATCATGCTATTCTTCGAAGAGTGCAGATGTAGGATCACGCAAATGTTAGGCACCTGCTGTCCCTTTAAATACGTTAGAAAGTGAAAGTTATTCCTCGCCATTATATGACACCATAAATGAAGATCGCATAGCAGAGCACCCTCCAATACAGGTCTAGATAGAACAAGGCAGCGTTGTCAGATGTAGCATCTGCTACTTCGCCAACATTATCATAAAATACTAATACCATTACAAGACTCAATTAGGAGTTATAGTAGGTACTCGATTACCACACGGGGGAGGGATTCACCTCGATGTCCAGGTGAAGACCTCCGTTGTACCGGAAAGTGAAAATCATAGAGCGCAACAGGGAAAAAGCACCCTCAGAGTAGGATAGAGTAACGCAAACCAAAGCAAGGTTGTCAGGTGTAATAACCGCCTTCACATATCATGAAATCCAATAACCAAAATAAAGCTAGGATCATCAATTACAATTCCAAAAATAGGAATTCAAAGCAACCAAAAACAAATTAGTCTCGAGTATGTGAAAAGCCAATCAAATCAAAACAAAACTCCTTTAGCACATCATACGAACGTGAACTCCAATCAAAATTTAAAAACAAACTCCGAAGAAAATTGCTATAAAATGTTATTGCCAATCTGGACTGAGTTATCTGCTTTCTAACAGGTGTTAGGGGTAAAAACCTGGACCACGGTGAAATCGATGGTTGGTCTCGATTATAGAACCCACCAGCTCCAATATAGGTATTCATAAAAATTCCAGCATTCAATTATTACCCAGGCAAGCCCACGGGAACCCTGAGGAATAATTATAGAATAGCGGCCTAGTTTGGTCAGTTGGTCATCACATTTAAAATAGCAAAACAAAACTGCGAATTGCAGAGAACGTCGTATTCGAAATGATAAGGTATATTGACTCATCGCCTTACGAGGCCAGGTAGAACAAAAAGGTAGCCGCAGGGCAAATAGGTATTGACGGTCCAAAAGAGGCCAAATAAAGGTAGCCCAGTGAGGCAAAACGACGACACAACAAATAAACAAAATGAGTGAAAACAACTATCATGAGTATGACGTTAATTCAGGAAAACCGCTTTCACAATTGAGAAAAGCAAATTGGAAAGAAATTCGTATATCGTTCAAAGAGGAGGTAGAAAATCAAACAAACATGGTAACACTGCTCTCGACATTCAGGCCAAGCTAGAAACCCGACCAACAAACAAGTGATCATAAAAGTAGGGTGGAGTGTGCCTGTGTATCAGGTTAAAGCCCACAACAATAAACGCTCATAAAAATTCCCAAACGAAAGGAAGAGCGAGTCAACGAGTAAAGTTCATTAAAATACAAAATGAGAATTCGAAAATCATCGAGTAGATAAAAAGACAGACATTTCCGCCTTATCCCGGATCGTCTGAAAGCAAAGTGGTTGTATTCTTTAATTAATTCAAGCAGTTGCTTGAAATGAAATTAACGAGGAAATTAAGAAACTACAAAAAGGAAATTTGGCAAAGAAAATCGTCGAATAGGTAATGAGTCAGACATTTCCGCAATATCCCGGATCGTCTGAAAACCAAATGGTTGTCTTCTTTAATTAATTCAAGCAGTTGCTTGAAATGAAATTAAGAAACTACAAAAAGGAAATTAGGCAAAGAAAATCGTCGACTAGGTAATGAGTCAGACATTTCCGCATATACCGGATAGTCTGAAACCAAAGTGTTTGTATTCCTTAATTAATTCAAGCAGTTGCTTGAAATGAAATTAAGAAACTAGAAAAAGGAAATTAGGCAAAGAAAATCGTCGAATAGGTAATGAGTCAGACATTTCCGCAATATCCCGGATCGTCTGAAACCAAAGTGGTTGTCTTCTTTAACTAATTCAAGCAGTTACTTGAAACGAAACCAAAGAAACTAGAAACAGGAAATTAGGCAAGGAAAATCGTTGAATAGGTGAATCACACAGACATTTCCGCATATACCGGATAGTCTGTAACCGAAATAAAAGCGAAACGAAGTAATAAGACATTCCCGCAATATACCGGGTCGTCTGTAAACCAAAACAAAAGCAAAACGAAATAATAAGAAAGCACAGGTGTGCAAAAGAGTGGTTTTTGAAATAGATAGAAGTGTGAAAGTTATATGAAATATATCTATTTTCGTTTTCCACTTTTTTATGCTCTCTATGCTAAAAGGGATCTCTCTTCGATTTCCATTTTTTTGTACTCTCTATGCAAAATCACAGCCCATCTCGCCATTCACCATTTTACGCCCTTGCAAACGAATTCTCTCGCTCATCACTCGCTTTTAGACATCAGACAGGAAGCCAACAGTTGACCACAAGTATCAGTAAATTTCCCCGCTTTTCCGAAAGAAATCCCAATCAACCGAGATACGACGAGTCACAGTAGGTTCTTTTGCGCATCCGTTTCGGCCATAGTAATCCTGGCATACCTCAATCAAAGAGCAGGGATGACTACGGTAATTACGATAAACACAACGAGGAAAACACAACGGTCCTATTAGGAGAAATTAGGGAAACTAGACGATCACACGGTGGCTTTTCGCGAAAGACCAACGACGGGCCTGGGTCATTGATGTTACACCATTTAATCCATTTAAAATAGCAAACTTGATATTTTTTTCGGTATAACCAAAAAAGGTCGCCGTTTTGGAATTATTTTCACTGGATAGATCTGAGGCTGTAACGGCCGTCACCAAAATTTGATATTTCTAGCTTTCTGGTTATTCACATTCTTCAAATAGAGCACTAAAAAAATTACGCTATACAGGGTGTTTACTGTAAGGTAGGCCAAACTTCATAGGCTGATTCTTCAGACGAATGAAATAAACAAAAAAATTCTCATTAACGTATGTCCGAAAATACACCGTTTTTGAGATACAGGGTGTCGAAGAAATATTCTTTTTCCAGTTTTTTTACGATATTTCGGGCGGAACCGTATGAGATACAATGCTCAGCTCTTATACACACACTATATGCTCACTGATTCCCTTATTTTCGCCGTAAAATAAAGGTTTAAAAAAAATCAGTGGCGTAGATTTAGGGTATTTTGAGGGTTTCGACCTTTTAACTTCTACGTCACTGGAATAAATAAGATTTTAAGAAGCGCCTTTGAACCGTCCATGTTTTCCAAACCAAAAAGGTACTCACGGTTAACGGCTCTAAAGTGAACCGTTTCCAATAACAATGTCATTTTATGAGAGAAAACATTAATTATTATAGGAATAAGTTTTCACTACTTTCATTTTTCCAAAATGCTGTTGAAAAATTGTTAGAAAAGTGATGTTTTCTCTCATAAACCGCCATTTTTCTCGGAAACTGTTCATTTTAGAGCCGTTAACCAGGAGTACCTTTTTGATGTAGAAAACATGGGCGGCTGAAAGGCGCTGTTTTAAATCACATTTATTCCAGTTGCGTAGAACTTAGGGGGTCGAAACCCTCAAAATACCCTATATATCCGCCACTGAATTTTTTTAAACCTTTTACGGCGAAAATAAGGAGATCGGTGAGCATATAGTGTGTATAAGAGCTGAACATTGTATCTCACACGGTTCCCGAGATATCGTAAAAAAACTGTAAAAATAATATTTCTTCGACACCCTGTATCTCAAAACGGTTCATTCCCGGACACACGTTAATGAGAATTTTATTGTTTATTTTAGGCTGAAGAATCAGCCTGTGAAGTTTGGCCAACCTTACAGTAAACACCCTGTATAAGGTATTGATATAAAAGTGTTTTGTGGATAATATAGAAACGTTGTTTATGAATATTTACTGGCAAACACTGTCAGTATTCCTGTTCTTCTGATGGAGAGAAGGTAACGTTTTACGATTATATTATGTAGACACCCAACTGGGGTAATTTCGCAGAAAAAACTTCGGGAAAATAAATGTTGCGTCTGTGTCATACTTACACTTGATTCAAGAATCTGGGCTTTTTGAGGGAATTTAGAAGGAACGCCAGCGAGAAAGTGAATCATCTTGGAAAGCAGCAAATCCTGAAATATGTCAACTGTAATGCCCTAGTCATCTGGAATTTATCGTTAAATGTTGTGATTTATTTAATCTCAAACATAAATGGAATGTCATGATGTCAAAAAATGTTTCATAAATAACTTACGAAGCCACCTCTAAATTTATGTTTTCAACCTTTAGATACTTTGTAGAATCTCTAATAATAATAATAATAATAAAAATACGATAATATTAGTGTTTTATTTATCCTCTAAATTATTTATAAATCTACTTTGCTATTTTATTTATACATAAATGATATCTCAACACTTTTGAGGGGGGAGTCAGCTGAATCCTAATTCCTCAATTATTATGTCTGATGTAGTCGAAAACATCTTTGAAGGGGATTTTACTTGATGGCGTGGAATAATCTTGATTGTGTAGGACCAAGTTTTGAGAAGCGTCTCGTTAGCACGTTGTAAAACGTATATTCATGCTTGAAAGTATATTTTTGATATCTGATCTGAATATGATCTGATCGGTATCTCAAGTATATTTGTTAACAAGTGCCTTTGTCAGAGATACCTGACGTTTTGTGTAAACTATTATTATATTTCCGTTCAATTTTGTTTTTATTTTAGATGTAATCTTTTTGGATGATATTTCCCTTATGTGAACTTTTATATGTGGTGTTATAGAATATTATTAAATGAGCGACTATGAATGGACTGGTCGCGACGGTCCAGTTGCATGCTGTGCACGGTCTCCAGATTTAACCCCCATGGATCTATCTCTGGGGTCATCTGAAAAACATCGTTTATTCAACGTCGGTGCTCTCTAGAAAGGAACTCTTGCACCCAAAAACAATAATTCCATCAGAAGCCGATTCCATTTATGCATTCAACAGAATGTTATTTTTTCGAACCGTGGTTACTTTAGTTCATTTTATTTTATTTTTCTATTGTTATTAGTTGTATTGACTTAATTAAAAGTTATTTGATAAGAATTTATATTACATAATACGGTTTATTCTTAATGGTTACTGACATTACCGAGAGAAAACCAACTTCAAATATCTCAAAAACGGTGTACCGTATGAAAAAAATAAGAAACACCTTTTGTTTTAAAATGCATGGCCTATTGAATGACGTTATTGTATTTTCAATAAAATAAGTGGCGTAAAAGATTTTTTTGAAAAAGAGTGTTGTCACATCCATATCTCCGCCATTGGCTTGCATAATTTATCATCATACGCTAAATAAGTAACTATAGTTGCGTCACCACGTAGGTAAACTTGACAATTCGATGCGTCAAGTACCGTGTGCACGTTATTCATTTGAATGTTTTTCTAATTATTATAAACATGAGGTTTTTAGGAAAAAAAAAAGAAATTGGGTGTATTTTTTATCGAATTGAGTTTTTACGACTTTTCGTCCAGATCATGGGAAATTGAACGACGGAAAACCCGGATTGTTGCGGTACGTCGAATCACGAGTACGTACCTATAGGCTTAATATGTACGCATTTGTTACTCCTGAATCTTCCTTTAGATAGCAGATTAAAGTAAAAGCATAATAAGACATAACTAATACTAATACACAATAATACTGTTGTAAATTTTTTTGAGCTGTATTCAGGCGGAAGGTTCCGCCTGACAATAAATGAGTTTCTGAGCAGCGGAATGTTTACAGTAATATTTCCAGCTTTTCAGCTGCAAAATATGTCCAAAACTTTTCGACTTGCAGAAGCTGAATAAAAAAACCGAAAACATGAATAAATCATGGGGAAATGTGAACTTATTATGTTGATAAGAAAGGTGATTATGTTATAAATGGAACATTTATAGGTACCAACTGAACAATGGGGCAATAATAGGTATTTGCATTTTTACGAGTGCTATGTGTACGCCGCCTGTATATGTGTTAGACTCATATGCCGAATTCGCCCCTTTGCCGAAATTAGTACTCAGTTCGCGAAATGATCAATGCCAAATGATCGATTGCCGAAAATACGAGTAGATCCTATTTCGGAATCTGTTTAAGCTGATTTGCTCATTTCGCGAACTGAACTATCCGGACTTGCTGAAATGCCGAATATGAATGTATTTCGGCAGATTATCATTTTTAGTTTAGCATTTCGTCGACTGTGCAATTTAGAAATGAGCAATTCCCGATATGTAGCTGTTTATTTATGCGATGGGTATTTATTATTTTTTTTCCGCCCTAAAACTCACCGGTAAGTCAGGTCTTTGGTCAAGGTAGGTTTTTTCATTTTAGTGAAATTTTAAGGAAAAAAAAACCTACCCTGACCAAAGACCTCTTTTTTGGGCCCAACTCGGTATCGCCCAAAAAAGGTACTAGTTTACTGCTAAACACACACAAGACACATAAGACACCTCTTGCTTCCTTCGTTTTACAAAACTAACTGAAATAACAAGTTGAAAATTGCACAGACAGCGAACACGTACAACATATCGGGAATTGCTCATTTCTAAATTGAAATAAAAATAATAACCGCTTCGAATAAGCTGGGACACCTGTATATAGGGTGTCAATTTTAAAACTTGCCACCCCCAAATTCTTCCTTGAAAAATATTTTTCAAAAAAATCCCGAAACAAGTCAATTTTTAAATTTAATTTATGTTCTATTGACGTGAAAATATTTTATACAGGGTGTTCCCTGACTCAGTAATGACGGCATTGACTATTTTTTTAAATGGGACACCCTGTATACTATTATATTTTCAGATTGTCTGAGAAAATCCAGTAGGAATGGTTTTCACAGTTGCAGCTTACATTGAGTAGGTTATGAGTTATAAACAAATGAAAGCGCAATTTTCAATTTTGAAAGCACATGTACCTATCTTAACTTTTGAAGCGGTATCCTATGATGTAGATGAAATTTGTATACAGGGTGATCATAAGTCTGATAATTTTCGTCACCCTGTATGAAAATTCATCCACACAATAGGATACCGCCTTGAAAAGTTAAGATAGGAACATGTAAGCCGTTTTCCGATATCTGTAGCTGTTTTCAAAACAAACTCCTTTGAAAATGAAAAACTGTAATTTTCAATTGTTTATAACTCGTAAGCTACTCAGTTAAACCTTCAACTATAAAAACAATTTTTATTGGATTTTCTCAGATAATCTGAAATTGTATTAATATACAGGGTGTCCCATTCAAAAAAATAGACCATATCTCCGTTACTGAGTCTAAGAACACCCTGTATAAATCTTTTTTACGTCAATAGAACATTATTTACATTAAAAAATTGACGTGTTTCGGGATTTCTTTGAAAAAAAAATTTCAAGGAAGAATTCGGGGGTGGCAAGTTTTCAAATTGACACCCTGTATATACAGAGTATCCCAGATTATTCGAAGCGGTCTCTGTAGGCCGATCGATGGACTTTTTCAAAAAACTTTTTGAAAATTCAAGTACAGAATCACAATGGTCATAATTTACAATTATTTTGGAGTATACAGAGTGTTCCATATGACAGTGGCATATCAAAGTTATGATTTTTTAAATAGAATGCTTCTATATTATTGCATTTTTAGATTGTCTGAGAAGAAAAAATAAGATTTTTTTATTGGGCGACGCCTGGAGAAATCTCAGAATTTTTCAAATTTTTTATCACCCTGTATAAACATTTCATCTGCATCATAGGATAGTACATGAAAAGTTAAAATAGGGATATGTAAGCCGTTTTTCTCTATCTTCAGCCGTTTTCGTTTTACAGGGCCTTGAACCTGAAAGATGACGATTTTCACTTGTTTATAACTCAAAAGCTTCTCAATTTAAACACCAATTGTAAAGGCCAATCTTATTTTCTCTTCCCAGACAATCTAAAAATGCAATAACATAGTTTCCATTTAAAAAAAACATAACTTTGATATGCCACTGTCATATGGGACACTCTGTATACTCCAAAATAATTTTAAATAATAGCTATTGTGATTCTGTACTTGAATTTTCAAATTTTTTTTTGAAAAATTCCATCGTTTGGCCTACAGAGACCGCTTCGTATAAGCTGGGACACCCTGTATAGGGGGTATAACGGTTTATATAATATAAGAATGAGTTGTTGTTGACATCCTGGTGAAGCATCCGCTTTTTCAGCTGGTCTAGAGAAAACCCCATAAAAAACCTAGACACACCATCATTCTGCTCATATTGGTTTTATACCAAAGTATAAATATTTCATCTGGAGTGAGGCGGTAGTACTTTTTTAAGTATTTTTCAAAATAATATTCGTTGAGGTGCTTACCGGGATGCCACTGGATTTATTATTTTAAATCTATTTACGGCTAAATGAGCCCTTTACTACTGCAAACGAAACTTTGAAATTTCAACAATCTTGGCTAAAGTTTATTTAAGATATTTTCGAAATAGACGATTTTGTATTAAAGTTTAACACCCTGTATCTCAAAAATTAAGCGTTTTAGAGCAATGTTTTATAGAAAAAAATACAATCATTTTTACGTGTTCCACCGTTTGCCGGAGTTATGAACATACAAACTGGAACACCCTGTTTTATTCATATTTCTTCTACAGGGTGTTACAAAAAAGGAGGTCAAGCTCTTGGCCACAGATTGTTGGGTCAAAAATAATGACACTTTCCTTATGCCATTTTTCACATAGGCGTCTCATTTTCAAGATACAGGGTGTCAAACTTTAAATAAAAAAAAAGTGTTTTATCAATAACTCCGTTATTTTTTAAGATACTCACTTGAAAATTTGCATAGCCTTCTTTCTGATTGATTATGAATAAAACACTAATGTTTTATAAAATTCTACTGTATATTGATCGATGATAGAAACGTATTCAGAGATTCTACGAAGTAAGGGTTGAAAACATAAATTTTATAGCCTTCTTTCTTATGCAGACACACATTTTTAGAAAAAAAAAAAATCAAAGAAAACCCAAGCGCGAGCGCACGAAAGGGGGTTTATGGCAGACCTTGGCCCCCCAACATTTTTCTGCGTACGCCTATGGCTCCGATGTATGGTTTTTTTGATTGAGCGTTTATTTGTTTTACTATCCTCACTCTTATAACATTTTGATTTAGGCCTTCGTTTACGAGATATATCAACATGTTTGGGTGTGTGTCATTGATCAACTTACTGATATTTAAATTTCCCAATTTCTTTTTAGAGCGGTGATTCGGTGGTGGCTGATTCGGATATGTTTCTGCATAACGTGTTCGTCTAATAGTCAAAAAGTATAATAGGTAAATTCGGATTGAAATGCTGACTGTAATTTATTTAAGACTTACTTAGACGGGACAACAGAATTTTCTAAGCAGACCTTGAAAATAAAAACAAATGAGGTGTTTAATTGTCAAAACTAAATTATTTTAATTATTTTTTTAATTATTGGAAATAAAAAAGAAATTGGGAAATTTAAATATCAGTAAGTTGATCAATGACACACACCCAAACATGTTGATATATCTCATAAACGAAGGCCTAAATAAAAATGATATAAGAGTGAGGATAGTAAAACAAATAAACGCTCAATCAAAAAAACCATACATCAGAGCCATAGGCGTACGCAGAAAAATGTTGGGGAGCCAAGGTCTGCCATAAACCCCCTTTCGTGCGCTCGCGCTTGGATTTTCTTTGATTTGTTTTCCTAAAAATGTGTGTCTGCATAAGAAAGAAGGCTATGCAAATTTTCAAGTGAGTATCTTAAAAAATAACGGAGTTATTGATAAAAAACTTTTTTTTTATTTAAAGTTTGACACCCTGTATCTTGAAAATGGGACGCCTATGTGAAAAATGGCATTAGGAAAGTGTCATTATTTTTGGCTCAACAATCTGTGGCCAAGAGCTTGACCTCCTTTTTTGTAACACCCTGTATTTACGCATTATCATATGTTTACAATTTTTGACTCGCAATAAGATGCGAACGATCGTTTGTAGCAAAAAAAAAATAGCAACCTTTTTTGTAGGAAATCGCATGCTCTGTAAATTTGATAATAACAATTTTTACAATAAAACCAACAGTTTAAGAGATTTTTGCGAAAAACTGATTTTCATGATCTTTGAGCTTAAATAAAAATTTTAGGACAACATGTTGGATCGATGGGGACTTTTCTCATTTTATTTAAAATTACTATTCAAAGGACTGTGTAAATTTTTAGCTCTGTCGGAGTTTTGTCTTGGTTGAATGTCTATTAATTTTGACTGGATTATTTATAATACGTTGTATGGACCTCAAGTAGGTAAATAAAGAATCTGTTCCTGTAGTAATAATTATTGCTTGTGAGTTATCTTGAAGTTACAGCCTACAATCACACAACATTAACACCTATATTAAATTTTTCTTTTTTTTTCATTATACAGGGTGTTAAGAAAATGACGGATAAACTCTTAGTACATTGAAGGGACACTCAGTACAGTACGGGAAAAATAATTTTAAAAAATCCAGAGCTACATTTTAAAAGATATAAGAAAAATATTGAACAATAAATTTGGCAACGCTTCACGATAACTGCTGGTATTTGGTAATTTTGTCTAATGTCTAACAACGTAGGTAGTTATCAAAACTGTTGTTGCCAAATGCTTTTTTCAGCATCTTGAAAAAGAAAAAAGAAATCTTATTAAATTTTCCAAGCCATGCAGTAATACATCTTATTAAGCAATTTTTTTAATTGATAACGATTAAAGCACCGTTTTTCATATCTGTCTGTAAAATCATCTACAAAAACAAAGATAGTAAAATGTAAACTTTGGCATTTTTTTATCTCACAAAAAAAAAGTATTTAAATTTATTGATTATGAATAAAACACTAATGTTTTATAGAATTCTACTGTATATTGACCGATGATAGAAACGTTACACGTGTTTCGCTACTTTTCATGTAGCATCTTCAGACGTAAATAAAATTATTGATACAGTAACATAGCAACAGTATTACCTAAGTGATCATGAAACAAGTAACTAGATTTAAATGAATTTTTAAGAGAACTAACTAGATCATAATGTATTTCTTCAGAATCTTCTTAGTTGTTGATATCAAGAAGAAAATCAAGTAGTGGAGAACGATATGTGTCTAGCTGTTCATTTATTACTGTGTATTGTTGATTATGTAAATGTCTGTGGATCTCTAGAGATTCAAGAAAATTTAATTTAAAATAATGATCACAATGATGTAGTAATTCAATTTTGTTGTTTGCTGTTAGAGTGTGATTGTTTTCTATTAAGTGTTTTGCAAAATTTGATCTTTCTGGATGCTTGAGTCTGTAAGAGTTTAGGTGTTCGTTGTATCTAATTTCTAGATTTCTACAAGTCTGTCCTATATAAACTGAATTACAATGAGAACAGTTTAATCGATAAATTCCAGGTTTCTGTAATTTAGATAACTTTTCCTTTGCATTCAGCAATATAGAACCATTACTCATAAAAGATTTGAATGAAATATTAAATGTAGTGGTGTTAGAAATTATCCTTGATATTTGTGTTGAAACGTTTCCAAAGTACGTTAGTGATGAATATTTTCTGATTTCATTGTTTTGTTGAGGATAAATGAGGTTTATGGCTAATTTGTGTTGTTTTTTGTGTAATAAGTCGTCTATTAATGTTTTTCGATAACCATTCTCTTTTGCAATTTGTTTGATAATAGAAATTTCTCTGTTGAAGTTGTTTACTGACATTGGTATCGTGACAGCTCTGTGTATCATTGAATTATATGCTGAAAGTTTGTGTGAAATTGGATGATTTGAATCGTATGGTATTGTCATATTTGTATGTGTTGGTTTTCTATAGACAGAAAAGTCAAACTGATTATTCAATCTCGTGATAGACAAGTCTAAAAAGTTTATAGAATTATTTTCCTCACATTCTACAGTAAACCTAATATTTGGATGTAAGCTATTGATGAAATTAAGAAAGTTATCTAATTGTCTAGAGGAACCTACAAAACAAGAAAGAATATCGTCTACATACCTAAACCAAAACTTGATGCTATCTGCTTTGTCTGAGTGAAAGATTTTCTTTTCAAGACTATTCATGAAAATATCTGCTAAAATCGGAGAAATTGGACTACCCATTGGAAGGCCTTCATTTTGAAGGTAGAACTTATTATCAAAGGAAATAATCAGTTTGACTTTTCTATCTATAGAAAACCAACACATACAAATATGACAATACCATACGATTCAAATCATCCAATTTCACACAAACTTTCAGCATATAATTCAATGATACACAGAGCTGTCACGATACCAATGTCAGTAAACAACTTCAACAGAGAAATTTCTATTATCAAACAAATTGCAAAAGAGAATGGTTATCGAAAAACATTAATAGACGACTTATTACACAAAAAACAACACAAATTAGCCATAAACCTCATTTATCCTCAACAAAACAATGAAATCAGAAAATATTCATCACTAACGTACTTTGGAAACGTTTCAACACAAATATCAAGGATAATTTCTAACACCACTACATTTAATATTTCATTCAAATCTTTTATGAGTAATGGTTCTATATTGCTGAATGCAAAGGAAAAGTTATCTAAATTACAGAAACCTGGAATTTATCGATTAAACTGTTCTCATTGTAATTCAGTTTATATAGGACAGACTTGTAGAAATCTAGAAATTAGATACAACGAACACCTAAACTCTTACAGACTCAAGCATCCAGAAAGATCAAATTTTGCAAAACACTTAATAGAAAACAATCACACTCTAACAGCAAACAACAAAATTGAATTACTACATCATTGTGATCATTATTTTAAATTAAATTTTCTTGAATCTCTAGAGATCCACAGACATTTACATAATCAACAATACACAGTAATAAATGAACAGCTAGACACATATCGTTCTCCACTACTTGATTTTCTTCTTGATATCAACAACTAAGAAGATTCTGAAGAAATACATTATGATCTAGTTAGTTCTCTTAAAAATTCATTTAAATCTAGTTACTTGTTTCATGATCACTTAGGTAATACTGTTGCTATGTTACTGTATCAATAATTTTATTTACGTCTGAAGATGCTACATGAAAAGTAGCGAAACACGTGTAACGTTTCTATCATCGGTCAATATACAGTAGAATTCTATAAAACATTAGTGTTTTATTCATAATCAATAAATATGCAGAGATTCTACGAAGTAAGGGTTGAAAACATAAATTTTAAGTATTTAAATTATTTTTCTCATATTCTACTGAGTGTCCCCTGCAATGTACTAAAGAGTTTATCCGCAATTTACTTAACACCCTATATAAGGAAGCCCTTACAGTCACTGTGATAGATTTGGTAAGATAGTCGTCCCGCATCGCATTGTGTTATACTTCATGCTTCATGTTTCTCCAGAACAGTTCGCTCCTATGTATCTATAGTTCCATGACATGAGGCTATCAAATCAACGAGAACGACTGAATTCAAAACCTCGCAAAGCTGAGTTCATGTTTACTTTTCATTCAAAGAGAATGCTTGTTTTCTATTTTTAAATTTGAAATCTTCATATAAATATTAGAAAAGTTCTTTATTGAAATGAAAGAAAAACATTTTGTCGTATTGCATGAGATGAGAAAGAATAACGTTTCCTTCAAATCCTGAATAAGCTCTATGACAAACTTTGACAGAAGATAGGTCACTTAATTTTAAACATGTTATTTCTAATAAACATGTCGATTTGCTTTTGTTTATGAGTTATAAACAAGTGATAATCGCAATTTTTCATTTTGAAAGCAGTCTACATCGGAAACGACTCGAGATATTGAAAATCTGATCATTTTCATCACCCTGAATTAAAATTTGAACCACAAAGTAGGATACCATATGAAAAGTTTAGATAGGGACATGTAAGCCGTTTTCCGATATCTGGAACCGTTTCCGATGTACAGTGCTTTCAAAATGAAAAACTACGATTTTCACTTGTTTATAACTCATAAACTACTCATTTTAAACTGCAATTGTAAAAACTATTTATACTGGATTTTCTCAGACAATATGAGAAAAGAATAATAAAAAAACAAAATGTCGTCCTTACTGATCCATGTATAGAACTGCATCACTTTGGAACAGCATTCCAAAGGGCGTGTTTCCCGAAGTATACAACCTACAGAGATTCAAGGCCAACGTGAATCGATATCTCCGCTCATGCACCGCTCCCAGAGCATCATAGGGATTTCCCTGCAGTGCATGTGCATTTTCAATAAAAAAAAAAATGAAAAAATATGAAGGAATGAAACATGAAATTTTATGCCAATAGAATATAATTTAAATTAAAAAATTAACCTGTATTTTATTTTTTCAAAAAGAACAGTACTTTCCGTTTTATGGAATTTATTTCTTACTTATCAGATGCACTGCATTCTTTTAAACGCTTGTAACATCTAAACAAAAACGAATCTGACCCATGTTTATTGAAAAAAAATTGTTTTAAATCAAGTGACCTATTATCTGCCAAAGTTTGTCATAGATCTTGTAGAACACCCTGTTTAGACTGACTTTTTAAATTGTGTATTAATATGTCGTTATGAAAATAAAAACATGTCAAAAAAGAAACGTTAATATTTGAAAATTTTACTATGGATATATCGTAGAATTATTCCTGTTACACTTGTTTCGCTAACAGCGGATGTTATAAAGGCTCATTAAGTTACCGGGCAGATTTCTGTGGCCATTTCTGAAGAAGGTATCGAGTCTAAGCGGAATTTTTTTTAATTTATCTATTCTTGACATAAAAATGTTAATAAAAGTCATTTGATGTCGACATAAGCTTCAAAATCGAGCACAGAAATCTGCCCGTTAGCCTAATGAGCCTTTATAATATTGGCTGTAAGTATTCTAAAAGTAACATCTTCAGACATGTAAATCAATATCAAAATTATTGATAAAAACATAACGTATACAGGATGATCCCGAAATGGCGGACACGGTATACAGAGTGATGTAGAGGATGTTCAGGAATACTGTAATTTTTAAACAAAAATTGTTTCCTTGTCTTCGTTACCGAGATATAGGGTATCCTTTTTCTAAAATTGAAATCAAAGTGACAGTCAAATTTAAACAACCTCCACTGGTAAAGTACATGATTTGATATAACTATTACGATAGTGTTTGTTTAAATTTTTTTTTTATTATCGGTAACGGAATTACAGGCATTCAAAGTTTACATGAGTTCAACGAAAATTTTCAATGTGGCATCGTTATTTGAATTCAAGTTCAACAATGTAACTAAAATCGATTTTGAATAATATTATCGGGTATGATGCATCCCTGCAAAGATATTTGTTTTAAACTTTGTTGAACTTGCCATTTCATGTGTTTCCATGGTAACATCTTACTGGATACTACAGACCTACACACTATTTTTCTTCCCAAATAAGGGTATTCAGTATAGTGTTGTGATTTTTTTCAACAAAAGTGGTCATATCTTCTTAAAAAAGATATAATACTAAAGAAAAAAGTTAGTGAACTAACAATCCTTAATCTACAATTGATGCTGGTGGTGCTTCCGTGTCCACCATTTCGGGATCACCTGTATAGAAACAGCATGGTAATTTACAGTGATCATGAAACACGTATTTACGTTATTTTTAAATTTAAATTTAAAGAAATTTCAATAGAAGTCTCTATATCATAATTGACTTTCTTTTAAAGTTTCTTAGTGGTTGATATCAATAAGAATTTAATATTTATTCAATATTTAAAAGGTAATATTTAAATTTTTACTCCTCGAGCTCGTAAAATCGAAATTTTTTACAACACATTTCGTGTCAACCATAGAAATGAACAACAGATCTGGAAAGCTCACGCTTTGTTGGGAACGCAAGCTTATTTCGACTGTCAGAAAGCAGCATGCCTTTTCAGTCTAACAAAAAATGTTGCGTTACGTCGAAGCAGAGTAAAATCTTAAAAAATGATATTTATTTTATGAATTTATAGTTTATTAGACCAACACAGACTGCCCCATCGGAGCATCGTGCTCTTTCTAACGAGACGTACCACTTTTACAGCTACCAGAAAAAGAGAGAGGGTATTCCAGTTCTGTAAATTTCAATGGTGGCGAGAGATATTGTAATTATTATCGGATAATCAAGATTCTATTCGTGGTAATATTTATAATATTAGTTTTATCTACTCTGTCTTAAAAATGCCTAAATAGTATTTCCACTCGTGAATAGAAATAATCACACGTTTACCTTTATTTTTTGACCTGTCTAAATTATATTTGCTTTGGGCGACAAATCAAAATTTCGCTAAATTGTTTATCGATAGTAATTATTTACTCATGCAATTACTATGGCAAACACAAAGCTGACGAGAGATTTTGATTAAATCTTTTATAGAGTTTGAGTTAAATGATCGTGTGAACACAACGAGTAAACACAAAATCCAAGAATATTGGATTACCTATGTAGGTATATAATTTGGAATGAATATTTCAGCGGTGATAAGATTAGAACAAATCTTTCTTTGATTAAATTCCATTTTATTCCTTTGTGCTTCTCAGGCAGCTCAAGTTCGATGCGAATCAAGATAAAGTGAATAAAGACTAACTCGATAAAATTCAAGCCTATCGATTTAAGTCTGCAACAATTCCCGAAAGCTATTCGAAGGATAAAAGAAGCAGGTTTATTAATCAGTCGCAACTGATTTTTTACGACTTGAAATTCACAGTGACTATATCTCGAGCTATAAAATCTATTGCTTCCATGTCTCGTATTTTCTGTTACCTTCCTTAGAAAGGAAATTGTCGTGATATTTAAATGTATGAAACAAATTGATATAATAATGAATTTATATCAATTACAGCAATTCGATTGTTGAAAAACAATACCCAACGCTTTCTGAACGACACATTTGCCCTAATGGTATGATGAAGACAAAAACAGCGATGCCGTAATGGAATGGTGAAGCCAGAGACATCGATGTTATAAATAATTGTCGTTAATAAATGTCGTTAGATTTATAACCGTTAATCGTTAGTTTAAATAGTAATTTATTGTAATAATACACGTTAATAATAATAAGAACAAAACATAATTCGTTAGGTATGATTTGTCCTTCGCTCGTCGATTATGACATTTCACAGTCCCGGTGAACTTCGTTAGCGTTAGGGAACTGATCCTGCTCGACGCTCGGCTACTGTACTACTCATGAACGGTAGGTAGGTACTGGTCCGGGTGAAAATCTTCTGCAAGCAACGTCGTTGGACCTCCCGCATCGGGTGTAGTAAAACTTGCAGCATCGGTAGGTATTTGAGGGAAATATTCCAGCTCACTTTACGGTATATTATCTACATCCTCCGGGGCGGCGATTGGAATCTCCACAGGATACAGTAGTTGAATTGGTCGTCTCAAGATCGTTTTATTAGGAAGTTGAATTTCGCATGCACGAATTTTACCATCTCTGCCAGGAAATACTCGTGTAATTCGAACCATTTTCCAGGTCAGACGTGATGTCCCTGAAGTTAGATTCGGATTCGGATTCGGTGTACACTCTGGGTCAACATTATTGACAATCATAAGAAAAACGACTTTATGTAATAATTACTGCTGGCAACCTACAGAAAGACATATCTGGACTTTTGAACTTGCAACCCAGAACAAAGGGGCGCTGTCCCCCTCGAAAATGACGTAAAATTTAAAATTTATTTTCTCTCCTATATTTGTAATTAATTATTTGCGACGTCACGCCGGTTTTTAAAAAGCGAATCTATAGCACCAAATGATAGTTAGGAAGCTACTTTAGAACATATCGAAAGCTGCTCACTTGCAAACCAGAACAAAGGGGCGCTGTCACCCTCGAAAATGACGTGAACTTGAAAATTTATTTTCTCTCCTACATTCATAATTAATTAATTGCGACGTCACGCCGGTTTTTAAAAAGCGAATCTATAGCACCAAATGATAGTTAGGAAGCTACTTTAGAACATATCGAAAGCTGCTCACTTGCAAACCAGAACAAAGGGGCGCTGTCACCCTCGAAAATGACGTGAACTTGAAAATTTATTTTCTCTCCTACATTCATAATTAATTAATTGCGACGTCACGCCGGTATTTAAAAAGCGAATCTGTAGCACCAAATGATAGTTAGGAAGCCACTTTAGAACATATCGAAAGCTGCTCACTTGCAAACCAGAACAAAGGGGCGATGTCACCCTCGAAAATGACGTAAACTTGAAAATTTATTTTCTCTCCTACATTCATAATTAATTAATGGCGACGTCACGCCGGTATTTAAAAAGCGAATCTGTAGCACCAAATGATAGTTAGGAAGCTACTTTAGAACATATCGAAAGCTGCTCACTTGCAAACCAGAAGAAAGGGGCGCTGTCCCCCTCGAAAATGACGTAAAATTTAAAATTTATTTTCTCTCCTAAATTTGTAATTAATTATTTGCGACGTCACGCCGGTATTTAAAAAGCGAATCTATAGCACCAAATGATAGTTATGAAGCCACTTTAGAACATATCGAAAGCTGCTCACTTGCAAACCAGAACAAAGGGGCGCTGTCACCGTCGAAAATGACGCAAACTTGAAAATTTATTTTCTCTCCTACATTCATAATTAATTAATGGCGACGTCACGCCGGTATTTAAAAAGCGAATCTGTAGCACCAAATGATAGTTAGGAAGCTATTTTAAAACATATCGAAAGCTGCTCACTTGCAAACCAGAACAAAGGGGCGCTGTCCCCCTCGAAAATGACGTAAAATTTAAAATTTATTTTCTCTCCTATATTTGTAATTAATTATTTGCGACGTCACGCCGGTATTTAAAAAGCAAATCTATAGCACCAAATGATAGTTATGAAGCCACTTTAGAACATATCGAAAGCTGCTCACTTGCAAACCAGAACAAGGGGGCGCTGTCACCGTCGAAAATGACGCAAACTTGAAAATTTATTTTCTCTCCTACATTCATAATTAATTAATGTCGACGTCACGCCGGTATTTAAAAAGCGAATCTGTAGCACCAAATGATAGTTAGGAAGCCACTTTAGAACATATCGAAAGCTGCTCACTTGCAAACCAGAACAAAGGGGCGATGTCACCCTCGAAAATGACGTAAACTTGAAAATTTATTTTCTCTCCTATATTTGTAATTAATTATTGCGACGGCACGCCGGTATTTAAAAAGCGAATCTATAGCACCAAATGATAGTTGGAAAGCCACTCTAAAACATATCGAAGGATGCTCACTTGCAATCTAGAACACATTCTTTCCGACTTTAAATAATTCAAGATATTGTGTGTACAGAATGATTAATTACTAAAAAATAAAAAATACGTCATCAACTATCTTCATCTGTATAATGCATGGAGTGTGGAACAGCCAATTGTAATAAATTCACTACCTACTTTAGTTGTTAATTTTGTAGCATTGAAAAAACCCTAAAGAGTCCATTCTTATATTTAATTTTATTTAATTTATATTCAAAATTGACGTAACATTTTTTTGTAAAAGTTGCATTGTCCTTTTTTTAATATTATTATTGTATACATATATGTTACAGTTAAAACTCGTTTTCCGTTAGAACTAGTTTTCCCTAGTTAAAACTCGTTTTTACTAATAGGCTTTGTTAAAACTAGACATACCTAGTCAAAACTAGAATTTACCACTGATATATTTTACCGATTTTTACAAATTTTATGATTAACAATAATTTGCAAGAACTTTTGAAGATTTTAATCACAACTTTTGTAAGTATAAAATTTACATCATTATAAGACCTACCTATGTACTAAATTTCAATATTGTTAATCATTTTATAGAGAGCCTTGAAGAAGAATTAAATAAAATTCGAAAGCTTGGCGTAGAAAAAAGAGTGTTCTTTTCTTAAAACATTCCCAAATAATTGCTTATATCACATATAAGGGTGGAGTGCTAGAACGCTAATTAAAGATTTGTCAGATAATTATTGATTTTACATTGCAAATTTTGAAAATAGGGTGAATATTTTGAATGGTCTTTCATTTTTTATCAGTAGTTAACTCTTCTAAAATGGGGTTGAGTTTATTTCCAGGAATATCAGACTAACACAACACCGTAGGTAGGTAGGTCTTAATGAGTATAAAGACAATTAATAGCCTGTCGAATTGGAATCGGGTTTTAACCCATCGTCCTGACAGTTGTCAAGTCTGGAGCGCCCGAGAACCCAAATTTTTTGACAGACCAACATTTTGACAATACAGGACATTTTAAAATCAGTAATTATCTGGCAGATCTGTAATTAACGTTCTAGCACTCCACCGATATTGTTGTATATTGTTACTAATATTAGTATACAGGGTGTATTGTAACGTCCGCATAATATTAGCACCACGCGATTCTAAATCAAAAACAGAACAAAAAAGTCCTCAACAGTTTTTTCTTGATGTACACAGATTTTAAGATATGGACAATTTAACGTTCTTAAATTTTGCAACACTGGCGCTGGTATAAAAATTAAGATAACTTATTAGACGTGAAGTCACCTCACTGGTATAGTGTGCCGTTGCTATGTAATCGAAAAAAGGTGCAACAAGACAAATGTCATGCTGCGACGTGTCAATGTTGCAATTTTTTTAAAGATTTTTTATTTTTTCAATTTTTTATTCAACAATTAAAACGCGCAGTTGCAATATTGATTGGAAGTATTGGAACTCAGGAAATCAAATAATTCCTAGTTTTGAAATGTTAATTAAAACCATTTTTACCCTAAAAAAAATCTAAAATTTTGGATAATTTGGCTATTTTACTTCTTACTTAAGAATTTTTTAATAATATTAAGCAATATTTTTGAGTATTAAAAAACTTCAAATTTAAACTACAATGGTCGATAACTTCGTTATTTGAGGTCTAAGAGCTAAACGGTATTAAAACTTTATGTTCTGTTTTTGATATAGAATCACGTGTGGTGCTAATATTATGCGGACGTTACAATACACCCTGTATTATTGTATTTTCATATTACGTGACAATATCCAATAATAATGGTTTTAATAGTTGTAGTACAAAATGAGTAAGTCATGAGTTACAAAAAAGTGAAAATCGCAATTCTTCATTTTGAAGGCAGCTGATATTGGAATTGGCCCCAAATACCGCGCGGAAAACGACTTACGCGTCCCTGTTTCAACTTTCTATGTACTATTATATGATGTAGATGAAAGTGTTACATAGGGTGAAAAAATTAGATAATTTTCATCACCCTCCTGTATTAAACTTTAAACCACATAGTAGGATATGTAAAAAGTAAAGATAGGGACATGGAAGTCGTTTCTTCAATGTTTGGAGCGGGATTAACAATTTGTCCAATTAAATAGGTCTGGAAACATATTGGTAATTTAAATGAATTAAAAAAAAAATATTTTCGTCAACTATTTTGTGGACATAACATCTGTCAAAGAAAATAGTTGACGAAATTTATATTTTAATTTTTTTTATTTAAATTGCTAATAATTAGGTATGTTTCCAGACACCGGCGTGACGTCGCAATTATAATTATGAATGTAGGAGAGAAAATAAATTTTCAAGTTTGCAAAGTTTGCGTCATTTTCGACGGTGACAGCGTCCCTTTGTTCTGGGTTGCAAGTGAGCAGCTTTCGATATGTTCTAAAGTGGCTTCCTGACTATCATTTGGTGCTACAGATTCGCTTTTTAAATACCGGCGTGACGTCGACATTAATTAATTATGAATGTAGGAGAGAAAATAAATTTTCAAGTTCACGTCATTTTCGAGGGTGACAGCGCCCCTTTGTTCTGGTTTGCAAGTGAGCAGCTTTCGATATGTTCTAAAGTGGCTTCCTAACTATCATTTGGTGCTACAGATTCGCTTTTTAAATACCGGCGTGACGTCGACATTAATTAATTATGAATGTAGGAGAGAAAATAAATTTTCAAGTTCACGTCATTTTCGAGGGTGACAGCGCCCCTTTGTTCTGGTTTGCAAGTGAGCAGCTTTCGATATGTTCTAAAGTAGCTTCCTAACTATCATTTGGTGCTACAGATTCGCTTTTTAAATACCGGCGTGACGTCGCCATTAATTAATTATGAATGTAGGAGAGAAAATAAATTTTCAAGTTCACGTCATTTTCGAGGGTGACAGCGCCCCTTTGTTCTGGTTTGCAAGTGAGCAGCTTTCGATATGTTCTAAAGTAGCTTCCTAACTATCATTTGGTGCTACAGATTCGCTTTTTAAATACCGGCGTGACGTCGCAATTAATTAATTATGAATGTAGGAGAGAAAATAAATTTTCAAGTTCACGTCATTTTCGAGGGTGACAGCGCCCCTTTGTTCTGGTTTGCAAGTGAGCAGCTTTCGATATGTTCTAAAGTGGCTTCCTAACTATCATTTGGTGCTACAGATTCGCTTTTTAAATACCGGCGTGACGTCGACATTAATTAATTATAAATGTAGGAGAGAAAATAAATTTTCAAGTTCACGTCATTTTCGAGGGTGACAGCGCCCCTTTGTTCTGGTTTGCAAGTGAGCAGCTTTCGATATGTTCTAAAGTAGCTTCCTAACTATCATTTGGTGCTATAGATTCGCTTTTTAAAAACCGGCGTGACGTCGCAATTAATTAATTATGAATGTAGGAGAGAAAATAAATTTTCAAGTTCACGTCATTTTCGAGGGTGACAGCGCCCCTTTGTTCTGGTTTGCAAGTGAGCAGCTTTCGATATGTTCTAAAGTAGCTTCCTAACTATCATTTGGTGCTACAGATTCGCTTTTTAAATACCGGCGTGACGTCGCAATTAGTTAATTAAGAATGTAGGAGAGAAAATAAATTTTCAAGTTTGCGTCATTTTCGACGGTGACAGCGTCCCTTTGTTCTGGGTTGCAAGTGAGCAGCTTTCGATATATTCTAAAGTGGCTTCCTAACTATCATTTGGTGCTACAGATTCGCTTTTTAAATACCGGCGTGACGTCGACATTAATTAATTATGAATGTAGGAGAGAAAATAAATTTTCAAGTTCACGTCATTTTCGAGGGTGACAGCGCCCCTTTGTTCTGGTTTGCAAGTGAGCAGCTTTCGATATGTTCTAAAGTAGCTTCCTAACTATCATTTGGTGCTACAGATTCGCTTTTTAAATACCGGCGTGACGTCGCCATTAATTAATTATGAATGTAGGAGAGAAAATAAATTTTCAAGTTCACGTCATTTTCGAGGGTGACAGCGCCCCTTTGTTCTGGTTTGCAAGTGAGCAGCTTTCGATATGTTCTAAAGTAGCTTCCTAACTATCATTTGGTGCTATAGATTCGCTTTTTAAAAACCGGCGTGACGTCGCAATTAATTAATTATGAATGTAGGAGAGAAAATAAATTTTCAAGTTCACGTCATTTTCGAGGGTGACAGCGCCCCTTTGTTCTGGTTTGCAAGTGAGCAGCTTTCGATATGTTCTAAAGTAGCTTCCTAACTATCATTTGGTGCTATAGATTCGCTTTTTAAAAACCGGCGTGACGTCGCAATTAATTAATTATGAATGTAGGAGAGAAAATAAATTTTCAAGTTCACGTCATTTTCGAGGGTGACAGCGCCCCTTTGTTCTGGTTTGCAAGTGAGCAGCTTTCGATATGTTCTAAAGTAGCTTCCTAACTATCATTTGGTGCTACAGATTCGCTTTTTAAATACCGGCGTGACGTCGCAATTAGTTAATTAAGAATGTAGGAGAGAAAATAAATCTTCAAGTTTGCGTCATTTTCGACGGTGACAGCGCCCCTTTGTTCTGGTTTGCAAGTGAGCAGCTTTCGATATGTTCTAAAGTGGCTTCCTAACTATCATTTGGTGCTATAGATTCGCTTTTTAAAAACCGGCGTGACGTCGCAAATAATTAATTACAAATATAGGAGAGAAAATAAATTTTAAATTTTACGTCATTTTCGAGGGGACAGCGCCCCTTTGTTCTGGGTTGCAAGTTCAAAAGTCCAGATATGTCTTTCTGTAGGTTGCCAGCAGTAATTATTACATAAAGTCGTTTTTCTTATGATTGTCAATAATGTTGACCCAGAGTGTACACCGAATCCGAATCCGAATCTAACTTCAGGGACATCAGACGTGAAGCACCCTGATCATGCAGTAGGACGATGTCGTTGACCTTGAACGTTTTTGTTGATGACGACCAGCTGTTTTCATGTGCGTTACGTAGCTGCTGCAAATACTCGTTAGTCCATCTCTTCTTGAATTTTAATAATATTTGCTGTCGTTCTTTCCATTTCATTAAAATTGTGTCTCTCTGCAATTTGAAATCAGGGTTGGGTAAAGTACATTGTCGATTATCGTTTAATAAAAAACTAGATGGTGAGAGAATGACCAAATTATCTTTATCGTTATCAATATAGGTCAGAGGTCGGGCGTTAACAGTGGCCTCTATTTCTGTAAAAACCGTTTGAAGTTCATCAGCAGTGACAGATGCTTTTCCAAGAGCAAATTTTAGGCAATCTTTGACAGTTTTTATCATTCGCTCCCAAAAACCTCCCCACCATGCAGCGCGCTCAACAATGAATTTCCAAGTAATTCGACGATTAACGGTAAAGTCGGTTATTTCTTGGGTCGTTAGTAATTCATAAAGCTTGCTTAGTTCTAACGATGTTCTCTTGAAGGTTTTGGCGTTATCAGAATAGAAGGAACTGGGTACTCCTCTCCTTGCCACGAATCTTCTTAGAGCTCTGACACAGCTTTCTGTCGATAAATCCAGCACCAACTTCAAGTGTACGGCACGAGTTGATGCACAGGTTAAAAGCATTAAATAAAATTTACGTTTTTCGTTATGTTCGTTAAAGACATATAAGGGTCCGGCAAAATCTACACCAGTATCATTAAAAGGATTGGACATTAGACTTCTAATTTTCGGTAGTGGTGCAAATGATTCTTGACCGGGCTTACATCGCAACTTCTTACAAATGACACATTTGCTTATTAAAGACTTGATTTTTTGTCGTCCACTGATTATCCAAAATCGTTTTCTAATTTCGGAAAGCGTTAAATTCACTCCACTATGGAAGCAACGATTATGAGTTTCCCAAATTAATTTTTCTACAAAAGATGACTTCTTAGGTAGAACGATAGGGTTGACAGTATTGTATGATAATTCGGACTCTTGTAGGCGACTTTTAATCCTCAGAATTCCCGATTCATCCAAAAATGGCGTTAATTTGTAAATTGATGAACCTGTGTCAACTGAGTTAGATTTCTGTAGGTCTTCGATTTCTTCAGAAAATGCAATTTGCTGAGTTATTCTTATCCAGTACATTTCAGCTTCGCGTAGTTCTTCAGTCGTTAGCGTTATGGAAGAACCTTTATTTTTCTTGAACACTCGTTTCACGTATGCTGTAACTCGCAAGCATTTTTCTAGACGTTCGTATTTTTCAAACGAAAAAATCGGTTCGATGGCGTGATCCGGTTTTGCATGTACGTTAATTGCACAAATCACGGTCTCGTCTGAATATTCGTCGTTATTATCATGCGCGAACCACTCGTTTTCCGATCGCGATAAAAATTCAGGCCCGCACAACCAATGTTCAGCTTTACAAAGTTCAGCAGCACTGACACCTCTCGTTAACAAATCCGCGGGATTCGATTTACCCGGACAGTGTCTCCAAATTGAGTCGTTCGTTAATTTTTGGATTTCACTTACCCGATTATACACGTACGATTTCCATTTCGCGGCATCACCAGTAATCCAATACAAAGTGATTTTTGAGTCAGTCCACAAATTGATGTTCGTAAATTTCAATTTCACATTCTTTAGAATATAGTCTTTTAAGCGAGAAGCACAAAATGCAGCGGTAAGTTCTAATTTCGGTAAGGTAACACCCGTTAGAACTGTCGGTAAATTATTTATGTCGTTAATAGGTTCTTTGTACCACAGAAAACGATGACAGTCTCGATCGCGAACACTCAATTTTATTTGCAAAAATGCCTTCTCGATATCGGCGATTATTCCAATTTTTCCGACGCGAAAGTTCAATAAAATTCTCATTAGATCTTGTACCAAATTTTCACCGGCATGAAGAAGTTCGTTAAGTGACGGTAAATTTGGAGCGTGAGCAGAGGCGTCAAACACTACGCGAATTTTTGACGTCGTCTTGTCTTCGCGATAAACTGGACGATGAGGCATATAGTAGGTCTTCTGCGATGATTTTGAATTTCTAGGAGACTCCACTACTTCAGCGATTTCGTTATTTATGAGTTCACGAACAGCTTCGTCGTATTCGATTAAGCGAGAATTTTTATGAAGTTTATTCGTTAAATTCTTCATTCTCGATAATGCACCATAATAATTATCATCTAATGTGCACTCGTTTTTCCAAGGCAACGAAACTTCATATCGATCACCTTTAAATAATATTTGTTCATTAATAAATTGTTCGGTAAAATTATTTCGTTTCAAATCGTCGTTAATTCCAATAGTTTCCAAGTCCCAGAATTGCTTAATTTTCAGGTCGTTGTCTTCATCAGAGAATTGAGCATGTAAAGTCGTTACGATAGTCGTGTTTACATTAGTTGAAATGCAGTCAGGGTTCGGTCCTTGTAGAGTCCATCCCAGCTTCGTATTTTGAGCTACCAAATCGTCGGTAATGCGAACAAATTCACCAGTTACGATTCTCCAGTAGCTGTCCGCTCCTATAAGTAAGGAAATACCACCCAGCGTTTGCACCTGGCCCGTTATGGAAATATCAGCCAGATTTAAAGTGTTGAGAAGAGGGTGACTAATATCGGGACTCTGAAATGCATCATAACAAATCTCTGGAACTTCGATCGCAGTTATGAGAACCGATTCGTTATTGTACTGTGACTTCAACTTTAACTCAACCTTGTTGTAATATTTCGGTAACTTTTTCTGTGCACATCCGAATGGCATTACTGCTAGTTTCCGTTTACCCAGAATCTTCAACCCAAGGCTTCGTGACACGTCTTCTTTAATATACGATAATTGTGACCCTCCGTCGATGATCAATCGCACGAAAGCATCCGTTGAATTATTAGACGTTGTGGATATGTAGGCCTTGGCTGTTTGCAAAAACACTTGTTCGATATTCTCCGGGTTCTTAGTAAATAAACTAGTCGTTGTTGCCAAATTTGAATTCACATTATTTGTTCGTTTATAACTTGGATCACACATGGACGTTGAATGACGATAGTTGCAAGTTTCACATTTTATTTGACTTCTGCAATTTTTGGAATTATGGTTTCGTTTAGTACAGCGATAGCAACAATTATTCTTCTTCAATATGTCCTTTTTCTGTTCAAGAGAAATTCCAGAATTGCTACATTTTTGTGACATGTGACTTTGAGACTTGCAAAATATGCATTGATCTATTGTTGTCAAAAGACCAGCAGCGGTAAAAGAGTTATTACGATTACGAGACTTATTTTGTACGTTACGTGAATACCTCTGTGCGTTATGCGAGGTTGTCGGCTTGTCTCGATTATCTCTTTCGTTATCACGTTGAGCACTTTCTAATGAGTCTATCTCTATTTTGATAAACTGCAATAAATTATTGATTGCTATGTCAAGTTCCACATTAGAGTTAGAAATATCGCTACATACAGAAGAACTGCTTGACTTTGTGCTACTAAACAGTTCGTTACGTTTCATTTTATTATATTCCACTCTCATGTTGTACGGTAGTGCTTTAAATATAATTGACTTGACAATAAGACCGTATTGCTCTGTAGAAACACCTAGCGTAGATAGTGATTTCGTTACGGTAGCTGCGGTGTTGTATAATTTACGTAAAGAATATACGTCATATTTAACTGTTGATATTCCTAGGAGTTTTTGAATATAAGAATTGATAATTCGTTCGGTATCTCCATATTCATTTTTCAACATAGTAATGGCATCTTTATAGGAAGCTTGACTGTTCGTTAATCCAGCAATAGTGATAGAAGCTTTATCAATTAATAATGACTTCAAGTAGGTAAATTTAGCGATATCATCTAATTCGTTATTATCATGTATTGCTGTCTTGAATTGTTCCCAAAAACATGTCCATTCTTCGATATTGCCGTTAAATTTTATGAGATCAAGTTTAGGTAATCTCACCGTTATATTGCTGCGATGATTATGATAATGAATGTTGCTGTTGTTGGCGTTGATACCTTCGTTTAGACTGCGAAGATTCGATTCAGCTCCCTCTGCGTTAATTTGGACGTCGGCGTCGTTTACTTCGTTAATTTGGACGTCGTCGATTACTTCGTTAATTTTCAAATCTCTGAACGTATTTACAGTAACTGTCGACATCTTTCGCAAACGATATTCCATGCGGGATGCTGTTTCAACTGCAACATCTTCGTATTCCATAATTTTCTGACACTCAGCTTCAATTTGATCCGCGGTGAACGTTGGGATCAATTTTTCATTAAGGGCTTTCAAACTTTCATTTAATGATTTAATCCGTGCGATAGTGATGGTTAAATCTTCTTCGTTTAAAGTTGACTCGGGATCGTTAACACTGTTCACTAATTTCGTTAATTGCGTTCGGTAGTTTTTTCTTAACGCGATATTAGCCGTATCCATTTTGCCCGATTTCACTCACGTCACTCGCGCTTCACTCACGTTTACGATATTCGCTTCGTTTTGACCGATCTAAAGGTCCCTGGTTTCGGCACCATATAAATAATTGTCGTTAATAAATGTCGTTAGATTTATAACCGTTAATCGTTAGTTTAAATAGTAATTTATTGTAATAATACACGTTAATAATAATAAGAACAAAACATAATTCGTTAGGTATGATTTGTCCTTCGCTCGTCGATTATGACATTTCACAGTCCCGGTGAACTTCGTTAGCGTTAGGGAACTGATCCTGCTCGACGCTCGGCTACTGTACTACTCATGAACGGTAGGTAGGTACTGGTCCGGGTGAAAATCTTCTGCAAGCAACGTCGTTGGACCTCCCGCATCGGGTGTAGTAAAACTTGCAGCATCGGTAGGTATTTGAGGGAAATATTCCAGCTCACTTTACGGTAAATTATCTACAGATGTCTCTGTCTTCACCATACCATTAAGGCAAAAATGTGTCGTCCAGAAAGCGTTATTATATTTAAATGTTTTTATTGTAAGGCATGATTCCTGAAAGCCTTCTCCATACCAAGATAAGCTCCGACTACGATAAGGTAAAACAAATCTGTCATAAAAAATTGATATTGGTATGTTTGGGGATGCTTTCAGGCGCTCGAAAGACCTTCTCTTACACACAACAACCTGCCGAGAGATATGACCAGACTCTTCTTGAAAGGGACGTGGGAACACGAAATTGGAAATTTCAGTATATCTTTCAGTTGTCCAGAGATCCAGCGTGGGTTCGGACAGTTTTAATGTGCTGTTATTAATATTAAAATTGTGACACACTGTGTTAATTTGTATGTGTGTGATTGACCAAAGGATTATTTGACAACAAGGTTAACAACATATCGCAAAATAATATGGCATTCATTGATGTCATGCTGTGAGTCAGGTGTGGAAATTGCAGACACCTGTTTCGTCCTAATTGGGGTGCATCCTATGGTGCAAGCCAAACCCACCGTGAACTTTTTCTCTGATTTATTTTCATCATCTTTCTCACTATTAAGTGACTAAGGTTGTGCTGTGTGTTAGCCAGATACATTGTAGTGAAGAATCCCAATTAGGAAGAAACACGTGTCTACAATTTCCACCCCTGACACAGCATGACATCAATGAATGGCATATTGTTTTGCGATATGTCGTTCACCTTTTGTCAAATTTTGAATAGCAGGCCTTCTACCTTCACGCACACCAGGAGGCACTGCACTCATTTGTTGGCATGCGTTTTGGCTGCCTGGGGTGCATTCTATGGCGCAAGCCGAACCTACCATGCATTTTTTCTCTCATTTATTTTCAAAGAAATATTTACTATTAATTAAAGGTGAGTTTTCTCACTGAGTACATTACTTGATGCAATGTGCAGTAAAGTATAAAATTATTATAAGTTTTCATTCTATTAATTTTCCTGGGAAATATGAGGTAGGTTATCTCCCATAGACCTCACCCTTGAAATGGATGGTATAATGTATCTGGCCGCATTTTTCTACATCCCAAGGGAGAGATTACTGGAAAGGAGCGTTCTGCAAGTCAGACTTCCTCACTGGAAAACTGTGGTGGTTTTCTTCCAGTTAGTCTATCCTCTGAGCCGGATAGTTTGGGAAGGTCACAATAAATTGTGTGCCCATTAATTATTATTTTCAGGGATATCCCGCATATTGCGAACCCCTGTATCTTCGAATTATTTTTTCTTTACCCAACTATAGCGGTCTAATTTTATTATTGAATTATTATTTGAAGAACTAGAGATATTGAGCTTAGACGTCAAGCCTGGTGGTTTATTATTATATTTTATTGAAGTGCCGTAGGGTCGCGGAAGTCTACTTGCATGCCGGGAGCTTTCTGGGGACACAAGCAATCCCCCCGGGTGCCCTGTGCTTTGAGTCTGGTTTGATAGTGGTAAACTTATAAGTGTACGTGTAACTATAAAATATGAGCACAATGGTAAGAAGTAGAAAGTGGCATCTCGACAAGCGGCTGCCATCTTCCATGAAGCTGCCGCAATCATCAGGACTTGGCTGTCGCCATCATCAGGGCCTTGCCGCCTCCCTCACCAGGACCTGGCTGCAAACACTAGGAGCGGTTGCTGCTGCAGGCAGGAACTGCTTGCTAAAAATGTTTGGGATTTCTGGTTTATCCCTATAAATGATATACCATGTTACGGGTGGTCGTTTGCTAAACGGTCTCAAGATATATTCCTATCCTTGTTCTTCATAAGCACCTGCTGTATTATTGCGATTTACCTTTTTTCAAAATTTTACGACACAAAAGCAACTAGTTCTTCTACTGTGTGACGACGACAGGCTGGGTCAGAGGGTGGGATTACCTTGACGGGTTTATGACTTTTGCACAAGTTTCGATGAAACGGACTTTACCACGGCATTGTGCCGCTGCTCGACAAGGATGACACTTCCCGCTACCTACTCAACTGGCTGCTGTCAACCATTGACCATATGAAGAAGTTCATAAAATAATTGAACGAGATAAGTACCACAAGAGTCAGTCATACTGCAAATCGGATGTTTTTGTGTGCAGCACGTGCCTACCTATTCATATTTTTTATTTTATTATTTTATTTTATTTTGAGCCTCATCCCAAAGTGTTACTTCACGTCGAGCTCATTAGGTGTCCTTTCCTGTAGGGTTTTTATATTTTCATATTATTTGACATGGATTTTACGTACAGGGCCGCGCCGAACCTGTTGTACAGTCTGTCTCTCTCTCTTTTGTACAGTCTCTCTGTACAGCAGCTTATCTTTTACTTAAGTAGTAGCTAACTGAATGATTATTTAGATTGCATCATGTCGAAGTAAATGCATCATAACTGAGTAGTGTACTCATAAGTGTATTTTTATTCTACAAGACAGAATAATTACAAAAACTCCACAGGGCACCTCCAGGTCAGTTGCTTCACAAGTCGTAAAGACGGCGAAAGGTATGATAAACCCACATAAAATCACATATTGTAGTAGATCTATAGCAAAGTGATATCTATGACTTATCCTTACAATTAGCCACATTGACAGATCAATAAAATGGTCTTGAAAATCTTAATCACCTGACAATACATGGCTGTTGATCGACTGAGTAATGAGACGAAAAATTAGCAATAATAATTATTAGTATGCTGAAATATAATATCATGTCTCCATTACTGATATTTTATATTTATATGATTTTACCACAGTCTCTGGCTTACTTAATAATTTTATGTTTTATTTATTTAATTATTTATTTATTTTCCATCCGTAGGTACCCTTACATTACGGTTCATAATATTTATCATAAATAATTGTCATTTTACATGAAAAGTGTTCCATTTTAGTGTATTTTTTAACAAAAAAATACACTATTGAGGACGACATCACTTTCCAAAAATCACCCAAACTCATCAAATGTCCACCGATCATGACCCCCAGATTACGAAAAAGTGATTTTCCAAAATTCACCTGCCCACGATATATATATACCGAGTGACAAGTTTCAAAGCAGAACATAGGCGAATAGCATGGGAAATCACATATTTGCAGTTTATTTCTCACCACTTTTATCTATAAGAACGGTAATGGTGTCTATCGAAAGAGAATTGTTTTCTGAGCATGCTGATACCAAACACTTAATAATTAACAGTTTTTTTTATCGTGTCAGAAGAACTTAAACATTTTCAAAATTAAAAGATGAGCAGCCATGACATGCTAAATTCGGATAAATTTTTGGCTGTCAAAGCAAATATTTTCAATTATTTAATTTATTTTAATTCTGGTTGAACATCACTAAGCAATTACAAAAATCCTCATTTACCATCATTTTGTTTTACCAAAAATTTACCATGAAAAATAAACACGTAAAATAATTGAACTAAAACAATAACTAAGTACAACAAATATTCAAATAGTCCTTCATTTTGAAATCAATATTCCCACCCTTTTATAAATTGTGCTTCGGGCTTCGGACTTATGTCCGAGTTGTTGGCTATTAACGAGTGCACATTCAGCAATGACTAGCTCTGTAAATTTTGTTTTTCGTAACCCCAAGATCCCAAGAAAAATCACAACAAGGATAAGCTGCTAAATCGGGAGATCTGGCCGGCCAGTTAATAATACCACGGCGATAAAAACGCGTTTCGCATTAGAATAGCCATTATTATTATTCATTGACAATCTTTTCAGGGAAACGTGTATTGGTAATTAAAAATGTTTGTTTTGACAGTAACAAAATTATTCGAATTAGGCATGTCATGGCCGCTCACAATTTTAATTTTGGAAATGTTTTAAGCTATTCTGTCATCATAAAGAAACTGTTAGTTATTAAGTATTTGGTATCAGCGTGCTCAGAAAATAATTCTCTTTCGATAGACACCATTACCGTTCTTGTAGATAAAAGTGGTGAGAAATAAACTGCAAATATGTGATTTCCCATGCTATTCGCCTATGTTCTGCTTTGAAACTTGTCACACGGTATATATATATTTATATAAGTGTAGTAAAACACCGTTATTTTTAATTATTTGAAAATTAGGTAAAGGCAAGCGGTGTGTCGATTTATTTGCGACACACCGCTTGCCTTTACCTAATTTTCAAATATATTTATATATATATTTATTTCTTCAAAATCACGATTTTTCGATTTTCAAAACGCTCCTGTAGCTTTATCTTTCAAGATTAGTGAACGAAATTTTGGATTCTTGTAAAGCTGTGGACTGACTTTAGATTTTCGTTGAAAAAATTTCCAAAAGTCACGTTACTTCTACAGGGTGTCCTTTCAAAGTTCCCCAAATCCGGACTTTGAGGCACGGTTTCTGGCCGCAGTTTTCAATCTAGGGGGCTGAAATTTTTGTGAGAGTAAGATGTCCACAAGGAGTGGTCTGATATTGCACTTGAGCAAAATCGGCCGAGCTGTTTCAAAATGGCGGCCATTTGAAGTTTTTGAACATTAACGGAAAATTGACTATTTTTTGAACCCCTGTATGAGCAAGATGGCAAAAAAACTTTGAAATCAAATTAACAGGATTTGAAGAAAATTATTGGAAATTTGAGTTAATGCAATAAAATTAGCATATTTTCCATTAATAAGCCAGTGTCCTAGGTAGGAAAAGGGTAAAAATCTGTAAATTTCTATAACCGTTTATGAGTCTATTTTTGAAGAAGTTGAACCAAAATTTTCCATTTTTTTTTTCTTTAACATATAATTTGATGTCTTAGCTTCAATTCGCCTCGATTAATGTAGCACTTTAAACGAAAACTAAAAAAGTTTTTCGCTTGTGCAAAATTAGCTTACACTTTATAAAACTATTAAATCGATGAAATGGTTCGCAATTTCTTTTTTATTTTTTTTTCACATTCAATTATGAATGGTTCTGAAAATTAGAAGAGCAATCGCAACGACAATTAAATCACCTACATGCAGGTGAAAAAAGTATTCAAATTGGTCTTTTAATAACTAAGATATGACTAGTTTAAAAAATAAAATGAGTAGGTGTAGTAGGTACCTGACGTACTACATATATCTACCCCATCATCACTACAAATTCGAAACGCACCGTGTGGCTCAGTTTGTTACATCCTTGACTCGCTAACTGTTGGTGCGGGTTCGAACCCACGAGGGGATCATTCTTTTTTTTTTGGTAGGTAGATGGAGTTTTCCCAAAAAAAAATCGGATAATTTTTTCATTATATTCATTATAAAAAAAAAAAAAAAATAGGAAGAAAATATTTATTATTAAATCGCATAAAAATACACTATTTCTGCGATTGATGCGCAAGAAGGTTTTTTTTTTTAATAGCGAACAGTTTTGTGGATAATAATAATTATTAAAAGTTACTATAAAATTTCACAGGTTTTTCGTTAGTTTATGTATAAAATATTTTTTTCGTAATAATATGAAGGTAATAAAATAACATAGGTACACGTTTCAAACTCAATTACTTACCTTTGCATTTATTTTTTATGACAGCGAAAATTATGAATTATAAATCCGACAACTCAGCACGCTAAAAAAAATAAATGACAGCCATTGTTACAATTATTTGTTGCCCTTTCTTACAACTGTGATGTAATAAGAAAAACGGCAGGCAACGAAGAGGTAGGAGAAATTGAATGCCTTGCCATTTCATTGAACGTATGGGATTCTGAGAATATCCGGAATATTCAGTTATACCATACCTAAGTATCTTGATGCAAACGTCAGTATATATTATAACCGCAAATAAAAATTGTGAATTATTGTGAAGCTGAAGCAGGTAAAGTAAATCGATTTATGAAGTGAGTAAGAACCTGAGCATGGAAATAAATTGAAAATAAATTGAAAACCTGGTAAAAGGCTATGGCTACAGTCAATCCTGTCCAGTGAAACTTATCACGAAACTCAGTGCAATATCCAAATTCACAACGTTATAAAAAAACCATTCAGATGACTGTACATACTACTTATACACTGTGTTGCATAGGAAAGGTAACATAGGGAAAACACTACAGTGATATTATTAAGGATCCAAGCCACTCTGGTTTAAATGCTGATAGTTTCTTAGGAAACTGCATAGTATTCTAGGAAACTTGATAGTTTTCAATTATTTGAAAGGATGCCATTTATTTTCAAATTTGCTTTACACGTATTCCCTATGTTACCTTTTCTATGCAACACAGTGTATACGTCGTTTAATAAGTAGCTGTTAAAAATCAATCGAGCTATAGACAGTCAAATTTCAAACATTTTGCACCTCTTTACGGGTAAATAAATGTGCTTCATTTATTATGGAGTAAAGCTACAGAGTATAAATTTCCCTTATAAAACTTATTGATTTTTTTTTTTAAGGAGGGAGCTTCGGTCTTCCCTATGTAGGTAAGACAAAGTCACTCCACTCCGGTAATTATGGGTTTGAGCTATTTGCCAACATTACCCAGCCTCAAGTATACTATTAAATAGTAGAAAGGACAACACAGACACCCATAGCTTCACCGAGAATCGAACTCAGTCCGCCGGGTCCAGTGATTCAGCAGATGGTCCACTGAACCACAACTTATTGATTATAAGTCAAGTAATTTTAGACAAGAGATGGATGACTTGTTGCAAAAGATTCATTAATGTTGTACTGTGAGTAGAGGTGAAAATTTTAGACACGTGTTTCGTCCTTTTTGGGATTCATCAACACAATGTATCTGCCAACACACAGTTCAGCTTTGATCACAGTATCCCGTGAGTGGATCTGTTGAAAACAATATTGTTAAATTAAAAAAGTGCAACATCGAGGGTGAATATGTTAATAAATTGAAGAAAAGTCTCATGTCAACTTTGGAAGCGATAACAAAAAATTATTTTTTCGAATCCAAATTTAGTAAATAATTTCAACAAATGCTTATACATGGTGATCTTGAAATGGCGGACACGGACAGCACCACAGCATCCATTGTGGATTAAGGATTCTGAATTTATTTACTTTTTTCTCCAGTATGGCTCGCTTAACAAGATGTGACCACTTTTGTGGAAAATAAAGTCACAACACTGCACTTGATACGCTTCTTCAGACAGAAAAATAATGTGTAGGTCTACAATACCCAGATAGATGTTACCATGGAAACATATGAAATGGCAAGTCCAACAAATCTTAAAATAATTATCGTTGCGCGGATACATATTCGATAATATTACTCAAATCTCGAATTCGAACAACGATGCCACATTGAAAAATTTTGTTGAACTCAGGAATAGGTAAACTTTGAATGCCTATAATTCCATTACCGATAATAAAAAAATAAAAAGCAAACACTATCGTAATAGTTATGTCAAATTATGTGCTTTGCCAATGGAGGTTGTTTAAATTTAACTGCCATCTCGTTAAAATAACGAAGTAGGTGTCAACTTCCGGTATTTCCGGAAGTACGGCCATCTTGAAAATATTTTTATTGAATTTCTCGTGATCACTTATGTCTGGAAATTTTTTATTTTGAGGTTATAGGCCCATTAGTTTCCGAGATGTAGCCGCTTACCTACCTTAATGAAACACCCTGTATAGTCGATCTAATTTTTAGTTTTACTGTCGGGGCTTTTCCACGTCCGCTTCCTTTGTTTGGGTATTTTGAAACAGCTGTTGAGACAATATAGGTTTTCTTTACTCAAGTGGTTTATCATTAGCATCTCCTCTCTTTGGTTTCTTGTCTCCAGACCAAAGCTATCCAGAAACACGCCCTTTGGAATGCTATTATAAGAGATGCCGATGGAGTATGAGAGTGTCCCGCCATCACCATATCTGGCTCCAAAACGTTGGCCTTTGTGGAGAAGATGACTGCTTGGGTTTTTCCAGCATTAAATTGAACTTGGTTTCTATCGCCCCAAGCTAGAATGTCTTGTAGGTCATTGTTCAGTATGGCAACTTCTTGCTCCCTGCGGGTCTGTGCGTCGATGGCAGATGTTCGCGCATCTAAGGTATAAGAAGATATGAGTGTACTGTCATCGGCAAAACTACTGTAATTGGATTTTTTGTTGTTTCAAGCAAGTCGTTGATATCTATCAGAAAGAGAGTCGGAGATAAAATGGATTCTTGAGGCACTCCGGCATTGATGGAAAAGGTCTCAGAAAGAACTCCATTGACTGCCACCTGTAATGAGCGATCCCCGAGATAACTCGTAAGCCACAAGCAGAATTTCTCTGGTAATATCAAGCTCAACCCCTTGAGACTCCCCATGGCGCTCGATTCCGCCGTTCCACAGCTCGGCGTAAGTGAGGAGGTACCTCTGTTTGCGTAATCCGTATTGGCGGTCGCTGATTATATTAGCTCCTTCCAAGTGCTTTAAAAGATTTTGGTTAATAGCTTTCTCCAGAATCTTGGATATTACTGAAAGCAGTGCCACTGGTCGATAGTTATTTGGTATAGTCTTTTTGCCTTTCTTGGGAAAAGGTTGGATCCGTGCACATTTCCAGCAAGAAGGAAATATTCCCTTCTTATACGACAGATTTAAAAATCGACAGAAAACGGATGACAGCTCAGTGAAGCATTTTTTAAGTACGATAACGAGTACGTCATCAGCCCCAGAAGCTTTGTTTGGGTCTAAGGCTAACATAATGCGCTTTATGATGATATATTGATGATATTTACATCGTCGGGAAGCAAAGAAACGGGAAGCCACCTACAATAAGTGAAGCTGCACCCACCAAAGAAGAAGTGCTCAGCAAGGCAGGGAGGGACATATTACCAGAAGCTGTTGATAACTCCGAGGCGTTTGAAACTGAGGAAGACGGACTGGACTCCAAATTAAGGCTGGCTCGTTCATACAGGAAAATACTACGTAGTAAACTCGACCGATGAGGGGACCAAGAAAATCGAGCATACAATTATCACAACAACGCATAAGGCACGGGAAGACAATTTCTTTGACGGGAAAGGAGTGGATCTAGTGAGGAAGTCAGCACCAATCAAGAAGAATAAGGGAGGATAATTATATGAGGGATTGAAGTAGACGGAACTCACACTTGGACTGGTATAGGTTTGTTAATTCGTTTTGTTGAAGTTTTGTTCTCTTTCTTCTTGATGATTGTAAATAATTAAGTACCTACATAGGTTATTTTTGTTTTGTTTTTAACTCTCTCGCTCTTTTTTTAGTTGTATTGTGGTGCATACCTAGGTATATTTCATGATTTAAATTTGTAGGTTTATTTTTGAATATGAATTTTAGTATTTCACATGTCAATTATATTGTCGATCTCTGTTACCTAAATTTCAGGATTTCAGGGCACATGTATCTGAAATGGATTTTGATGTGGTTGGAGTGAAGGAGAGCTGGTTGAGCGACACAATTCCGGATAATGCTATAGCTATTGATGGTTATCAACTGATCAGGCAGGATCGCCAGTCGAGAGCTGGAGGGTTATGTATGTATGTCAGGAGAGGTATAAAATGCGAGCTACTGTTTGCGGAGGCTTTGGAGCACTGTGAGTACATGTTCTTTAAAATAAATTTGTCAAAAGTTTCCTACGTAGTAGGCTTGATCTATAGACCATCGACGTCTGTGGACTATTTGAGTTTCTTGAGCACCTTTGAGGAGGCTTTGACAGACTTGTATGTCGATTATGGTAATATTTTGTGCATGGGAGATTTTAATATCGATTTGTTTAATTTTGAATGGTCGATATCACGGAAACTACTTGCTATCACTAGAGTATTTAGTCTCGAGCAGCTTATAAATGAGCCGACTAGAATTACAGAGAATTCGAGAACTTTGATAGATCTGATATTCACGAATTTTGGCGGTAATGTTGAGGCTGGAGTGACTCACTGTCAGCTCTCGGATCATGGGTGGACGTATGGTAGGTTAATTAAAACTAGAAAGAGAAAAACCATTACAAGAGTGTTATAATTGTAGATCATTTGTCGATTTTGATGTTGAAAAATTTCGTGCTGACTTAGAGTCACTCAATTGAGGGCGGATATACACAATGAGCATTGATGAGGGTGTAGAATTGATTTCTGAAAATATACTGATGCTGTTTGATACTCATGCTCCGATAAAAAGGATGCAACTGAGTAAAAAGGGGTATGCACCTTGGATTACTGATAATATTAAATATATGATTAAATTGAAAGAAAAGGCTTTAAAAAGATACAGAGATTCAGCCATTTTGGCACACTGGGAATATTATAAGCAAATTAGAAATTACTTAAATGGGGCGATAAAATCAGAAAAAAGAGCACATTTAACATATAAACTAAGCAATTGTACTGTTAGGGATAGGTGGAGGGAATTTAGCAGGTTGAATATCACAAAAAATAGTAAAACAAAGTTGCCAGAAGGCCTTAACAACCCAGAAGAAATTAATAGGTATTTTATTGATTCTATAGATATGGCATTGAACAGTAACCCTGGTGATAGGGAGCTTAAATGTTTTTTTCTTCAAACGTCAGTAAATCAGACATTACTCGACTCAGTAGCCGGTCTCAAAGTTTCACTTTTCCTCCGCCGGAGCTAAAGTGTTGCCAAGCAACACTTTACCTCCGCCGGAGCTAAAGTGGTGCCATAGCAACATCAACATACAAACACATAGCTACCTGTATTAAGAATCAACTATTGAAATTTTATTAATGTAGGCCCGCATATTCATCAATAAAATTCAACCTAATAAGATATGAAAACTCTCTAGTTTATTATTATCTAATAAGGTTAAAAGGAATTCGGTATTAATCAAACATAATCTTTGGAAAATCTACACCGAAACGAAGTAATTCTGTGAAACGTCATAATTATACCCGAAGCCGGACGGTCGACAGTCGACTTTAGTCGAGTCGAGCTCGTGCTCGGCTCAGTCGGCTCAAACGTCAGAAAAAAAGTTGGGTTATTGCGAGGTAAGCAAAAATAATTATTATTCCGTATTGAAATTTGAATATTGAACACAAGGATAATAATTATAACCATATAGGTACCTAGGTACATAAAGGAATCCAACATCTTATATTTTTATTATTAGGTAAGTATTAGTGCACAGTTGTTATGACCTACATATTTAACATTCAACTTCTGACTGACTGGCATCATCATTAACAGAAAATGAAAAAATTGACCAAGCAGGGTCTAGCAAGAGGTAGGTAGATGTTATCATTAATTTTATAACTTACTTACAAACTTTTATAACGTTTTTAATTTTGATTTTGCGATGATTAGTAGTTTAGTTACATAATTATTATTTTATTATTTTTCTTTAATAATTTCAATAATAATTTCTCGATGTTCACTTCACTGACGTTGATGACAGTGTCAATTTGACAGCGCCGCGTTTCTATAGAAGCAGCCCATACTCCATACTCACCTACTTATACCAGTCCAAACCTTTTGAAAATTCGCTTTCCTTCAATTAAAAATGATGTTCTTGCTTAAATTTGCCCACGTTTGAAGAAAAAATAGTATATTTTATTTGGAGGAAAAGTGACTTTTCATGGCTTGCTCTCTATTATCAGCCTCACTTCGTTCGGCTGATAAACACGAGCGCGCCATGAAAAGTGTCACTTTCCCTCCGTATAAAATAATATACTATTACAGTAATAATCACCGGGTTGATGTTAGGGAAAAGTTTAGAGCCGTTTTCTAGCGACGCACCGTTTCGGTAGAGTGTTTTGAACCGTGTTTGATTTGACGTCACCGTTTACTACCACCGCTGAAACGTAGGTTTTTAAAACCGGTTTAAAAACGAAAACATAGCCACACTCCACACATCAGCAAAGAATGGAAGAAGAAGAAGAAGTGTTAAGAAAGGTACTCTTATCAGATTATTCCAATAATCTGAACGAAATATTATTGTTAATTAAGTGGATATTGGATAACGAAGAAGATAGTTTGTTATTTGCTATTCCGTACGTGCAAAATATAACTCATTGCCGTATTGATGGTTACAATGAAGTATGGTTACCTTCTTATTTGGGATACGATTTTTTTCAATTATTTAGGATGAACCGACATTCATTCCTTGAATTAATGACTGAAGTAAATAGGAATGCATATCTAGAGAAGTATTTTACAGGTAAGGAATGCAAATAAAAAGGGGCTACCCGCGCTCCAGCATACCTATACCTATTTGTTTTCACAGGAGGCAGAATACCTGTATCAGCTGAAAAGCAATTGCTCATTACATTATGGTGGCTAGGTAAAGGAGAAGTACTTATAAGTGTTGCGAATAAATTCAACTTATCCTTGTCTACAGTACATAGGTGTACAGAACGTGTCTTGGAAAAACTTATTTTTTTAAAAAACAAATACATATAGTGTGGCCTACGAGAGAAGAACAAAATACCATTGAGAGAGATTTTGCGAATAAATGCGGATATCCCGGTTCATTGCAAGACTTTTTTATTATCTTATCTTTATATGTTAACCGACTGCTTTTACCGACCACACCAATGCCTATTTAATTATGTTAGTTAATTAATTATGAAATGCATATTATGTTGATCTTATATCGAGATGGACTGTTATCGGTTTGGCAATGTAGAATCACCTTTTACTTTTTGTCTTTTTCTATTGTTGATTGCTTACCTTGTAATTGGAATCTGTATTCCGTTGGGTGAATAAAATAAAATAAAAAAATAAAAAATATGTAATAATAATTTTTTTTTACATGATAAAAATTTCAGGTGTTATATGAGCAATAGATTGTTGCAATATACCTATTAACACGTTCACTGCTGCACATTTCAACCTTCAACTTCAGTTGTGCTAACTAATATTTTTCTGAAAATTTTCATGCATAGTGTTTTTAAGTAGTAACTATTATTCAATAGAGATGATAAACCAATTTTTTGTTATCTGGCACTTTTTTTTTCTTCGGCTCTTCAAAGAGCCGGCAGCACTGGAGGTCAAATATAAGGGTTGAGTGCTGCCTGACTCTGATAAGAGTCGTTGTTTCATAAGTAATCCCTAAACACTAAAAGTCACATTATATAAATAAACATTTATTCTAACAAAAACATATAAAAATAGAAGCAAAAAAAAAACTTCAAACACAATATTCAAATAAAATATATATTATCGGTAGGGTAGGATAATACTATTTTTTATTTATTTAAATACCTAGCGACATAGTAAAAATGAGTATTCATATCGTACCTATGTCGCTATGTTCTCTCTCAAAAGTTACTGTATTATTTAACTTAGATTATACACCGTGTTTTATATTAAGTCGGCACTATTGCTAACTTCGTTATTATTTAACCTAGAAAGTCGGTTAAATTAGCAAACTAGTAGTATTTTTGCCGCTGAATAAAATGGCGAATGCAGAAAAACAATTGAACATCGCGTTTTTGAGATATTTAAAAAAATGTAATTTTTTTAATGGAACACCCTGTATATTTTTAGATGGATCGGTTGCAATTTTTTTTTAAAGGGAAAAGTCTTTATACACTATGATCCTAAAATAATAAATTCATTAATTATTCATTGTTTTATTACTCCCAAAGTAGGCTGCGACAATTATTGTAGTTTAGGGTACCTACGTAATGTAAGGTAAAAAAATTATGTCGTCCTCAATAGTGTATTTTTCAATAAAAAAATACACTAAAAATAAGAGTTGTTACCTTGAAAAGGATTTAATTTTACATAAACAAATAACAGAACTTGTTTGTGTGTAAAATTTTATTATTTTAGGATCATAGTGCATAGAGACTTTTTCCTTTAAAAAAATTTTTGCAACTGATCCATCTAAAAATATACAGGATGTTCCATAAAAAATGTTTATTTTTTTAAATATCTCGAAAACGCGATGTTCAATTGTTTTCCTGTTTTCATCGTTTTATTCAAGAGAAAAAATACTACTATTTTGCTTATTTAACCGACTTTCTAGCTCAAATAATAACGAAGTTAGCAATAGTGCCGACTTAATTTAAAACACAGACAAGTTCTGTTATTTGTTTATTTAAAATTAAATCCTTTTCAATATAACAACTCCTTTTTTTGTGTATTTTTTTATTGAAAAATACACTATTGAGGACGATATATTTTTTTACCTTACATTACGTAGGTAGGTACACTAAATTACATTAATTGTCGCAGCCTACTTTGGGAGTAATAAAATAATGAATAATTAATGAATTTATTATTTTAGGATCATAGTGCATAAAGACTTTTTCCTTTAAAAAAAAATTGCAACCGATACATCCAAAAATATATAGGGTGTTCCATTAAAAAAGTTACATTTTTTAAAATATCTCGAAAACGCGATGTTCAATTATTTTTCTGTTTTCGACATTTTATTCAGGAGAAAAAATACTACTAGTTTGCTAATTTAATCGACTTTCTAGGTTAAATAATAACGAAGTTAGCAATAGTGCCGAGTAGATAGGGCGACACTTGGGTCCGTCGGATTTCCCTAGATCTAGGGAAAAATGGCAGTCTAGGGAAATTTTAGGTGAACTGACCTGGCGTCATGCAGAGTCGACGGGACCTGACCGGACCACATGCAGAGCCGGCGGGGTCTGACCCGGCCTCTCGATAGCAATAAACCTATCAAGTTAATTGTTATTTATGTACATACCTGCATCAGAAACAGATAAGATCTCAGGGTGTTCAACGGAAACACAAGCTTCGACACGTCAGAAAACAGCGCACCTGCACCCTGTCCTTTGTTCGGAAACACAATAGACTAATGAGCTCTTAGAAATCGGGGGTCATTAATCACGCCCACCTGTCACTCCTTTGTTCGGAGGCTCTTTGTCGGCGGTCCTTTGTCTGGAACACAATAAAGCTGCCGGTCATTGCTATGGGAACACAAAAGAGGAGTCAAGTTAATACATCCAATTCGACAAGCTTCGACACGTCTGAAAGGGACCACCAACATTGAAAACCGTTATTATGTTAATCCATAGGTCCGTCGCACCCACCAGCATCGAAAACCGGTATTCACTACGAAGACCGACCTGCATACCTACCCACACACCTAGCCAACTACTACCTGCACCGAAAACCGGTATTATATGACTCACCACGGAGACAACAAGCTTCGACACGTCTGAAATTGAATTATATGAAGAGTTGGGGCATAGGTCCACTACTTGATGAACCAATCAGAATAAAGATAATCGAGGGGTGGGGGTAGAATATCGGGTGTATGATGTAGGGGAGGGGGTAACTACACTACTTGATGCACCAATCAGAATAAACATAATCGAGGGGTGGGTAGAAATATCGGGTGTATGAGGTAGGGGAGGGGGAGGGCCGCGGGGGTGCAAGCCATGACAAGTATCGACGCGTCTGAAAGCCGGCCACCGACGATGAAAACCGGTCTTAATATCTGAAAAAACCAGCCTACCAATGGGAGACGCACCTATGACAAGTCGAAGAATGAAAACATGGTTGTGCGATTCTAAACCGTCTTATAAAAATCAATAAATAACAATGTAAAATGTGAGACAGAAAATAGATACATAACTCCCCTTACAGAACATGGCAGTAAGTGTAATAAGGACACGAATTATAAAAGACCCTACACATGTACCTTAAGGTATACACATCCAAGATAACCGTCTTGTAGTGTCAAGACGAACAGCGGTACATCTAGCTAAGCAAGTCCGAACACGACAGGTCTATTACACCAGGTATAATTAACGACCCTGACTGAAGACCCAGATGGTAGTGGCGGCCAGCCTGTATATCGTTCGGGAGCATAGTACGACATCTTCATTATTATTATTATTATTATTATTATTATTATTAATAGTATTATTCGGTACATCAGCGCAATAACTTTAAAATTAAGTACCTAAATAATTATAAGTAGGTACCTATACCTATAATCATGATTATAAATAGGTAAGTACAAGTATGATAGTATTAATAGCGTACAGCTGTAAGTAGGTATACAATTCCCATAACCTATATAATGCATACTCAAAAGGGCGCAGATATTATGAATCATCCTGTATTAAGTATTCTACAGGGATATCAATGCAGTCTTAAGTACTGATTACACCCACGAGAGTAGCTAGCACAGGGTGTGACTCTATCAGCGTTTCCAGACACCCAAGACCTCAGAGACGGATCTCGACAGCTCCGTAGAGTTGGGTTAAAACTGCATGATATAAAATGTCGCTAAAATACCCAAGCAGACGGGGAGCTCATGGAATACACCCCAGAAGACATGGAACGAGTCTGATCGCAATAACCAAGTATCCTTCAGAGGGATCCAGAGCTAAAACCGCCAAAGGACTTGCACTTTGTGTTCAGAAGAGACATGCTGTACAGTATGCTTATATATCAGCTCCTTAAACAACATATTATTATGACAGCAGCGAGACTATAGGGATATTAAAAACCATATATTAGTATTATTTCATGGTTACATAAAAGGTATGTGATAGGGGGCCCTAGTTCATAGGTCATAGACGCTCCGTAGATAATATACCTATACCTATGTATATTTATATATCTATACCTATTACCATGAATTAAGACAGAAATTCATAAATAAATGGCATTTCTTTTTTAAAAATTATACATAACCGCTAATCGGCGACACCACGTACACTGTTTTGTTACGGGAATACAATAGAGGAGTCAAGTTATTCCTTCGTAATCGACAAACAACGGACGGACGACCAGTGACCACCAACGTCGAAAACCGTTATTATGTTAATCCATAGATCCGTCGCACCCACCAGCACAGAAAACCGGTATTCACTACGAAGATCTACCTGCATACCTATCCACACACCTACCCAACTACTACCTGCACCGAAAACCGGTTTTTATATGCCTCACCACGGAGACGACAAGTTTCGACACGTCTAAATTGAATCATATGCAGAGTGGTGGCCGATATCCACAACTTGATGCGCCCATTAGCATAAACATAATAGAGGGGATGGGGAGGGAATCGGGTGTATGATGTAAGGGATATGTAACAGGTAGGGGAGGGGGTAACGCCTAAGTACACCGCTATGCAGCGGTATTACCATATAGTCTTCTGACTGAGTGTGCGAATTTAGTTCCTTCCGGCTGAAGACAGTATTGTTATACAAGTTGGTGTACCCTTACAAGACGCTGAATCATCATGTCATTGTATCGTACAAATCTGCTATCCGAGGCCATGCCGGAGTCGCAGCGAGAAAGAAGTATGCAGGAAATCGATGCTAAATGTCTCCTATATGCAAGCACAATCCCCTTAAATGATAGCGCGTGCAAGTTGATAACTTTGGGTCTTAATCCATGCAAGAATTTTTGCACGGTGGTTAAATTACACAGTGCGAGTCTCCTAATGCCGGCGTAGTGATGGACACCGAGGGGTTCTACGCATTGATGCAGATGCTACCAGAACTATTCACCGAGTGCGAAATCGCCACCATAGAAAACCGCTGCAGTTATAATCTAGAACAATACGTCATAAATCCCAGGCAAGGCACCAGCATACAGCTGATACCCAGGTTTCAAGCAAAGTACGGGTATAATATATGCCTAAGGATTGCAACTCTTAAAAGACTGAAGGCTCTAGAAAACTACATCCAAGATGTGATCAATAGTTTGGAAAAGGACGACAGACGTATCAATACAGATGCTTGTTTAAGAACAATGGCTGAAGAGGCAGCAATAACAGCCATAGAGATAGGTGAAGCAGGGACTGGGGCCTAGATTTATGGATTTAACAGAAATTGCAGCCAAGTTTCCCAGTGTGTTGCTACCAGTAGTGCGCGGTGCTGTGGTTCGCATTCATGAATCATATCGGATCGAATATTCGCAAATGTAAAATGTATTATGAGATTTATACATAGCCTCATTTATTGTAATAATCTTTGGATAAATATCTAAGTATAAAATCATTTTATTTATTTTAATATTACACCTAAGCTCATGTGATAGATATAGCGAGAGTCGCCCCGTCAAGGAACGTCCAGTGGCGTTGGGACAGTGACATGATCCAGCGGTGTAAGTTAAAAACAAAATTTATTAGTATATTAGTATTATATCCTGGTTACATAAAAAGTATGAGATCAGGGCATAGTTCATAGGTCTTGGGTGATCCGTAGATAATAGACATATACAATAAATAACACATCTTTTAAAAAAAACATTATACATATCCGCTGGTTGGAGGCATCCAGATAAAATATATGTTAGAAGGGCTAGTGAGATAAAATACAATTGGAATAGGCTACCCATAGAGTAATCAGGCAGATGGTGATACCTTCAAAATTATAACAATTAGCTTTACCCCTGATAGGGGCTCAGGGCGAAACATACAGTATACGTTGACATTATACCGAGAATTGTGCCAAGAGAAAGGGGGGTAGTTACCATCAACAATAAGGATAATTACTGCTTGGTACGTTCACTGGTGGTTGCCATGGCATACCTTCAGAACGTTCCATATTTGAACCAGGTGAGGCGAAATATAGGAAAGAGACAGGACGAGGAAGTAAAGAAATTAATATTAAACAGTTTCTCAATTTAATATTTCTATAGCCTGCATAGTAGCAATGTTATTATCTTGGTCAACATCATTGGGGCAGAGGGGTACCACCTGAGTAATAGTCTACACCGGTCCAAATTAGGTATTGGTAGTGAAAAATCTGGGGTGGGGGATGATGCACATCGCTAGGTATGTCGAACTGAGCGATTACTGGTAACAGCCGTTAGTATAGCAGAAACTCGAAGTATTCCGAGAGTAGGTAGCTGAAACTCGATGTCTTCGACGCGTATGAAACCGACCATCAACGGCGAAAACCGGTCTTAATGATTCATCACGCCGTCGACAACCCTCGATACGTCTGGAAAAAACCCGCTTATCATGAGAAACGCACCTACGGCTAGTCGAAGAATGAAAACATCGCTGTACGATTCTAAGCTTTAAAGACCGTTTTATAAAAATTAATAAATAATGTAAAATGTGAGACAGAAAATAGATACATACTTCCTTACAGAACATGGCAGCAAGTGTGATAAAACACGGTGTTTAAAAGACCCTACACATGTACCTAAAGGTATACGCATCCAAGATAACCGTCTTGTAGTGTAAGACTGACAGCGGGACATCCAGCGAGGCAAGACCCAGACGGTATATCGTTCACCCGGTACTTTGTATGGAATACAATAGAGCTCCACACCTGCATCCGTTCCTTTGTTCGGCGGTCCTTTGTCTGGAATACAATAGGGTTAATTAAGCAGAGGCACGTATCGACATGCCTCGACTTGTCGGCAGCCGTACACCTGCATCCTATTGCATGGCTGCTCAGCTCGGACCAAGTCAAATCAGCTTGTTATCAAGTCTCGGATATCGCGGGTCAACGCTTATTGTTCATCTCCCATAGCAGCTGACCATTGCCTCGCAGTTAGGCTCTGACCAAATCTCAGCGAGTCTGACTGTAGCGGCGCGGATCGGACTGGTCAACGTCTGATCTTCTCTTATCGGATCCGGCTGACGGTGCGGAACTGATCCGGGCTTTGTTCTGCCCATATCCTATCGATTTTGGTTGACTAACACATCTTGGATCTGACGGGGTAACGTATGCCCTATGGCCTGGTCATATCCGCAGGACGAGGGTAGGTAGCGGAAACCTGGTAGCTGAAACGCGATGTATGGTGTGGACTGGTAGCTGAAACATAAGTGTAGATAAAATGACAGTTATGAAATTCTGTAAGATAACAATTATTAAGCTTGCATGATTAGGTGGAAGTTGGCCAAAAATGACAACACGGCACTCGATAAGTGTGTGAGGGCACTCGACAAAACCGGAGGGCGATGACGGGTTAACGGCTGGTCATATCTCATCGGATCCGGCCTACGGCGTCGAGTCGACCACTGCATCGCTGCTCAGCTCTAACCAGGTCAAATCTGGTTGTTATCAAATCTCAGAGTTCGCGGGCCAACGCTTGTTCAGCCCCATCGGATCTGCCCGGCGGTGCAAGCCTAACCAATGCCTCGCGTTTAGGCTCTAACCAAGTCTCATCGAATTTTGCTGGTTGGCGCATCTCGGATCGGGCGGGTCTTATCGTCTCTTATCGGAACTGGCTGACGGCGCGGACCTGATCAAATGCTTCGCGGCGATGCTCTGACCGGGTCCCATCGATATTGATTGGCTAACACGTCTCGAATCTAACGGGACAACGTCTGGTACAGAGCCGGCAGGTCCGGTCAGTTCGGCTATCATTTCCCTAGACTGCCATTTTTGCCTAGAATCTACGGATATCCATCAGCATACCTGCTCCGAGTCCTTAAGGAACCGGTTATCGATGTTAATCAGTGATGCATGTGGGTATCTCAACTATCTAATTAACATAAATAACAATTAACTTGACAGGTTCATTGCATACCACTCATGATTACTGACCCTAATTTGCATAAATATCCAATTAACTTGAAAGATTTATCGCTACCATGAGGCCGGGTCAGAGCCTGTCGGCTCTGCATGAGCCCCGGTCAGCTCGAATAAAACACCACAGAGCCCCGGTCAGCTCGATTAAATATTACAGAGCCCCGGTCAGCTCGGATAAAATATTACAAATCGATAATCTTTTAGTTTCCATGTTGACTTGTATGTTGTAATATTTTATCCGAGCTGACCGGGGCTCTGTAATATTTAATCGAGCTGACCGGGGCTCTGTGGTGTTTTATTCGAGCTGACCGGGGCTCATGCAGAGCCGACAGGCTCTGACCCGGCCTCATGGTAGCGATAAATCTTTCAAGTTAATTGGATATTTATGCAAATTAGGGTCAGTAATCATGAGTGGTATGCAATGAACCTGTCAAGTTAATTGTTATTTATGTTAATTAGATAGTTGAGATACCCACATGCATCACTGATTAACATCGATAACCGGTTCCTTAAGGACTCGGAGCAGGTATGCTGATGGATATCCGTAGATTCTAGGCAAAAATGGCAGTCTAGGGAAATGATAGCCGAACTGACCGGACCTGCCGGCTCTGTACCAGACGTTGTCCCGTTAGATTCGAGACGTGTTAGCCAATCAATATCGATGGGACCCGGTCAGAGCATCGCCGCGAAGCATTTGATCAGGTCCGCGCCGTCAGCCAGTTCCGATAGGAGACGATAAGACCCGCCCGATCCGAGATGCGCCAACCAGCAAAATTCGATGAGACTTGGTTAGAGCCTAAACGCGAGGCATTGGTTAGGCTTGCACCGCCGGGCAGATCCGATGGGGCTGAACAAGCGTTGGCCCGCGAACTCTGAGATTTGATAACAACCAGATTTGACCTGGTTAGAGCTGAGCAGCGATGCAGTGGTCGACTCGACGCCGTAGGCCGGATCCGATGAGATATGACCAGCCGTTAACCCGTCATCGCCCTCCGGTTTTGTCGAGTGCCCTCACACACTTATCGAGTGCCGTGTTGTCATTTTTGGCCAACTTCCACCTAATCATGCAAGCTTAATAATTGTTATCTTACAGAATTTCATAACTGTCATTTTATCTACACTTATGTTTCAGCTACCAGTCCACACCATACATCGCGTTTCAGCTACCAGGTTTCCGCTACCTACCCTCGTCCTGCGGATATGACCAGGCCATAGGGCATACGTTACCCCGTCAGATCCAAGATGTGTTAGTCAACCAAAATCGATAGGATATGGGCAGAACAAAGCCCGGATCAGTTCCGCACCGTCAGCCGGATCCGATAAGAGACGATCAGACGTTGACCAGTCCGATCCGCGCCGCTACAGTCAGACTCGCTGAGATTTGGTCAGAGCCTAACTGCGAGGCAATGGTCAGCTGCTATGGGAGATGAACAATAAGCGTTGACCCGCGATATCCGAGACTTGATAACAAGCTGATTTGACTTGGTCCGAGCTGAGCAGCCATGCAATAGGATGCAGGTGTACGGCTGCCGACAAGTCGAGGCATGTCGATACGTGCCTCTGCTTAATTAACCCTATTGTATTCCAGACAAAGGACCGCCGAACAAAGGAACGGATGCAGGTGTGGAGCTCTATTGTATTCCATACAAAGTACCGGGTGAACGATATACCGTCTGGGTCTTGCCTCGCTGGATGTCCCGCTGTCAGTCTTACACTACAAGACGGTTATCTTGGATGCGTATACCTTTAGGTACATGTGTAGGGTCTTTTAAACACCGTGTTTTATCACACTTGCTGCCATGTTCTGTAAGGAAGTATGTATCTATTTTCTGTCTCACATTTTACATTATTTATTAATTTTTATAAAACGGTCTTTAAAGCTTAGAATCGTACAGCGATGTTTTCATTCTTCGACTAGCCGTAGGTGCGTTTCTCATGATAAGCGGGTTTTTTCCAGACGTATCGAGGGTTGTCGACGGCGTGATGAATCATCAAGACCGGTTTTCGCCGTTGATGGTCGGTTTCATACGCGTCGAAGACATCGAGTTTCAGCTACCTACTCTCGGAATACTTCGAGTTTCTGCTATACTAACGGCTGTTACCAGTAATCGCTCAGTTCGACATACCTAGCGATGTGCATCATCCCCCACCCCAGATTTTTCACTACCAATACCTAATTTGGACCGGTGTAGACTATTACTCAGGTGGTACCCCTCTGCCCCAATGATGTTGACCAAGATAATAACATTGCTACTATGCAGGCTATAGAAATATTAAATTGAGAAACTGTTTAATATTAATTTCTTTACTTCCTCGTCCTGTCTCTTTCCTATATTTCGCCTCACCTGGTTCAAATATGGAACGTTCTGAAGGTATGCCATGGCAACCACCAGTGAACGTACCAAGCAGTAATTATCCTTATTGTTGATGGTAACTACCCCCCTTTCTCTTGGCACAATTCTCGGTATAATGTCAACGTATACTGTATGTTTCGCCCTGAGCCCCTATCAGGGGTAAAGCTAATTGTTATAATTTTGAAGGTATCACCATCTGCCTGATTACTCTATGGGTAGCCTATTCCAATTGTATTTTATCTCACTAGCCCTTCTAACATATATTTTATCTGGATGCCTCCAACCAGCGGATATGTATAATGTTTTTTTTAAAAGATGTGTTATTTATTGTATATGTCTATTATCTACGGATCACCCAAGACCTATGAACTATGCCCTGATCTCATACTTTTTATGTAACCAGGATATAATACTAATATACTAATAAATTTTGTTTTTAACTTACACCGCTGGATCATGTCACTGTCCCAACGCCACTGGACGTTCCTTGACGGGGCGACTCTCGCTATATCTATCACATGAGCTTAGGTGTAATATTAAAATAAATAAAATGATTTTATACTTAGATATTTATCCAAAGATTATTACAATAAATGAGGCTATGTATAAATCTCATAATACATTTTACATTTGCGAATATTCGATCCGATATGATTCATGAATGCGAACCACAGCACCGCGCACTACTGGTAGCAACACACTGGGAAACTTGGCTGCAATTTCTGTTAAATCCATAAATCTAGGCCCCAGTCCCTGCTTCACCTATCTCTATGGCTGTTATTGCTGCCTCTTCAGCCATTGTTCTTAAACAAGCATCTGTATTGATACGTCTGTCGTCCTTTTCCAAACTATTGATCACATCTTGGATGTAGTTTTCTAGAGCCTTCAGTCTTTTAAGAGTTGCAATCCTTAGGCATATATTATACCCGTACTTTGCTTGAAACCTGGGTATCAGCTGTATGCTGGTGCCTTGCCTGGGATTTATGACGTATTGTTCTAGATTATAACTGCAGCGGTTTTCTATGGTGGCGATTTCGCACTCGGTGAATAGTTCTGGTAGCATCTGCATCAATGCGTAGAACCCCTCGGTGTCCATCACTACGCCGGCATTAGGAGACTCGCACTGTGTAATTTAACCACCGTGCAAAAATTCTTGCATGGATTAAGACCCAAAGTTATCAACTTGCACGCGCTATCATTTAAGGGGATTGTGCTTGCATATAGGAGACATTTAGCATCGATTTCCTGCATACTTCTTTCTCGCTGCGACTCCGGCATGGCCTCGGATAGCAGATTTGTACGATACAATGACATGATGATTCAGCGTCTTGTAAGGGTACACCAACTTGTATAACAATACTGTCTTCAGCCGGAAGGAACTAAATTCGCACACTCAGTCAGAAGACTATATGGTAATACCGCTGCATAGCGGTGTACTTAGGCGTTACCCCCTCCCCTACCTGTTACATATCCCTTACATCATACACCCGATTCCCTCCCCATCCCCTCTATTATGTTTATGCTAATGGGCGCATCAAGTTGTGGATATCGGCCACCACTCTGCATATGATTCAATTTAGACGTGTCGAAACTTGTCGTCTCCGTGGTGAGGCATATAAAAACCGGTTTTCGGTGCAGGTAGTAGTTGGGTAGGTGTGTGGATAGGTATGCAGGTAGATCTTCGTAGTGAATACCGGTTTTCTGTGCTGGTGGGTGCGACGGATCTATGGATTAACATAATAACGGTTTTCGACGTTGGTGGTCACTGGTCGTCCGTCCGTTGTTTGTCGATTACGAAGGAATAACTTGACTCCTCTATTGTATTCCCGTAACAAAACAGTGTACGTGGTGTCGCCGATTAGCGGTTATGTATAATTTTTAAAAAAGAAATGCCATTTATTTATGAATTTCTGTCTTAATTCATGGTAATAGGTATAGATATATAAATATACATAGGTATAGGTATATTATCTACGGAGCGTCTATGACCTATGAACTAGGGCCCCCTATCACATACCTTTTATGTAACCATGAAATAATACTAATATATGGTTTTTAATATCCCTATAGTCTCGCTGCTGTCATAATAATATGTTGTTTAAGGAGCTGATATATAAGCATACTGTACAGCATGTCTCTTCTGAACACAAAGTGCAAGTCCTTTGGCGGTTTTAGCTCTGGATCCCTCTGAAGGATACTTGGTTATTGCGATCAGACTCGTTCCATGTCTTCTGGGGTGTATTCCATGAGCTCCCCGTCTGCTTGGGTATTTTAGCGACATTTTATATCATGCAGTTTTAACCCAACTCTACGGAGCTGTCGAGATCCGTCTCTGAGGTCTTGGGTGTCTGGAAACGCTGATAGAGTCACACCCTGTGCTAGCTACTCTCGTGGGTGTAATCAGTACTTAAGACTGCATTGATATCCCTGTAGAATACTTAATACAGGATGATTCATAATATCTGCGCCCTTTTGAGTATGCATTATATAGGTTATGGGAATTGTATACCTACTTACAGCTGTACGCTATTAATACTATCATACTTGTACTTACCTATTTATAATCATGATTATAGGTATAGGTACCTACTTATAATTATTTAGGTACTTAATTTAAAAGTTATTGCGCTGATGTACCGAATAATACTATTAATAATAATAATAATAATAATAATAATAATGAAGATGTCGTACTATTGCTCCCGAACGATATACAGGCTGGCCGCCACTACCATCTGGGTCTTCAGTCAGGGTCGTTAATTATACCTGGTGTAATAGACCTGTCGTGTTCGGACTTGCTTAGCTAGATGTACCGCTGTTCGTCTTGACACTACAAGACGGTTATCTTGGATGTGTATACCTTAAGGTACATGTGTAGGGTCTTTTATAATTCGTGTCTTATTACACTTACTGCCATGTTCTGTAAGGGGAGTTATGTATCTATTTTCTGTCTCACATTTTACATTGTTATTTATTGATTTTTATAAGACGGTTTAGAATCGCACAACCATGTTTTCATTCTTCGACTTGTCATAGGTGCGTCTCCCATTGGTAGGCTGGTTTTTTCAGATATTAAGACCGGTTTTCATCGTCGGTGGCCGGCTTTCAGACGCGTCGATACTTGTCATGGCTTGCACCCCCGCGGCCCTCCCCCTCCCCTACCTAATACACCCGATATTCTACCCCCACCCCTCGATTATGTTTATTCTGATTGGTGCATCAAGTAGTGTAGTTACCCCCTCCCCTACATCATACACCCGATATTCTACCCCCACCCCTCGATTATCTTTATTCTGATTGGTTCATCAAGTAGTGGACCTATGCCCCAACTCTTCATATAATTCAATTTCAGACGTGTCGAAGCTTGTTGTCTCCGTGGTGAGTCATATAATACCGGTTTTCGGTGCAGGTAGTAGTTGGCTAGGTGTGTGGGTAGGTATGCAGGTCGGTCTTCGTAGTGAATACCGGTTTTCGATGCTGGTGGGTGCGACGGACCTATGGATTAACATAATAACGGTTTTCAATGTTGGTGGTCCCTTTCAGACGTGTCGAAGCTTGTCGAATTGGATGTATTAACTTGACTCCTCTTTTGTGTTCCCATAGCAATGACCGGCAGTTTTATTGTGTTCCAGACAAAGGACCGCCGACAAAGAGCCTCCGAACAAAGGAGTGACAGGTGGGCGTGATTAATGACCCCCGATTTCTAAGAGCTCATTAGTCTATTGTGTTTCCGAACAAAGGACAGGGTGCAGGTGCGCTGTTTTCTGACGTGTCGAAGCTTGTGTTTCCGTTGAACACCCTGAGATCTTATCTGTTTCTGATGCAGGTATGTACATAAATAACAATTAACTTGATAGGTTTATTGCTATCGAGAGGCCGGGTCAGACCCCGCCGGCTCTGCATGTGGTCCGGTCAGGTCCCGTCGACTCTGCATGACGCCAGGTCAGTTCACCTAAAATTTCCCTAGACTGCCATTTTTCCCTAGATCTAGGGAAATCCGACGGACCCAAGTGTCGCCCTATCTACTGTGCCGACTTAATATAAAACACGGTGTATAGTAAAAAGTGACTGTATTATATTCCAAACAGGTACTTCAAAATAGTGCTTTGTACTTGCGTATAACTGAAAATGGCCACTTGCTTGATTATTTTCATAATCAAAACTGTCACCTTATCAGGGACTCGGCATATCCATTAATGCCTTGGTTAATGACACCATACAGGTAATATTATTCTAATCGAAGCACCTATGAAAAAATAATTTATCAATATACTTTATTTCAGGCAAATTGGTCGTTTGGTTGCTCGAGAACGTCAGTATAATATTTCACATTCCAGGACAAGAGTTGTCATAGAGCATACTTTTGGTTTACTTAAAGCTCGGTGGCGAATTCTGCATTTTGTTAATGTAAACTCAATTAAAAAAGTTGTTCAAATTATTGTTGCTTGTTGTGTGCTACATAACTTTTGTTATATTAATAATGATTTGTGGCATGGCAATAATGAATTAAATGAAGATGAAGAAGTTTTAGATGAAAACCAACCAGACCAAGTCGATAACAACATTACAGCTAATAACAAACGCTTATAACGAATAGCGAAGATCTAACCTAAACTTATAACTATCACTGAGTGTCTTTTCACTGCGAGGGGGGGGCTGCCGTTTCACCGCAGCGTGACCGGGGTGTTGTCGATCACGCTGCTGTATGTGTCAGGGAGATCTTCGTCGACGGTTTCCAGTAGAGCGGCCGGGATGTGGCGGTGTTTCCGCCTGGGGCGAGGGGGTAGGACTGCAAACAAATTCAAGAAGGGCTAGTGTTGCCTCATGATCTTGCTGTGTCGGATTCTTTGAGCTCTTCCAAATTTCGCAAGTCTTTACAGTACCTTCAATTGCCTGCAGTCTTGAATTTTTATTCACTTTTAGGTTATCTTTAGGTTGTGATTGCTGGAAACCGCGTACTGTCTGCAGGTATCTCTGGGCTATAAGTGGATCTGAAAATATTTCAAGTGGTTAATTTTATGATTAACTTGACTGTATTAAGTAAGGCGTAAGTATATAGGTATTATTATCATATCCAGAAGATTTCGACCTTCCCAACTTTGGCTCCTTTTGGCATTGTTAAGGAAGCAAAATCTGAAAGTAACCTGCCAGGCCAGGCAAAGAATTCTGAAAACAAACAAAAGCATGTTTGTTTTACTGTGGTTTTACTTACCATCATTGATCTGTCGGGCAGTTTCTTCATCTACAGCTACTATCACATCATCATCTAACTGAATTTGCACCAAGCCATTTTCGTTCATTTCCTCTCCCATTTTTACCGCGGTGAAGTGAGCAACGAATTTTTCTGATATTCGGATTACATTATGTACATTTATATGCTTTATCTACCTATTTTATATGAATAAGTCATCCAATAATTATGATGAATAACGACGATGAGATTAGTAATTTGTTTTGGTTAGTTTAGTTTAGTCAAATACATTATTAGTGTATTTGGTTTAGTTACTGACTGATTTATAAATTCTAGAATGACAATAATGACATTTAGATTAATGAATTTGTGGTTCAAACCGCTACTCAAAACTGTTTCAAACCGCTATGAACCTGGTTCGTTTCTGACGTCACCGTTGCGTCGCTAAAATGCACTGTTTTGAACCGAAGCGAACCCGGTTCAAAACGCTGCGTCGCTAGAAAACGACTTAGGTTTCGTGAAATTTCTGAGAGTGACATAATAACGGCAATACAACAGGTTTTCTCTAGAGCTAGTGGCTATGATCGGATTGATATTGTGATGGTTCAAGCGTGTTGCCCTTATCTGCTGCCCTATATTGCATATCTCATGAACAGGTGTGTCGAGTTTTCATATTATCCGGCTATGTGGAAGAAAGCAAATGTATTGCCAACTCCTAAAAATAAAAATCCTACTGAATTTAAACACTTAAGGCCCATCAACATACTACCTGTCATGTCTAAAATTTTGGAAAAAGTTCTTGCCAGTCAGATTAGACAGTTTTTGGAAAAATATAAGATACTACCATCTAGACAGTCGGGGTTCAGACCGGGATATAGTTGTAACACAGCACTGTGTGATGTCACAGATCAAATATTTAAAAATCTGGATGAGGGCAAGGTTAGTCTGCTAATATTACTGGATTATACTAGAGCTTTCGATACACTTAGTCATAGTGTTCTCTCATCTGTGCTGCACTACATTTGTTTCGATGATTCGGCTATCCAGCTTATTGATTCTTTTCTTGCCGATAGAGTGCAGAGAGTTGTCATAGGGGACGAGGTGTCAGAATTCCTGGGTCTGAGTCGAGGCGTGCCTCAGGGTAGTATTTTGGGTCCGTTACTCTATACCATTTATACGTCATCCCTCATGGAATCGATAGGGTTGGGTAATTTCTAAGGTTGGGAAAGCTTCTATATTCTTTCTACCCACATGAGTTGGAGAGCACGAATAAAGTTATTAACAGAGATCTGTCGTCATTATCGGTGGCATCACATAGACATTCATTGGTTATAAATTCTGCCAAGTCTAGTGCAATAATTTTCGCTGGCAGAAATATATGAGAAACACTAAAACAAAATATAAAAATACATATTATTAATGAAGATATAAAGATTCAAAACTGTTCTAGAAATCTTGGACTCATAATGGATCAGGACCTGCGGTTTAGAGAACATGTGGCCCAATTGTTGCAGAAGTCCTATGCTACCCTGAAAATTATATATCCTCATAGACATTATATGAGTACTGAGCTAAAAAGGTTGTTTTGTGACACGATGGTGCTTTCTAGGTTTGACTTCTGTGACAATGTATATGGGCCCTGTCTGGACAAGCATGATTTCTACAGAATTCAAAGAGTGCCGAAATCCTGTTTGAGGTTGATTTATGGCGTGAGACGAAGACACAGAATTAGTCATAAACTGATGGAGATCGGGTGGCTGGATATGGCTAAAAGACGGCAGCTTCATGCTGCCTGCTTTTTCTTTAAAATAGTTGTTTCTAAAACCCCGCCCTATCTCCATCAAAGACTGACATATAGAACTGATGTTCATAATTTGAACATAAGGAGGAGAGCTTTGCTCACGGTGCCCAAACATAAAAAAAGAAATATATAAGAGGCCATTTTCATATACCATTGCGCATTGTTGGAATCAGTTCATAACCTGGGATTTTGCTTTGTCTTACAGACAGTTTAAACAACTATACAAGACCGCTCTCTTTGACACTGGTTAGTGAACAGCCTCCACTTCGTCACTCACTCCAATAACTAATAATTATTATTGTTGTCGGATGTCTATAGGTACCTAGCATGTAGTAGTTGATAAGCCTATTAGTGCATGTGTAAAATTGTGTAAGTGTGTAAATTGTGTAAAAATTGTGTAAATTGTGTAAAAATTGTGTAAAGATGTGCAAAATTTGAGCTGAAATTTTAAATATGTAAAATTTTACGGCTGCAGTGGAAGAGCACACCGTCCAATTGGAACAGCTGCACTGCTAGCCTCTTTACTCTAATAATGAATTATTAATGTATTTACTTGTGGTAATGTAATGTTAACTGAGATGGGTAAATAAACTTATTATTATTATTATTATTTATGACACGCTGACGGAAAACAATAAATGTCTGATATTTTGGGATTCACGGAAGGGATCATTGGCGGAGTTCTTCCCTAAACTTCCAAAGCAACCTAAAAGGTTGCTTCTAAAAAATTATCACTGTTGCGCCAAAAACAACCACACACTACAATTACTCGCTTTCCTATTTTATTGTTCGAACGACTTGTTTTTAAAATTACTAGCACTCACCAACTGGGAAGGTCCGGTTATCAAAATTTGATAAACTAATTGATTACTAACATACGTCATTTCTGAAACCTTTAGCAAGGAACGGTAGGCAACCAATTATTCCTGACTATTTTGGAAAAATGTTAAGGGGGGAAATAAAAAAGTGTAACATTGTGTTGGTTTTTGACTTGTGTGGTTTGTTCTGATTAGTCGAATTTTTGCCTCCCCGAAAATTCGAATTGAGGCAGACTGATTTGACATCAGTGTGAGATTTCGAGCGTTTTACACCACTGACCTGTGGTATTTTCTTCACATTCGACATTACAGCATTGATCCATTTGAAAGGTTTTTGGCATATAAAACGCCTCGCTTTCCGAAGCGTGTTGGCGAGTGTGGTTTTCAGCCGCCCACTCTGGCGAGCCTGCCTGTCTTCAACAGACACCGCTTGCTAGTTTTGGTCCGCCCCAGGTATAAATTTCCTACCACCCATATCTGGGAGACGTTCCGCTGTCCGCCACCTGGGGAGGCGCCCTATGGGGGACTAGCAACCCCAAAAGGGGTAACTTTATTCTATTTAGGGTTAAAGGAGCTCCTTATTACTACAAATAACACTGTCAAATTTAAATAACATCGGTAAAAGAATGTTTGAGATATTGTATAATACCAAGACGAAAATACTTTTTTTTTACATTTTTAAGAAAACACACTGTATCTTGAAAACGAAGCACTTGCTTCGTTTGCATGTTTATATGAACTATTAATTTTGAAATAACTATTAAGATAATCGGCTGTTAGGTTTATTGTGCATTTTAATTAACACCCTGTATAAAATGATAGTGCGACAGTTTAAATTTATTTTGCGAGGAAGAGTCGGAATACGACCAGGTAAGGTAACTACGATTATCGAATACAACAAATCGAAGGCCGAATCTCCATTGAGCCGATAGTCCAGTCAAATTAGACGAAAAAATCATCGAATTATGCATTTCATGCGGAAAAGAAAATATTTTGTGTGGGGGTTGGGTAGTTCATGGAGAGTCTAAATCCAAAAATGCGACCTCCTACCCCTTGTGAATTAGCCGCCATATTGGTTTTAGGGGTGGATGGAGTTTTTGCACTTTACGACGTTAATTCGCATTTTACCGAAAAAAGTGTCATTACTTACTTTATTCAGAAAAACATTCTCCACAAATTTGCATATGTGACATTTTTTCGTATTTGCAATATTTAATGACCTACAGGTGATTCATTAAGAACAAGGGGGATGAAAAATTGGTATTTTCGGAATAACTCCTTTTTTTCAATCGCAATCCAAAAATTGTTCCCACAAAACTTGTAGCGCTTACAATTACGAACATTTACATAACGATATCTCATTAATCGGACCAATTATTGTTGCGCAGTAGTGCGTCAAAATCATTAAGGTGAGATCGGGCCAATTAGGTTTCTCAGGTAAGCGATAACCCAGGCCGACTCGCTCCAAATAGGGCTGCCGTATATAGATAAGATTTGTCTGAGATGTTGTTAAACGAATAAAAACGTGTCTAGACAAGCCTATAAAATACATGCACTTTAAAAAAAATATTAGCCTGTTCGTGAAAATCTGGAAACACATCCCAAAAAAAGTCATTCGATCAGTTGGGAAACGACCAGTGTTCCAAAATGAGTGATTGCTTCGTCTGTAAAGAGGCCTTGGACCTCGACGAAAATCGCGTCATTAAAGAAAAAGGGGTACAAACTCTTCGGAAATCCGCGAATACGAGGGAAGACAAAGAAAATGAGGTCATGTTAAACATGTATTTAATATCATGTATTTATAATATCTTTATACGGGGACACAGCTACAAGTGACGATTTGAATGGATGCAGATATAAACGTTTCGCTAAATCATCAGCAAAAAGTAAATGCAACCTAGCAGCTTTACCACCAACTGCCGAAGCAGCAAAATACCACCTCATCGGACCTACTACCAAATACAAAAATGGCTCAACAATGAAAAAAATCCTGAGCACTGGGGATGGAAAAAAGAGTCGAGGGGTTGAATGCCATTGACTACCACTGGGGATCCTGCACCACAATCGTTGATGAAGTTGATATCCTGCAAATTGTGCTGTTAGGAGATTGTGACGGTCTTGGCAACAAGGCGCGTGACTGACAGCACAAGTACAGTAATGGCGACTGTGAGATGCTCCTAAAAGTTGTTCAATAAAACTTATTATTTATCACTTGTGAATTGTGTTACGTTTCTTTATTCCTCTACAGAGTAATCTCTAAGACTATTATTATCAATAATAGTACATGGTGGCAGCGGTGGGATACAAATGATGATCGAAATCGAAAGGTACGCTAACGCCTTGCTGTTATGTAATATGACGCAGTAGACGCGTCATTTCTAAATAAGTGAATTTTTATTTAAAATTACTATTAATCGTTCGTAAATTGAAGTTTAAAAATGCCGGATGAGGAGATAGCGGGTCCAAGTAACCCCATTATAAATGTACCGGTTCAGTTTTCCCCGCCTGATAAATTCAGTTTCGTGAATCCAGTTTCATGGCCCCAATGGAGGAAGCGCTTCGAACGTTATATGTCAGTCTCTGGACAAATCACGAAATCAAACAAAGAAAAGATCAACAGTTTAATGTACATTATGGGAGAAGAATCAGAAGAGATACTACTTCAATTTACACAAATACCGGTAACATACGAAGAAACTTTGGAAAGTTTTGAGAGACATTTTATCCCCAGGAGAAACGTCATATTCGAGAGATTCAAATTTAATTCGAGAGTTCAAGCGCCGGGTGAGTCCATTGAAGCATACATTACCAGTTTACACAGCTTAGTTGAAAACTGCGATTATGGAACGTTGAAAGAACAGTTAATCAGAGATCGAATTGTTGTCGGTATGAGAGACGTTAAAACCAGCGAAAGATTACAATTAAAAGAAGATCTCACTCTACAAGAATGCGTTACTATTGCGAAACAGGCTGAATTGCAAGCTAGTCAGAGTCGGGAGATACAGGAGAGACAAGATGGGAGGAGCAACTATGCTTCAGAGGTTACAGCAGCTGTGATCCAAGCTGGTCAAAGTCAAGGTCGTAGGAGATACTTCCAGCAAAGTAGTTCCAGTGCTGCTGGATGAGCCAATGCTGCACCAACTGCAGATAAATTGTCATATTATCAGAAAAGTCGCAGTGATGAAGAAAATAATGGGCACAATAATAGACCAGTAGATAAGAAGTGCAGCTTTTGCGGATACCAATGGCACTTTCGTGAACGTTGTCCAGCAAATAGGTCTGTTTGTAATAACTGTAAGAAACGGGGACACTGGGCAGCAGTCTGCAGGAATACAAAGGTCAGATCCATGTATTGCGATAATAGTTATAGTGAAGAAGGACAGGATAGATCAAGCGACTATACCGAGAAAGTAGATAGAACAGGAAATAATAATTACTTAGGTTCCATAGAGTTACTCCATGTAGCTGCATATACAAACGCTAAGGAATGGTTAGTGAATATTTATATAACTGAGTTGGGAAAAGAAGTAAGCTTCCTAGTTGATACGGGCGCAGATATTACTTGCTTGCCAAATACTTTCTTGAATTCCTATTTGTTAGAAAAGTTACGTCCTTGTACAAAAATTGTAACCGGTCCGTCTGGCGTCAAATTGGATATAGCAGGGACGGTACAAGTAAAGTTAAACAAAGGTAATATGGCGGTTGAGACAGAAGTATATGTTATTAAAGGATTAATTAAGCCAATAATAGGTAGGGCATCCATAGTTAAATTGAAACTTTTGTATTATCACAATAATAATTCTTTATGTGTAGTAGATTCAGACAATCATATAGATAGTGTGGACGGTATTCAACAGAGATTTCCTAGGATTTTTAGTGACATAGGTACGTTCAGGACTGAGATGGAAATAAAAATTAGAGAAGGGGTCCAACCTTATATTCAGAGTACACCGCGAGTTGTACCTATACCCTTATTGAATCCACTGAAAGAAGAATTGGATAGATTACAGAAACTCGACATTATAGAAGTAGTAGACTATTATACTCCCTGGGTCAGTCCTATAGTAGTTGTACAAAAACAATCAAAAGTCCGACTCTGTGTTGACTATACTCATTTAAATAAAGCTGTGTTAAGATCATATTTTCCTATAGGCAAAATTGAAAATATTTTATCACAGATAAAAGGTTCTAAATGGTTTTCGAAATTAGACTGTACTTCAGGGTTTTACCAGATTAAGCTCAGTAAGGATTCTCAGCATTTGACTACATTTATTACTCCCTACGGAAGATTCTTATTTAAACGCCTACCCTTTGGGATTACTTGCGCCCCAGAATATTTTTCAATTCTTTTAAATAAAGCACTGATGGGTATTAAGGGGGTAATTAGTCATATAGACGATATTTTAATTCATGCTCCCACCAAAATCGAACACGATAAAATTCTGAATGAAGTACTAAAGAAAATTGACCTCGAGGGCATAACATTAAACAAACTAAAATGCATAATAGGGGTGCAGGAACTTAAGTTTCTGGGTCACCATATTTCCACAGAGGGAATCGCAGTAGATCCAGAAAGAATTTCTAGTATAAAAAAATTTCCTAAACCAACCAATAAAAAGGAACTCTTACAATTCTTAGGAATGATAAATTTCTCTAGCCGATTTATAGCTAATAAATCAGAGATTCTTGAACCATTGACTTCATTATTAAAAAAAAACGTGTCATATAGTTGGGATAGTTCTCAAGAAGAGGCATTCAATAAAATCAAAGAAGTATTACAGTGCAGCCCATGTCTAGCCTATTTTGACCAGTCAAAAAAGATATCCATTTCAGCTGATTCATCATCTTATGGATTGGGAGCATGTTTAATTCAATCTAAGAATGGTCATAAAGAAGTAGTAGCATATGCTTCTAGACTATTGTCTCCAACAGAAAAAAGATACGCCCAGATAGAGAAAGAAGCTTTAGCGTTGACGTGGGCAGCTGACAAGTTTCAGGAATATGTAACGGGATTGGTCTTCTTTTTAGAAACCGATCACAAACCGCTCATTCAAATTTTACAAAGTAAACCAATCGACGAATTGACACCTCGGTTGCAGCGTTTTAGAATTCGTCTAATGAGGTATCAATATCTAGTCGAATATATTCCAGGAAAACTGCTAGTGGTAGCTGATGCTTTATCACGAAATTTTTCAAAAAATTCAGTGGTACCCGAAGATGACGAATTAGCTCAAGATGTAGAAGCTCACGTAAACTTAATAATCAGAAATGTACCAGTCAAATCATATTTCATAGAAGAAATAATTGTCGAACAAGAGAAAGATGAAATTTGTAAATTACTAAAAGAATATATCTTCGAAGGTTGGCCTAATAAAAACAAACTAGATGAGAGCCTTTTACCTTATTTTAACTATAGACACGAAATATCGTTTAGTGAAGGAATTTTGTTGAGAGGATCTAGAATAATAATACCCAAATCTTTACAATTTCGCTGTTTAGAATTTCTACATCAAGGACATTTAGGTGTGGTCAAGTGTAGGGAACGAGCAAAAGCATCAGTTTGGTGGCTCGGTCTCTCCACTCAACTAGAAAATGTGGTTAGAAATTGTCCGCAATGTGTAGAACATAGATCTAACCCAAAAGAAACATTTATTAAAGATGATTTTCCTGAAAGACCGTGGCAGAAAATTGAAATCGACTTATTTAAAACAGATTCGTGGTATTTGATAGTTACCGATTACTTTTCCAGATTTTTTGAAATTTTTAAACTTGTCAAAATGACTGAATCAATAGTCATAAGTAAACTAAAAGAACTCTTTTCTAGATACGGTATAGCGGAGATAGTAAGATCGGATAACGGGCCACAGTTCCAAGCGGAATTCAAGCAGTTTGCTAGAGAATATGATTTCAGGCATATAACCAGTAGTCCCTATTTTGCACAATCAAACGGATGCGTAGAAGCTGCGGTAAAGACAGCCAAAACCCTGATTAAGAAAAACAAAGACATTTATTTGGCTTTATTAGCATATCGCACCACCCCATTACAGTGCGGGTTTAGTCCAGCTGAGTTACTAATGAATAGAAAATTGAGGTCACCCTTACCAATGATTTCTAAAAAACTTAATGAGACTGTAGATACGCGAGCTGTTTTTCAAAGAGAGAGTAAAGCTAAGAATAAGTCTGCAATCCAATTTGATAAAAGACACCGGTCTAGAGAGTTAAGTAATCTAAATGTAGGAGATGGTGTTTGGGTGGTTGATGTGAGAGAGTACGGGAAAATTATTGAAGTATTACCGGAACCTAGGTCTTATGTAGTGGAAACTCCTAGGGGTACCTACCGTAGGAACAGATGGCATTTGATTCCCACACCTTATCATATTCCTCGACAAGTAATTACCCCGACACCGTCTGAACCTCCGACTTCTAGATCCGAGACACGGAGTTTCAGTGCACCTAATGCTCCCGATGACATTAGTCAGAGGGAAGAACGTATTGTTACCTTTTCTGACGTTGTTCATAATGAAGTAGGAATTAATGAGACTCCTTGTGCTCATAGTACTCCTATAGCATGTAAAAGTAGACCTGTTAGAAATAGAAAGAAACCTGTATATCTAGAAGATTATGTATTAGAGTATTAGACTAAAAAGGGGAGGATGTGCTGTTAGGAGATTGTGACGGTCTTGGCAACAAGGCGCGTGACTGACAGCACAAGTACAGTAATGGCGACTGTGAGATGCTCCTAAAAGTTGTTCAATAAAACTTATTATTTATCACTTGTGAATTGTGTTACGTTTCTTTATTCCTCTACAGAGTAATCTCTAAGACTATTATTATCAATAATAGTACACAAATGTACGAAAAATAGTGGAGCAGCTTGTGGCTGCCGAAAAGCGGGTCTTCACTGTACGGCGATCTGCCAGAACTGTTCCGGGGAAATATGCGACAACGTACCAGAAAAACTCTCAGCGATGGATGAGTTTGAAAATGATGACGACGACGAAGAACCCAATTCTTGGCAAAAAACCGCAGTACATTCTCTGGATCACATCGACATAAGAATCAATTCACCTGGTTCTTCACGGAAAAAAAGAAAAAAATGAGAACGATAGCTTCCCAATAAACACCGGACTATATATGTGAAACCCAAAGAAAATAAATAAACATTTTTTTGAATACGATTTACCATTGAATTTTTTTCTAATGCGATAATATTCCTCGGCTTCGCCTCGAAATATTAATTCACATTCGTCTAAAGAAAATTTCGTCCTGTGGTAGGTACATAAAATACTGTTATTATGAATAATTTAACACAACTTGTACGACAGTCGCTTATACTTTCGAAAGTCTAGAATTGATTCTACAAATGGATCAAAGTACTTTTCATGCATCTCGCATAATAACGATATATTAATTTTTCTGAATTTTGACAAATTCAAAACCTAAGATTCATGATATTTTGACTACATCAATTGGATTGGACGAGTGAAAGGTTAAGTTCGCAGACTTCGGCGCACTACTGCGCAACAATAATTGGTCCGATTAATGAGATATTGCTATGTAAATGTTCGTAATTGTAAGCGCTACAAGTTTTGTGGGAACAATTTTTGGATTGCGATTGAAAAAAAGGAGTTATTCCGAAAATATCAATTTTTCATCCCCCTTGTTCTTAATGAATCACCTGTAGGTCATTAAATATTGCAAATACGAAAAAATGTCACATATGCAAATTTGTGGAAAATGTTTTTTTGAATAAAGTAAGTAATGACACTTTTTTCGGTAAAATGCGAATTAACGTCGTAAAGTGCAAAAACTCCATCCACCCTTAAAACCAATATGGCGGCTAATTCACAAGGGGTAGGAGGTCGCATTTTTGGATTTAGACTCTCCATGGACTACCCAACCCCCACACAAAATATTTTCTTTTCCGCATGAAATGCACATTTAAATCCTACTTTGACTGGACTACGACCCCTGAGACACCCTTTTCAAAAGTAATTACCTAAAATACCTAAAGCAATAATAAGTCTTTCAATTTAAAGTAATCGTCAGACCGATCGTCTGTAATGTTCCGATTTTTTTATAATAAGTTTTTATTCGTACCCACCTTAAAACCCCCTCCTACCTACTCCACGCGGCACCTTCTCTAAGTAATTCTAATTAATATACCTCGCTCTTCAACCAGAGATGCGACATAATTATCGATATACGACGGTATCTTATTGAATACGAGGCCAGCTTCAGCTAAATTATAATTTCAATTTATATTTCATTTAATTTTTAAATATTCCAGTTTTAAGATTAAGGACTGACAAAATCTGCTTCGCGGAGAACCAAATTAGTTCACCGTAACGAGTTAGATTACCCGGCTACTTTATAATCTCGAACAGGAAGACACTGAAAGAACTGGATGATTGAATTCCAAGTGAATCTTGTGTCAATTAAATGTTCTTTTACTTCAAAATTTCATTCGCCTAATTACGTTCTAACCGATTTTACATTGCCATGAGGAAGCACTCGCCGTAGCTCAACAAAGTTTATCAAAGAGGAATCTCCAGAGAAAGATTCAGTTGGATCCCTAAACCAAAGTCTTGCTTTACCTACTTGAAACTCGCATAATAAAATACTTTGAACGACTTTTAACCAATTAACTTAGTCGTTAGAATTAACTGATTATTAGAAACTACACAGAAATCCACTGTGTGATTAGATTATTGTTAGCTAGTACAGGCACAGGTAAATTATTTTAATGCGAAACTAAGGAATAAAAAGTTATTTGCTATCAACCTTTTTTAATTGATATTCAGTTGCCAGCTTCAGCTATACGGATTAGAGAGACGAATTTCAGAAAAACTACCTCATAATATCCAAAGGATAAGAAACTTGGTCTTACGTGAGATAGTATACAGTATACACACATCGTCAAAAGTTTTGGACCCCTCTATACCGACTCAAATAAACCATTTTTATTACTTATTTTTATAAGATCACGAAGTCTGATTAATTCAAAGATGAAAAGTATTTAAACCATTCAACTGAAAAAAATTGTTAAGTTCTTGGATATTTACTGAAAGCAATAATTATTATGCAGATCAACGGCGAAATCGTTGTTATTAATATTTACGTTATTTTGTGTTTTTTTTTTCTGCTTTTTGATGCAAGGACAAGAGACAGAGGTAGCGAGAAACTTGGAAATGTGGAAATAAGATTTTGAAGTGGGCGGTCTATGACCTCCCATATATGGCTGAAAATGGTCGTCGTTACCGCACTGCTACAGCTACAGCCCTTAGGTTACACTTTCAAGACACCTTTCATTGTGCCACTCCGACATCTATTATCTGAAGAAGCTTCATTCACAAAATTTACGCACGCAAATACCATTACCAGTAAAGACGTACTACTCCCGTTATTGATTAGCACGATTGAGTGGGCTAGGGAGCATATAAATTGGTATTTACCAGAATGGCGGAGAGTGCTCTTCTTTGATGAGAGCAGATTCGGATAGGTCAGTGATGACAATCGGCAAAGGGTTTGGAGTAAGGTGGGGAGCAGCGACTTAAATTTCCCATGGAGATTGTTCCCCAACAAGATTGCAACGTCATGTTTCGGAGAAGTCAATATATAGGCGTGGTGATAATGTTCCGCAATGTATTCATAACTTTCTTATCGATTTTATTTGTAAAAAGTGCATTTATCAACATAAAAATTATTTTTTTATCAAATCACATTTTGGAGCTGTGACGTCCTCATATATTTTTTTTTATTTATCAAGAATGGATTCTCCTCTTCTTCGTGAATACAACGATACCATATACTAGCGGTTTATTACTATTCGCTGACGAGATCCAGAGTGTTTTGTTATAGAAAAACATAAGTTTTATAAGTTTAATAAGAAAAAAAATAATAAGAAAAATAAATTTAGAAAAGAATAAAATCACAGTTTATTGAAAAATGAATACTGAAAAAATAGGTTTTAGCTTACAATAATTAATAGTGACTGAATTGAGCTTACTACCAATTAATTATCGAAATGGTTCAAATTGCCTTTCAAGCACTTCCTGACATTGTCCGGCACGAATGAGAATGCTTTGCATTACATGCTGAATGACATCCGGAGCGATACTTTCCATTTCTATGCGAATTCGATGCTGCAGATCTTTCAACTTGTAGGATCTTGATGTAAACCCTATTTAAATACCCCCAGAGAAAAAAATCTAGAGATGTCAAGTCGGGTGAGCGCGCAGGCTATCATATCGGTCCTCGCTGCCCTATCGAACGGCTAGGAAATAGGTTGTTGAGAAATAGCCTAGCATTAACGCCAAAATGAGGAGGAGCTCCATCCTGCTGAACTAAAAAATTGTGTCCTATAAGCTCCAATTATTGCAGCCCACACGCTTATTTTTCCTTGTCTCTGCGTGTGAGTTTAAATAATAATATTTAAAAAGTTGAGATTTTCGTCACATCTCAACTGGAACTTTTCACAGACAGAACTGCAGTTAACTGTCAAGATCATCTTTATTTAATTCATGGATCAACTGAGGCTTGTATGGATGAAATTTTTCTTTTCTCAGTAGTTTAATGACAGTTGAATGATCAATATCGTGATTTAGAACGATCTGCCTTGTAGAAGTGTGTGGATTGAGCTTTCGACCGTGTTTGGCATGATGGACTGTTGGCAAAACTGCAGGCCTATGGCATGCCCGAGAAATTCTGCTTGTGGCTTGCGAGTTATCTCGGAGATCGTTCATTGCAGGTGGCAGTCGATGGAGTTCTTTCTGAGACCTTTTCCATCAATGCCGGTGTGCCTCAGGGATCCATTTTATCTCCGACTCTCTTTCTAATATTTATAAACGACTTGCTTGAAACAACAAAAAATCCAATATACAGTTTTGCCGACGACAGTACCCTCATATCTTCTTATACGTTAGATGCGCGAACATCTGCCATCGACGCACAGACTCGCAGGGAGCAAGAAGTTGCCATTCTTAACAATGACTTGCAAGACATTCAAACTTGATGCGATAGAAACCAAGTTCAATTTAATGCTGGAAAAACCCAAGCAGTCATCTTCTCCAAAAAGACCAACGTTTTAGAGCCAGATATGATTATGGCGGGACACTTCCTTACCCCAGCGTCATCTCTTCGTTTACTTGGAGTTAGCCTTGGAGCGAACATGTCTTGGCATGATCATGTTGCAGGTCTGGCGAAAAGTGCTTCTCAAAAACTTGGAACACTCTTCCGCACGAAGAAATTTTATACACCACACCAGCTTCTCCTATTATACAAGGCTCAAATCCGACCATCCTTGGAGTACTGCTCACATATTTGGAGCTCAGCTCCTAAACATACGCTGAGACTACTCGACTCTATTCAGAAAAGAGCCATCCGCTTGATTGGGGACCCAGATTTGACCAAAAATTTAGACACTCTCGAACATCGAAGAAGAGTAGCTGACCTGAGTCTGTTTTACAGATATTTTAATGGAAAGTGTTCAAAAGACGTGGCCCGCTTGATCCCACCAAGATCAAGACCGGGCAGAAATACACGCCGAGCCGCAGACGCTCATCCGTATCAGGTTCAGCTCGTTACACCTCGTACCACCCTTTTTATTGACTTCTTTTATGTATAGAACCGCATCACTTTGGAATAGCATTCCAAAGGGCGTGTTTCCTGAAGTATACAACCTACAGAGATTCAAGGCCAACGTGAATCGATATCTCCGCTCGTGCACCGCTCCCAGAGCGTCATAGGGATTTCCCTGCAGTGCATGTGCATTTTCGATAAAAAAAAAAAATTATCTTCAACTTCAAGTAGTAGGTACCTTAAAATCTTTGTCATCAGGTATTTTAGGCCTACCTTGCCAAGGTAAGTCTTCCACGCTTTCAGTTTCAGGAAATTTTGAAACTATTCTATTTACTAATAGCTACCTAATAGCCGCCTATCTGGATGTTGTTGATTGAATAAATCAGAAGCTTCAGCGTGAGATCTTAATCGATCTCCAAATCCAACCATCATCAAAATTTCAATTCTTTCTTTCTCCGTTAAGCGAGTCAATTTTTTTTTAATTTCTACAGTAATTTAAAAAAATACTGTTAGAACACCTTTCGCGGTTCACGTTCAAGCAAAACTTACATTTCATTGTGTTCTCCACCTTAAATCTCTTGGTAACGATAAATTTTAAGACAATCATTTCGATTAGGATAAGTTTTCTGTTAGATAAGGGTTTTCAAGACAAAAAGAACGAACAACCTAATTTTTTAGTTTGATTCGAATCATTCGTCTTGATTATTATTTCAACTGGAAGTTAGGTATTTTAATTGATATGAATTCTGCTTGCTTACATTTCGCCTTTTTTCCAACAAGACGCACTGTCAGCGAATAGTCATAAACCCCTAATGGTATCGCTGTATTCACAAAGAAGAGAAGAATCCATTCTTGACAAGAAAAAATGGTAGTTGCTATTCAACTATTTGATGACGTCACAGCATGTGATTTGATAAAAAAATATTTTTATGTTCATAAATAAATGACTTTTTTAAAATAAAATCGACCTGTTTCGTGATTTTGAAAAAAAGGTAAATAACAAATTCATTAATATTCTGCGGAACTAATCACCACGCTGTATATTGATTACTAATTCTCATATCTCAGACCAGTAAAATTTATATCCAAAATGTTATTTGACCAATAATTTATCCTCTACGCGATTAACAAAGGAATAATTTTTCTTTGTGGTTGTGAGTTGAGTAAGTAATGAAAGTTGGTCAGATAACATGGATGGAATCGCCAGCAATGTCTCCCGACATGAATCCTTTAGAACATCTATGGAACTATGTACCGATCAGGAGCTATTCAGCGTCGAATGAATCCATGTGGAAAGTCGAATCAATCCGGCTGGAAATACTAGGAACTTATTACAGAGGCAGCAGGAGAATGAACAACATCCCTCAAGATATAATCAATAATTTGACCAGATCAATGATTAGAAGAATGTTATTGTTACTACAGAGAAGGGAAGGCGCCGAAATTACTAGTGTATTTGTAAATAAAATGCTGAGCCTGCGGTCGCTTCGCGGGTTAGAAGTGCAAACTACTAAACTGTTGAACCGAGTTAGATTCCCTGTCTCGCTCTGGTCGTTTGTGTCGTCTATTTTACTATTTAATTGGCACACGCTGGATAATGAGCAAGTTCTCGAACCCATAACTACTGAGTGGAACGACTTTTCCTTACCTACATAGTTAAGACTGATGTTCCCTCCATTAAAAATTTGAAGCAATAATTCTAGAACGATCAAAGAATTGTTCGCTGAAGAAACCGAAAATCTGGTAAAGTGTGTGAGGTTATGCCAGAACGGCGCAAACGTCGCGACGCCGTTAGCGTCGAATAATAATAAATATTTTAACATTTATTAATATGAATTCAAGGGAATGCAGGAAAATCAAGAAATTTACAGACGGTTTCCCTTACTTTTTTTTTTTTTTTTTAAAGGGGGAGCATCAGTCTTCCCTATGTAGGTAAGACAAAGTCGCTCCACACCGGTAATATGGGTTTGGAGCCTCTTGCTCATACACCCAGCCTCAAGTATACCAAATAAATAGTAGAAACAACACAGACACCCAGAGCCTTCACTGAGAATCGAACTCAGTCCGACGGATCCAACGATCAAGCAGTTCTCGCTACTTAACCGCGAGGCCACGCGGTCGAGGCGTTGACTCGGTAAAACCTATCCTCGTAAGCTAAGGAGATTAGTTAGCCTGCAATCCCTGTGTGGTTGAGGTACCCATCAGGCGCGTCCCAGGTGGCGGATAGGGCACGGCCTTACAGTGATCAATAGTGAGTAAGGTTAGCAGCGGTGATAGAGCTCGTCGGATTTAAAATTCCAGACTGGCAGCTCAAAAAGCCCTGCCGCGGACCACCTCCCACAACCTAGTTGTCGTGTCGTGACTAAAGGTCTGCACAGGGGTTATAACGATGCCGGAAAACGTCCGAAAGTGGACTCTCCGAAAGACCGTAAAACTCTGTTTTCGTGGTCATATCTCCCGAACAGAGGAATACGGGGGTCTAGGCTTTACCGCATGAACCAAAAGGAGACAACCTTTAAAACCTAAATCCTACGGCGGGAACCCAGGCTAAAAGGATGCGTGGCTGCATAGTAGATCAATTCCTTCTGGATTCAACCTCGAAGAAGTGGCGCACCTTCGAAAATAAATGCCTACCATACGTATGGAGCTCTGCGAATGGTATTTCTTTAATAGCTCCATTACTCGTTGGCCATATGGACCAAGACACACCTAATTCAAAAAGGGAAGGGGATTCTGAAAAGAAAGACCCACCGAAAAAACTCTCAGGAGCCGCTCGCAGTAAACTGAGAAAAGAGTAGAAACTACAAAACCAGAGGGGAACTGGAGAACCTAGAAAGCTAGGGTTGAAGGTGAACCCCAGTGTAACAAAACCCGGGACCAGCAAGGAACCGGAACAACGTAAAAGAAGGAGAACCTGCACCAAGGTTCTCAGGAGTGCAGCTTAGAGGGGACTTTCTCATGGCTTCCTGCGCTGACTAGGCCACAGAGGACTGGCTAGTGTGGGTGGTCAGGAAAATGGAACCGTGGTCAGGAGCGAAACTCGGCACCAAAGACGTTCCCAAACCTACAAGAGCACCAGTGAGGATACCAGGGACCCAAGAAGAACCAGAAAAAAAAAACAACAAAGACTGGGAATTCAAAACCAGGGATTAAAAACCAGAAACGTGGATCCTAGTGGACAGAAAACCTGACACAAAAGGCCAACAACTAATTTTCCTCATTGGGGCAAACCTATGGAAGAAAATAAGGCAACTTCAATGCAGACCTTACCTAAACCTAACTGAGGAGCTGTTCAAGCGACTAGGTGGGTAAAGGGAAGGGGGAGCAGAGAAGATGTAACTGAAAAAGCTGAGTAAACACCAGCTGAGATGGACAGTTGGACTTCTAACAGGAAACTGCCCACTAATGAAACGTGGATTCTTGTGGACAGAAAACCTGACACAAAAGGCCAACAACTAATTTTCCTCATGGGAGAAAACCTATGGGAGAGGATAGAGCAGCTTCAATGCAGACCTTACCTAAGCCTAACTGGGGTGCTGTTCAAGCGACTAGGTGGGTAAAGGGAAGGGGGGGGGCAGAGAAGATGTAACTGGAAAAGCCGAGTGAACACCGGCTGAGATGGGAAAATGGACTTCTAAAAGGACACGGCCCACTGATGAAACGTGGATCCTAGTGGACAGAAAACCTGAGAAAAAAGGTCAACACCTAATTTTCCTCATGGGAGAAAATAGAGCAACTTCAATGCAAACCTTACCTAAACCTAACTGGGGTGCTGTTCAAGCGACTAGGTGGGTAAAGGCAAGAGGGAGCAGAGAAGATTTAACTAAAAAAGCTGAGTATGCACCAGCTGAGATGGGCAATTGGACTTCTAACAGGACACTTGCCCACTAATGAAACACCTCTCAATAATAGTAGTGAAAAATATCCCAGATTGCAGGAGATGCGGGGAGGGGGAGGAAACCCCATACCAACTAATGTGTGAATGCCCAGCACTAGAGGGAACTAGACTTCTAGTATTTGGGACCGAAATGGCAGAACCAAAAGAAATAGAACAAGCACCCATTGGACTCATACTGAAATACTTTCAGGAGATGGGACCGATGAGATAATTATCCAAAGGGGTACAATAAGCGCAAGCTTCAGTACAAGGGCTTTGAACCTACCCTAGAAGTTATAATAAAAATAATAGCGTGCAATCCATTCTTTTCTTTTGCGTACCGGAGTCCCGTCTGGGTCGAATGAATTATCCAGAAGGATGAACGTACGAATGAATAGCTGGCCATACACACAGAGGTTGATTTGCCATTTTGGAACGGGGCGGTTGAAACTTACGGTTTAATCCTTGTGTTAGTGGGTAATCGCCGTGCCAGATTTCATCTGTGCAGACTTGTCTGCCAGTTTGCACTGCGGATGAAAACTTCGGCCTTCTTTAGCTGGCCATACACACAGAGGTTGATTTGCTAGTTTGAAACGGGGCGGTTGAAACTTACGGTTTAATCCTTGTGTTAGTGTGTAATCGCCGTGCCAGATTTAGTCTATGCAGACTTGTCTGCCAGTTTGCACTGCGGATGAAAACTTCGGCCGTCAATTAACAGACAGTTCGTACACACATTTTTTTTAATCGTCAAAGTTTATTGGATAATATGTCTTACGAAAGGGCTGTTCTCTTCTCTAACAAAACTCATACAAATTTACAAAGAGCATCCCGCTTTATGAAAAATTAAAAGCAAAGATTACACGAATAAAAATTCAAAAAAAGAAAGCTTACGATAAACTTTATTAAGTACCTACTGCAAGTCATGGTCAAAATTTTGTTAGTAAGAAAGTACAAAATCTTAGATGGATGTTTCCGGAAAGAATCATTTCAGGATCATTTGCTCTTATCTCCTATTAGTAGAAATAAGTTGAGTTGCTTTTTCTTAAGCAACTTTTTTTTCTTAACTTTTAACCCATTTAGAACGTCTCTTTGTGACACCCCTATTTTCCATTATTAATTGTTTGCATAAACTATTATTTCACAGCAAAGAACCTTTTTTTATTACGAAACATTTTAAGCATTATTCTTGCAGTTTATGACGCATGTCAAAACAAAACTTTCGTCAAACCGAAATTCCACAGTTTCAGTTTAATCCGCGGATAAATCTGTGGGTTTTGCCCACGAACAAGCGATTTGGCGTGTGACAGATCAACTGTGGAAGACTGATCTGTGCATTTTTGTTTTGCGTTAGTGGACCACGATGGTTTGATCTGTGGCGTATTAAACCGGCAGACTTATCTGCAGACATATCTGCAGCGGTTAGAACAGGCGGGTTAACCTCTGTGTGTGTGGCCAGCTAATGTGTGATCTAAAGGAATAATTTAAATTAATTAATGAATGCTGAATTTATGATTGTTTGGAAGAAATGTACACTGTAAATATTATTCTTTATTGATCGGAGGGGTCGATTCAGGTTAATTGTACAATTTTAGAATGAATAAGTGCATGTTAAATGCTAGTTCTCTATTCTAGTACTATTCTCTATAAATCGAAGGGAACTATTTATTTAGTAGAGTAATTATTTAGATTAATTTTATAATTTTTGAATGAAAGAGTGCTTCTTGAATGCTAGTTCGTAAAGATTTTTTTCTTTCTAAAATGACGACTGAGGCTAACTTAGTAAAATTATAGTAGTGCAGATTTATAAATACACATTTTACTTTTTTTTATTCGCTACCAGAGGTGTTGACTCTAGTAGGCTATATTACAAATTAATCGTCTGTTCCAGAAATCCACGCAGCGAGCAACGCTTATTTCAATTCATTCTTCGCGCCGGCTCCTGCGGGTATCTATCGATATACCCATAGTTTGTCCACTGAGTTTTATCTGTTGTTATAACTAACTAAGGATACATCATCTCGTTATATTTCTTACTCCTTCTCTAAAAATATATAATATTATATATTTTTATTCTTTTAACGCCCCCGTTTTTATGGGGTTTATTGTTTTAATGTGGGGTGACTGCCTGAATTTTTCGATGGTTGTCTTATGTCTGTGCTGGTCGTCTAATTGTCGTCTCTGTTTGTTCATTTGTGTGTGCGTTCAACATGTAACCACGGAGTCACGAAATTTTAAGTAAGTATCACTTTCGTGAAATATCGCTCCTCTTTCTAGCTTCTAATTGTTCACCTTTGTCACAGTGAGGTGTAGCTGTTGCCCTGATTGACCTCTGCTGATTCCGAGTTGGTGATTATGTGTCAGATCAACCTGCCAGCCCTTGGGAAATTTTAAACCGCTCTACTGTAAGTTTCTTACCCTCATGGTTGCTTTCTCCCACTCGTAAATTAACAGACACCCTTCCTATCTTTACCCCATAATTTCCCCACTACTTCCCAAACAGCACACAACATCCAATGGACGGGACGATTATGTCCATAATACGTACATGACGTCCATGGACCTTTTGCGCTACATCCATTGGATGTCGTTTTATGTACCATATGTTTTAGTACATTACAGGACGTCCGTTCGATGTCCATTGAATGATTCGTTTGTACAAACCCAAATCATGTCCTAGTTTGGACGTCCCATTAATGTACATATTGTGACTAAAAATGGACATCCATATCGACACTTTTAACATCATTTTTAATGTTACTCTCAACAGGTTATTAATTTTTTTAGAATTCAATAATTTTGTAACACCACGCAAATAAACAATATTTCAAGCAATTAGTCACTTATTATTTACTATAATTATAATTATAAATCTTGTATTACGTTAATTATCAAGAATTGAAGGCCAATAATAGTTCAAACGAAGAAAAAGAAGAAATCCATACAAGTTATACCTAACCTAAAAATAAAAATGAAAATATTGAAAATTCATTTCGCTTTCAATGACGACATTGGTCGTAATAATCTTTCAGTTTTCGACTTTTCGAGGTTTATTAGGTATTGAGAGTTTGTATTATTGCGGTCCCACTATAGTAAAACCCTCATCAATCAGTACGGAAATTGTGTGCAGTCATATAATACAAATAAACAGTGTATAAATAAATTGTGTAGTTGTACCATGTGTGGGGTAAGCTGACATTTCAAGAACAGCAATTTCAGAGAAGCGGCAAGCGAGAAAAATCTTCTATTTTCTGCTAAACGCTTCTCCGAATTTGCTTTTTTAGTAATGTCAGTTACCTCACAATTTCCGTATGGATGAACATTTTAATGTTCATTTTTTGATCCACATAATGTACGCTAATGAACGTCCATATTTGTGACAATGGCTGTCCAAAGGACATTTTTTGAATATACAAATTTGATCCAAAAGTAGTCCAGATTTTAATCCATACAATGTCCACTCAAGGACTAACAATGGACGTCCCAAACTGTGTCATTTGTATCATCCACTGGACATCCACTGAATGTACGATGTCCATATGTGGATGGCCAATGGATGTCATGGAAGTCCACAGTAGTAATAAAAATGGACATCCATTGGATGTTATTGTGCTGTTTGGGTTACTACTTACCCCTCTGTTCTTGCAGTTCAGCCGTCACTTGCCCCTGATGATGGTCGTTGGATCGAAACCGGTAGAGCATTGAAAGTTAACAGAAAATAGCCAATAAAGAAGTCATTCCAGAACAAGACTCTACTCATATACCGACCATTCATGATGAATAGGAGTGACTACATAGGGGATTTTCGATTCGTGATCACTGGAGACGAGGGATAGAGATAACGCTTTAATTGGAGTCAGAAGCCTTATCACCGTTCTCGCTATCCCAAGACTCGACGCCCAGCAGATAAAAAGTCAGCTGTTAACTCGCGCTGCTCAAGTCCCAGTGGTTACCGTTCTCGGTCTCGTTCTCACTCAAAATGACAGATCCAGCAGGCGAAACCAAAGCGACCGGTCGTCCAGTGAGACGTTCCATTGAGTGAGAGACAAAGACAAAGACAGACAAAGAGCTCCGTTCCTTTGTCAAAGTTCAGCAGTCCGCTAACCAAGGTCTTTTCCGCCAGCAATCTCCCGGGGCTGAGTGGTCCCAGGACCGCATAGCGCGTTCGTGCGAGTGCTGGACACTCGAATTTCACATGAGAAGCTGTCTCATCTTCTTCATTGCAGAGTCTACAAACTGATCCTTCTCTGTATATCCTCAGCTTATGTAGGTGTACTCTTAGGTGGCAATAGTGTCATGTGAGAAGACCCACCACCCTTCTAATATGCATTTGTTTAGTTTCAGCATCTGTCTGGAAAGGTTTTGAGAGTGTTCCAGTGTGCAATTTCAATCATAAAAACGAGATGATTGTTACATGAACATAAAAAATCAGGTAGACTCTTCTTTATCAACTTTGGGCCAAGCCCATAGCGGAATTCTGGGAGAGCCTAACACATCAGAAAATATTAGAGAAACGGTATAATCCCTTTTAGGAGATGCGGGAAAAATCTTAACAAAAATGTTTCATTATATTTCCCATATATACGGAAAGAATTAATCTCACCATTATTTTCAAAATCAGTTCGAAATTTGACAACAAAAACCAAATCAGCAGAAATGCTATTTGGGGTGACTTAGGGGAGAAGGTAAGGTCAGCAGAGGCTCTAGAAAAGGCAGGAAAGGAGCTTACATCCTCATCGGTTACTCAAAATGCTGAAGCTTTTTATAGCAATGTGAGAACCGCAACTAGAGCGGTTGTTGACAAAAACCAGGTCCAGGTAAGAAAACAAATATCGACTGACTCGTCCACAGAGGGGGACGAGGTCATACAAGGGCCACCCATCGCTCAGCAAGGAGAGCTATTCGAATGTGTTCAGGAGGGAAAAAATATTAAATAAGGTAATAATATCGTTGATAAACGGCTACGTTATCCATTTTCTCAACAACCAATTTAGATTGCCATACCAAAAGGTAAATCACTTTTACCGAAGGAGGCTTTGGAAATAAATGAGGCAATTTCCAACCTGCGAAGCCAAGGAGCAATACAAGAACGTGCTCAAGAAACACATCAGTTGGTGTCTAAAATATTTTTAGCAGATAAACCAAACTGAAAAAAGACATTTTATCCGTTATTTTTCTGTTCCGGTACATAAGTCAAGCAGAAAATATTTACAGTTTATTTTCCAAGAAAAATTATACGAATTTATCTGTATTCCGTTTGGTCTATCTGTAGCTCCGGCTCCATTTACATTCACTAAAATTGTAAAGCCTGTCCTCTCACCTAAGAGAACGAGGTATATCTTGTGTGAACTACTTGGACGAATTTTTAATCGCAGGTAACACCTCGAAAAATTGCAGAAAAAATCACAAAGTATACAATAAATCCACTTATCTCACTAGGTTTCATTATAAATGAAGAAAAATGTTCTTTAATACCGGTACAAAGAATAAAATTTTTGAACTTAATTTTTGACTCAGTGGGGTCAACTATATTCTATCTTCCTGCACTGTCTTCCAACTGAACTATCTTCCATCATAAAAAAGAGACAAGGTCCCAAATCTTTCCCAGAACTATCAAAGTCAACCTCAAGGTTCAATACGAAATTGGGTGGTATCCATAGGGTTGGTAATATCCGTATGCCAAGCGGTAAAATTTGGTTGGCTGTATACGAAACAGTTCGAAAGGGAAAAAATAAAACACCTGAGAAGGTGCAAAATGAAATTATGATACAAAAATTAGGTTGTCACACCACATACTTCCTGATCTAGGTGGTGGGAAACATCAATAATGGGAAGTTATAGTGAAATGAAGCGAGGCCCATTTTGTCATAGAAATTTATACAGATGCATAAGAGACTCTTTCGGATTGGTGAGCATGCACGAAAAACTATAATACACACAGTTGGTGGAGCGAGGAAGAGACAAAAAGTCATATCGACTTTAAAATAAGTTCTATTTTTGGGTATGAAATGCTTTTGTCGAAGCCTAAAAAATTGTGATGTGCTAGTCAGATCAGATAACACGACTGCTCTGTCATATGTTAACCGAATAGGTAGCGTGAAACACAAAAACCTCAATAACCTAGCAAAACACATATGGCAATGGGTCGAACACAGAAACATATAGTAGCTTCCTATGTTAGTTCAGGAAATAACTGACAAGCACATAAAGAGTCCAGAATTTTACCATCAGAAATCGAATTGTGATGGTAGTACAACAGCGTTATTACCAGGCCAAATTTGGTCAAAAATCAAGCGAATGGAAGGATGCAACCCAACATGCAAGATACCAGTCCTCTCGTATAATAATGAAATTATCGCAGATGATCAGGCTATTGTCAACATCGTCTCCAACTACTTTCAACGCTAGAGCAAGAACTCGTTTCTCACTGTGTAGTGCATTTTATTATAGAACTACCTGACTTCGATTCATTGAACAGTCTCTTCACACTCCAAGAACTTATGTTCGCTTTACGTCCTTTAAAAACTCAACAGAAGATGCTGATGTACCTTCATTGTCCTTAAAAACCTTCACGCAGCCAGCCTAAATAAACAACTTGAATAAATTATATTACAAAATTTTATTTATTCAAGAAATCAGATCCCTATGAAAGCACTCTACCATTTTATCGTTCAAGAAACCAAACGGAAGCACCACTGACTAATAATCTTATCGATGTGTCCCTTACCTGCACAATGTGTAAGTTGATGGAAAAAATGATCAATGAGGGTCAATAAGAGTCAATAAATGATCAATATCCTCAACCCAACACAGTCCAGCTTCAGACCCCACAAGAATACCGTAGATACCCTTGTCATTTTACAAACTAGAATTGCCGAAGAATTTGCCGCAAGACGGGATGCCATTGCTGTAGTTTTTGATTTTGAGAAAACTTTTGACACTGTTTTAAAATCTATCGTATACAGAGAGCTGAAAGAGATCAATCTGTCCAAAAGAAGAATCCTAATTTTTATCTAGAAAACTTCCTAGCTATCAGTTTATCTAAAGTAGCTTCTAATGGGAAAGCCTCCCATCTGTTTATATTTTAGAACGGTGTACCTCAAGGTTCAGTTCTCAGTACCACCCTATTTTTATTGCAAATAAAGTATGTGTGTTCGTCTATAGGATCACCAGTAAGGCATGCCGTCTATGCTGACGATCTCGTCCTTTTCGGCTCAGGAAAAGTCTCAGCAATCACATGCGACCTACTCCAACAATCTGTAAGGGAGCTATCTCAGTGATAGCTCGCTTAGGTGATAGAACCAGACCCAAAAAATCACATACAACGGTAAAACCCTACAAGTAACTGAACAACATAAGCTACTTGGAGTAACTTTCGACAGCAGATCAACATGGAGGAAACATATTATTCAAAACATCAAAGGAACTAACAAACTCGGTTGTATATCTTAAAAGCGATAGCAAATCTTCAATGGGTGCCGATGAACAAGATCTTCTTAGAGTATACAGAGTGTCCCAAATTATCTTAATCAAGAGATATCCGCGTTATTTCAAAACAGAAACAAATGAAATTTGGGAAACTTCAAATATACCCCTAAGGATTTATGGCTGCACCCTCATTACACATTTACGCCTTTTAACCTCCAAGTAACAACCCCCTACTGTTTTTTTTTTTTTTTAATTACACTCTTACTTTTTTTGTTGGACTACGCAAGTCCAATTTTCTCTCTTGACAGGAAAGCGATTCTGAAGGCCCTCGTATTTTCCTCAGAGTATTTAGGTCCAGCCCCGTCGCATCCACTTACTGCGATGCTTATAAACTTCGTCTCCGTGTATGCCGTAGTGGTGTGTGACAAAAATTACGTAACTGTTATATTGGTACTATTACGCTCGTGGAACTGTCAGTTTCGATTGTTGCGGTTTCATAATTATTGCTGTTCAGGTTCCACTATCTGTCCCATATTATGTAATTCCGGTTCTCGTTTTATAAGGCAGAAAGTGACCCTGTATTAGGTATTAGTTCCAACCAGTGATGCGAATTGTATTATACACGTTGTATTATACACTTGTATAATACGTATTTTTTGTATTATACCAGAACATTTTATACCGGTATTAAAAACAAAAAGAAGAACTCTCTGAAATAGACCTTCCCAAATGACAGAACTGACAGAAGTGACAGAACCAAGACCATCCATAGGTACCATGATTACTTTTCATGATTTTTCAAAAATTCACCAAAAAACAAACCGCGGTAGGTATCTCGGTAGGAATTCCTTTATAATTACATAGGTAGTACTGGTACTAGGTAGGTATTTTGATGCCATCTAATTATAAGTTTATGAATTTAAAATGAAAAAAAACTTTTGTATTTTCGAAGTTCCCTGTTATTTATTTGACTCCTGCTGATTCGGCCTGAATTTCTGATTAAAAGGCAGGTGTGTTCGTCTATTTAACTATTTATCAAGTGTGTGGCTGGCTGGATGAGCTTGCTTAGGATAGGCTGGATAAGCCAATAATTATCGGAGTGGAACGAATTTGTCTTATCTACACAGTTAAGACCGAAGGAAAAGGAAGATCCCTCTTTCTTAAATAACAAAAATAAAAGCTTGGTTAAGAATTTGTAGTCTGGATAATGAATTGATCCATGACAGGAGACAATTGACAAGTGACCGTAATTTTTGGTAACCTTCAAATTTGTATTATACGGTATTTTAAACCGTATTATACGCTGCATAATACAAAAAAAATAAAATACCGTATTTTTGCATCACTGGTTCCAACAGTGACCAGCGATGAATTATAGATCTCGCTTTAGTTGCTATATTTCATCATACCGCATGCAGAGTATCACAGAATCGTTATTCCAAACAATATTACCAGGAATCATGGAAAAAAAATACATCTTCAGTTTCCAAGTTATTGGGCCTGATTCGTTTTTGTTGGGCCACTTTGTATTTAAGTGAAACCTCAAAAGTGAAACATCGTTTTAAAGCTATAATTTAAATTATAGCTTTCAAATAATGTATCACTCGATATCTGTTCCCAATGATGATAAGCAAAGGGGTTAGGGCTACCACTGCCAATAGGATGAACTTAGGTAGTTAAATTTGTCACCCAAAGATGTCCCCCTCGATAACCGCCGGACCTGTTTCGGCGTTTTCGCGCACATCTTCAGTTTCCAAGTTATTAGGCCTTTTGCGTTTTTGTTGGGCCAGCATGTATATTTTTTAATCAACTAAATACTAAACGTAATTTATGATTCCAGGAGCTACCTGTTAGTTCAAAATAAAGTCAATATCCTCGTATTTATCCTTGAATAAACTTACCGAGACATCAGAAGTAAATGTGTATTTAAACTTCTTAATGTATATTTGCGTAGGTGGTTTATTCAGAGCGAGACACATCAATAATTCATTCTCAAAGAGCCAACCTTTGTATACATTCACTCAGTTGAACCTACTTTAGACACCTTTGTTAACATACCTGCATAAGGGTTACGTCGAATAAAAAAGTACTGGCAACTTATGGACAAGATAAGGCCTTGTTAAAAATTTACCTTGAATTGCTAGAATTGGACGACTTCCAAGGTAAATAGGATACGAGTACAAATTGATAATCTAAAATTCAATTTTTAGAGTTCCATCTTTCAGGTGTTTTTAGAAATCTTCGAATCTTTTAGATTTTTGCTCCATAAATATCAAAATAAAATTATTATAAAAAAAAAATATATTGGTCAATATAGTTTATTAATTACTTATAATATTGGTTTATTTATAATATTGGATTATTATTATCCAAAATCAGATACAGATTCTCGTAGAAATTGATTTTAAAAACAGAGTAACTCGAATACTGGAAGACGTTAATTTCATCGATCAAAAAATTGACACTTGCAATATACCTACAGTGTGGTTCACTTGAAATCAGAGTACCCCTGAAAAATTATTATTTACCAGTTGATGTGATTTTTTTCAAAGCAGAGTGCAAATAATTTCCCTACATTAGAACAAGGAAATGCATTTTAAGCCACAACCAAGATTTACTATACCTTATAGTCTTCTAGGGTTAAAAATAAAGAAAATTCATTTTTTTATAAAAGATTTTCCCACATCACTGTCATCACTCCGCAATTGAGCATCCTTCAAAACAGGTTAAAATCAAGTTTCTATGAAAAATGTTATATATATATGTTACGCCCAAACATCGAAAACACTCACTGAGCGGACCGCAACGCGTTGCGGACGGTGCCGAACGGCCAAATACCGAAATGATATCAATTTTCGCGTTGTGTCCGTTCTTGTTGACCACGACGCGTCGTGGACAATGCTCAAACGGCCACGACGCGTTTTTGATGATTTTTAAAGCTCACAAACCGACCATCATGCTTTTAATATGTTAAGTAAATTTACAGAAATAACCGAAAATTTCAAAATCCTTATTGTAGGCTTATTGCTACATGAAACTTTATTTACAATAATAGGTAACTGAATCGCAGGTAGATAAAGATATTTACTTGTTTTTGCAGGCACTATTATTGTGGCATTTAGAATTGCACAACACGTTCATTGGCCCTGCAATTGCACTTTTTTGTATTACAATACCTAACGCTTACAATGGCACATGACAAACCCTTGTTTTGATCCAGACGAAATAGCTGCAGCTTTTTTCAAATTTAATGAACAAGTTGGAACATCCAATGCGTTTATAAAATTTTAATCAGCGAAGTTGAATTAATTAAAACCATTAAGTCTTTCCAGCACGCCCTCTTTGGTTCCCAACGTATACATATACAAGCTGGAATCATTAACGCTTAGAACTACAGCTAGAATACTCCTCTGTCGATATTTGGAACCTTGACTACGACATTTTGACCGATCTCAGCAGGAGGTATAGTTTTTAACGGAACAGCGCCAGCATTTTTCCAGCTTGATTCTACATTCCGGCTCTAGCAGTTTCACGTTGCTCTCTGATTGCATACGACTTCTCCTTCAATTTCAATCCCACACTTCTTGTGTACTTTTAAGCTGCATGTTTTACATGGTTTGGTAACTCAAAAATCCTCGCAAATGGAACATGCCGCCACAGAGGATACTGCATTGATTACATTTTCTCCCCCTTCCTTGTCTTTTTCGAGTGTCATTCCTTCCAAGGTTTTCTCAACATCTTCCGTTTCCAAAGATTCATATTTTTCCCTTTCCAGAGAAGAATCTGCCAGTCCGATTCTTCATTCGAAGGCAGTCGTAAACCCAATGACATTACTGACAAGCCTAGACAAGAAATATCGGTTTATGGGCTTTCTAAATCATCCATAACGCATCGTGGCCGTTTAAGCATTGTCCACGACGCGTCGTGGTCAACAAGAACGGACACAAAGCGAAAATTGATATCATTTCGGTATTTGGTCGTTCGGCACCGTCCGCAACGCGTTGCGGTCGTTTTTTCGCCCAGTGAGCGTTTTTGTTGTTTGGACGTAACATATAGAAATTTAGTTTGGTTATTTTACTTTTATGATTAGGTATATTTTTATTTTACTGAGAGAATTTCTCTATTTTTTTCCAAAATTGTTTAATAAGATGGCTACCACTCCACAGCGCTAAATTTATTGAAATCTGGCATACAACAAATTGGTACCTACCTGAAGAAAATCATCGAATATTGGGAGGGGTATAATATGTACCAAAATAAGTTGAAAAACTTAGGTAATAGACATGGGTCTACACAGTTAAGACCGATGCTCCCTCTTAAAAAAAAAAAGAAAAAAAAAGATAAGCTAGTTTTAGTATCTTTGGCGTCAAGGATGATTCTGTGAGAATAATTCTGTGTTTGCTACTTGATACCCAGGATTCCATTCCTAACCTTTAAGTAGTGCGGTGGGCGTCGATGAGGCAAAGGTGCAGGTTAAAATATGTAAAACTTTGTAATTAACGAAATAAAAAAAAAATCCTTCTACCTAATCCTCGCTTGTGGTATTTAGAATATAATGATGAAATTGGTTTTTGAAAAAAAAATCCCAAAAAAGTGTAAAAAATTATTTTCTAAGTGGATGCATGAGCGGTCGCTGCTGCGGCGACCACCGCACCACTTACGTTACAGCAACTTATACTATCGAGCGGACGGGATTCTTCGTGTATACATGTGGTTTTTATGATGGGGTCGCTCATTCATTTTTGTCAATACATTTATTGCCAGCACTTTTGCTGGAATTTTATCTATAACTGTTTATAAGGCTTTATGATACACATTTTCTGCTTGCATTTTTATCCACTACCCTGGTCTTATTTTATGCTTAGAACGTTGACAGTGGTTGTAACAAGCACATTAGTTTCTGTTGTACTTTAGAGATAGTTTTTTTTTTGTGTAAAATGGAAAGTACGAGTCGCGATTGGGAAGAGTTTACTCGACCGTTGACTGAAAGAGAATTGGAGCAAATAGCTGAAGAAATTTATTTAGAAGATGCTCCATTAGAAAATATATCTGTAATTGCGGATGAACAAAATGAAGAAGACCATCTTAGTGAAAGTGAGCATGATACTGCTTCAGAACAGGAAACAGACGATGAAATTGAAACACCTACATTAGTTGCAGAAAACTATTACATTGGAAAAGACAGAACAACTAAATGGAACAAGAGTCCCCCTCAGCCTACCAGAACTAGACGGCACAACATAATAACACACCTGCCTGGGTGTGTAGGTGCTAGTAGGAACGTAACGGATCCAAAAACCTATTTTTGTTTATTTTTTGACGACGAAATTATCGATATGCTTGTAGAAAATACAAACATTTATATCACTACAACGGTGTTTTCAAGATTTCAAGAGTTTCATCATGCCAAATCAACAACAGATGTGGAATTGAGAGCATTAGGACTGCTACTGATGTCAGGGGTAATGCGAGCATCTCACTTGAATTACAATAACCTGTTTTCTCCAGGTGATATTTGCAGCGAATTTTATCATTCCGTTATGAGAAACCAAAGATTTTTATTTCTTCTTCGATGCCTAAGGTTCGATGACTTGCGGACGAGACAAGATCGCCTAAGAACTGACAAACTTGCTGCTGTTAGAAGATTTTTTGAAAGCATTATCAATAAGTGTCAATCACTATTTAGACCAAGTGAGTATGTTACGATCGATGAGCAGCTAATTGGATTTCGAGGTAATTGCAGTTTTAGACAGTACATCCCCTCAAAGCCCAACAAGTACGGCATCAAAATTTTCGCTCTTGTCGACGCCAGAAATTTTTATAACGTGAGGATGGAGATATACGTTGGAAAACAACCACCAGGCCCATTTGAAAAAAGTAACACGCCAGAAAACATAGTGCTTAGATTGATTGAGCCAATTGATGAGACGGGAAGGAACCTCACAGTCGATAATTGGTACACTAGTGTGCCTCTTGCCAATCGGCTTCTAGTCCAACACAGGACAACATTGGTTGGTACGCTACGAAAAAATAAAAAGGAAATTTCAGTAGAATTTTTACCGGCACGACAAAGACTGGCAAAAAGCACCAATTTTTGGCTTTTCCCAAACTACAACATTGCTTTCATAATGTTCCAAAAAAAGGCAAAGCCGTGATTTTACTCTCAACCCTTCACAACGATGGCACCATTGATCCGAAAACAGGAGCAGAACAGAAACCAGAGATTGTCACTTTCTATAATCTCACCAAAGGAGGAGTCGACACAAACGACAAATTATGTGCAACTTATAACGTTGGAAGAAGAAAGCGAAGATGGCCAATGGTTATTTTTTTCCATCTAGTAAATGTCTGCGCAGTAAACAGCTTTGTAGTGGTAAATTCAAATTTACCTATACCGATGAAGCGAACAGGCTTCCTAAAAATCCTAGCTAGAGATTTGGTCAGGCCACTGCAGGTAGAAAGGCACAGTGACAGTCATATTCCAAGGGCGATTCGTCAGTACTACTTTGGAAAAATACTAAATATTGAAGAAATACCAGCAGAAGCACCACCAGCACCTCGTGGAAGGAATAGATGTTTTTTGTGTCCAAGAAGAATAAACAGACAAGTGAGACAAGTGTGTGTAACATGCAATAGAATATTTGTAATGAGCGCCTAAAAAAGCAGCGTTTGGAGTGTTTTAGAGAAGAAAAATAAACAATTGAGAATATGGGTAAGGTAATGAAGTAATAATTGGTTTATATAAATAAATATAAAAGAAGGTATAACCTAGTTCACAGACTTTTTTTTTTTTTTTTAAAGGAGGGAGCATCGGTCTTAACTATGTAGGTAAGACAAAGTCGCTCCACTCCGGTAACACGGGATTTCGAGCATCTTACTCATTCACCCAGCCTCAAGTATGCCATTTAAATTTAAACGTTCGGTCGCTTGTTTAATTTTTCACATACATTCGAAAATGCATCCGAAAAATAACACGAGCCGGTGAGTTCCGAACTCGCGACCTTAGGCTCGGTAGGCAGCGGACTGAACCGCTAGGCTACGCGAGTCTCCAGTTCACAGACTTGTTCAAGAATACCTAGTAATGCTTGACTATGGGTATTGTTTTCACTTTTGACATGTATTGTATTTTATAAGATCAGAGTAGTTTTTTATAATAATTTTTGTCATTGATTGTTTTTTTCCACTACATGTTTATTTTATTATGTTATTATATTTTTCGGGAAAAATAGTTTTTAGTGTTTCGATAGTAATACTTACGTATCTAAAAATTTATGTATCTACAGTGTGACCCATTTGTTCTTGAAACACCCTGTAGAATCTTAATTTATGGTGCGATTTTAAAGAAATTTCTTTTAAATCATAGAGCTTGATAAACTATATTTTGGGAGCAAAAAGCGTCTCATTCCTACAATATCCAGGGCCTACTAGATCAGTGTTTACTTGTAAAATCTCAAAAATTCATATTAGCGATTTTTTTAGAAAAAAACTGGGCACGCCACGGGATTCACCGGCCCTCAAAATGGTACTGTTCTAAATTTTATTGAAAATGTCGAGAGTAAAAATGATCTTGTAGTAATTTTAGAAATTCATAATAATACTCTGAATTTTCATAAATTTATTTGAAAAAGGTCAAAAGCTATCATAAGTAAAAATTAAAATTAAAAAAAGTAAAAAAAAAAGTAAAAAAAAATTAAAAAAAAATAAAAAAAATAAATAAATAAATAAAAAATTATAATTAAAAAATTAAAGTACCTACCTTATCACCAACTAGACGTACAATTTCTATTTTGTCTCTCTTGACCTTTTCGAATAAATTAATGAAAATTCGGAGTTCTATTATGATTTTCTAAAATAACTGCAAGATCCTTATTACTCTGACATTTCCAATAAAATTTAGTACAGTACCGTTTTGAGGGCTGGTGAATCCAGTACCGTGCACAGTTTTTTTCTAAAAAAATCGCTAATATGAATTTTTTAGATTTTACAAGTAAACACTGATCTAGTAGGCCTTGGATTTTGTAGGAATGAGACGCTTTTTGCTCCCAAAATATAGTTTATTAAGCTCTATGATTTAAAAGAAATTTCTTTAAAATCGCACCATAAATTAAGATTCTACAGGGTGTTTCAAGAACAAATGGGTCACACTGTAGATAATGCATTTTTGCATTATTTTACTTTTTTTTGTAAATTTTTGTAAATTTTTGTATTTCAAAACTTTTCGTTGTGTTTTTTTTTTGTGAGGCAGAGTTTATATATGAAACGAGAATAAATGAATATAAAAATAATACATTACTTTCTATAGGTACTTATAAATATTTATAATATAATAATACTTAACCATAATTATAATTAAATATAATTTTAAATAAATTTATATAAATAATATTGATTGAAAAATATACATAAATAAACGTTAATATACTCAAAAAATAAACGATATCTTGCATAAAATAGTTGGGCGCCTGAGAGACGCCCACCGCACTACTTACGTAGGTAGTGCGATTTAGCCCGATTCACCGCACTACTTAGAGGCTAAGAGAACTGAACTTTCTGTTATATAAAGGACAGGAAAGCTGCATCATCCCAAGCTGCATAATTCACATCTATATCTGGAGACAAGCCACTTACATCTGCGCAGTTAGCATACTTCAAGGATTCGAACTTCCGTTCCTTCACGTCATATGAGTCCCTGCACGTCTGAACACACCAACTCTGTTTTACACTACCGGAAATATGATTGTAGACAAAACATTTAAAACATCCACTGACATCGATATCATAGACTGTGGACACAGCAGAACTCACAAAGATATGCCCACAACACATAGCTCTCCTGCATGCATAAACATCATTTTGAATAATTGCTTGAAACAAGTAGGGAATTTTATTAAATAAAATAACATGAGATGTCAAATGTACATGAGATATCAAAGAACGGACCTTTGGGATTTGTGACATACTAAGTTTTATTATTGTATCAGGCGAGTGGTTTTTGTCATATACAAAACTCGTAATCGTGGGTGTAGCCTAGCTGTCTCCTTTGCATCATAGTTATCAGACAAATTTGAGCCCTCCTCACGGAGTTTTTGCATTTTTAGCAGAAGACCAATTTACTACGACTGCACCGCCGTGACTACTTCAGTGGAAGAAGACACAGGATTGACAGTTTTCGTAAGATTGGATTTGGTATGTGAATTACTCTGCCTATTCTTGAGAATGATAATAAACGGCGAATTTAGAAAAAAAATCACTCTATAGGGAGGGACGGGTTTACTCAATGTTAGATCAGGTAATCTCGAATTACTGATAATTGATATCTCCTCACTAAAAGCTGTGAGAAACTGAATCACACTCTGAAGAGTACCTCTGCAAACGGAGTTAGGCTCGGAGTTAGGGGAATCGAAGAGTGTTTTCAAATCAGACTCCATAATCGACCATTTGATAGCATCGATGACTGCATTGAGGAAGATGACATAGTCAGACTTAAATTCGAGCAAAGATCTGAGAGATTCTACTTCACCAATTAACTCAGCTAATCCTCCTAACAATTTAGAATTCTCAAAATCCCTTGCAGCCAGAAGATCTCGCAGACTCCGCGCCGCATTCTCAGAGGTATCTTCGCCAACAACATCAATAGTAAGTACTGCAGTTTGTTAAAGTGGTTGATGTAGAATTGGATATCACTCTGTCCGTAGCTAACGGGTCCCTGTCCCGACACAGCTGGGCAGAAGATACCCCTATCATCTGTGTCTCTCTGGTGTCGGGTAGGGAAAGGCATTCTTACCAAACAAACAGCGAAAACACATTCACATAGTGTTACACACAAATATATATTGTCAAGTATATCATTCTAGTATATGGAAACTACCATTTATACAGTAATGTTAATTTATTAAGTTGGATTTTTAGATCACTTATATCAAATAATTCCCAAAACCTGCCTCGCATAATTCGAAATCTTCTCAATGCTAATTTACTAATTACAACAAGAACGAGACAAACAACTTAAAAAATACAAAATTCATAAACTCAGAAAAAACCCTAAATAAATGATTATAGAATTGGACAGACTAAAAAAAAAAAAAAACAAGTTCACCTTACCTTTAAATTGTGTAACGTCATCCTATTCTGAAAGCTATACCTTATTTTTTATTTCAATGGATTCCACCAAGTCAAAATTGAAGGGGAACGATTGGCAACAAGAATGATTGATTAGGTTGGTTATTGTGATAGTTGCTAAGTTGCTACTAGAATAGTTACTACTACTAAAATAGTTACTAAAGTAATTAAGATTATGTCGATTAGTTTTGAGATGTCATTTTATTTTAAAATTGAAAATCCAAAAATCATAAACGGAAGTTTTTGATTTTTCAGTAGAGGTAGATATTTTTTTTAGAGGTAGATAGGAAAATTATAGACATTTTTAAGTGCAAGTTCCTATTTAATCTTATAAAGTTTTATGTACCGCTTCCTTCTTAATTTTCTATGAAAATATTGTTTATTAAATATTGTTTAAAAAAATTAATTTTTTAAAAATTATCAAGGAATATTTCAAGAAATCTGAATAAATTTTTGTTTGATTTGAATGAACATTTTCCAAAGAAAATAGTAAGAATTTTTAATTTGCGTTTTATACCAGTGCAACAAAGAAGCAAGTTTTGCAGGTGACGTCACTGCCTGTACCCGAATCGGAGAGTGATTCCGTGACTTTATTCACAACGTAAATTTTAAATATTTATCAAGGCTAAGAAAACAGGCTACCATCTAACAATATCAAAATTACTGTTGAAAGATTACACAGATTACACACAGATTACCACATTCAGCTGTCTGACAAGTCGCATCTAAATCAAAAATAGACTTTAGTAAACCTGCATTTTTGTTATCATCATGGTCACTTTAGCTGACACGACCGATATAATATAAATACTGTCTGTACACTGAGAGTTGTCTGTTGTGATAACTAAGGATACATCATCTCGTTATGTTTCTTACTCCTTCTATTGCATTGCATAGTCAATCGAGTTAAAATGGGACGTATTGTCAGAAATACGTTTGAATCGTCAGCAATTCTAAAAAGATGAGCGAGAGTGAGACGGAAGTACCGACTCGCGTCTTGATACGCTTAGATTGATACGATATTACGATAAGATTGTCGTCCAGCTTATCGGCTACTTGTCAGTAGTGTCAGTGACAGCCCTAAATATACTAACTAGGTTTGTGCTGTGATTTGAAACGTTTTTAATACGAAATTAGCAGAATTACCTGTAATATTGTACGGTGTGATAAACTATGAGTAACTTATTAATTGCACGAATGCCTAAAAATATATTTCCTTGTTTTGCCTGACTGAACTCCCTAGTACGTGGTTAAATTGCTGGAATATTTTACTTGCATAATAAGAAAACGGAGCTGTTATTCTTTCTTTTAAACGGCAACCACCAGGTAGGTGACATGATATTTCTAATCATGCTGATAACAATAATTATTATCATACTTATTTACTTGCATTATATATATATATATATTTGTTATCAAAAAGTTGCAAGGCTCTACTTCGTCAATAACTTGTCGAAATAATATATTTGTAGGATATTCATTATTCCTCAACACACGCCACTGACACGAACTATGCGATACCACATCTGGTTCGACTTAGAAATAAGTGTACGAATCAAATCGAATTAAATGAAATTGTTTAGTCAGAATCAGTGTGGCATGACAACGGACAACACTCAGTGGACAGATAGTATTATCCGTTATTGCTGAGTATATTTGCACAAAGTAAGCATAAGAAATTCAAATCAGGTGAAGTATGTCAAGGTTCGGCAACAGCTACACAGAACTTAGTTAAAACTTTTTACTAATTCCCGAAACTTTTAGAGACTTACTAGATAATTAAAAAGTTTCCTGTGAAAGTTTACGCTCACACCGGAAATTAGAAAGCAGAAAGCATCCTGTGTTTGGAGATTTGAGATTTATCACCTCGGTCAGCTCACTAAGCCATTTGAATGACATTTCACTGATGTTAGTAATTATTTAATTTGACGTTATACGGATTTATTTCATTCACAATCAGCACATTTAAATCAGATCACAACAAATAATTTGGAATTAAAAAGAAAACTTCGCATTGAATCTTTCTCTTAATACAAATGAAAGATTCTTTAAAAATAATATTACTCAATGTAAATAAGTAATATCAAATAATAGGTAAATTAAGAGACATACAAGATATCCGGGACCGTTTCTGAAAAACTGAAAAATCTAAAAATTTTATTTTTGCCATATCTTTTTCATTATTGGAGATTAATATACAAGATGTTGATTTTCAAAGCGGGCCATAGGGGATTAGCATTGCGAAAGTGGTTTTTGAGGATTCCTGCTCGCCGTTTAAACTGACAGAAATGGTTTTGGTATCAAAATGAAGCTAAAATTATTGAGCATAACGTTTGACATCAGAAATTAATTTAACTTTACGTTGTTTTCTAAAATTCTTCAGTAAAAATTCAAGTATTTGTTAATGTTCAATCACAAAATAGCATGCCTTGCCTAAACAATAATGACGTTTCTACGTTTTGACAATCCAATACTTAATAAAACTTTATAAGTCAGTAGGTAATAATAAAGTCTGGTTCTATTTAAAAATGGGTTATACAAATAAGGAAAGAGTCTTTATGGTGAAAACCTACTACAGCGTAGCCAGTTACAGGAGGGTTCGCGATTTATTTGCCGTGAATTTTTTTAATAGACCAATGTTTTATTATTGGATTGTCAAAACGTACAAACGTCATTATTGCTTAGGCAAGGCATGCTATTTTGTGATTAAACATCACTAATTACTTGAATTTTTACTGAAGAATGTTAGAAAACAACGTGAAATTAAATTAATTCCTGATGTCAAGCGTTATGGGCAATAATTTTAGCTTCATTTGGATAACAAAACCATTTCTGTCAGTTTAAACGGCGAGCAGGAATCCTCAAAAACCACTTTCGCAATGCTAATCCCCTATGGCCCGCTTTGAAAATCAACACCCTGTATAATTTTTTGAGGGCTTACATAAGTCGCCAAGAGCTACCTATCTGACATTTCAAAAAATTTCAAAGCCAACTAGATATTAGAGCATTCATAGTCAACTTAATTTGGTTTTCTTATGGCCGCCATATTGGATTTTCACGTCATTCTGTAGAAAAAAGTTAAGGAAATCAAAAGACTATCACATTAAAGAAAATTCTTCAGAAATTTCTTCTTTTTTTCCGAAAACAAAAATAAAATTTTATCACCGAACGACGTCGTGAAACGTCGCAATATGACGTGAAATTGCTTGACTTGTGGTTATTCATGACATTTGGTTGAAAAATTTTTTTTCGAAAAAAGAAGGGGAAAATTTTGAATTTTTTTTTTTTGAATGCGATAGATTTTTTTTGTTTCCTTGATTTTGTTTAATACAGAATGACATAAAAATCCAATATGACGGCCATAAGAAAAACCAAAGTTGACTATGAATACTCTGGGATCAACTTGGCTTTGAAAATTTTTGAAATGTCAGATAGATAGCCCTTAACGGCTTATGTAAGCCTACAAAAAAATATTTATTAATCTCCAATAATAAAAAAGATATGACAAAAATAAGGAATATCGATTTTTCAGTTTTTTCAGGATATTTCAGGAACTCTGAAGAATTCTTTCTAGAATATAAAGAATTCTTTTATTTATTAATTAATCGTTGAGTAACTTGCCTTCTTCTCTTATTCATGATTGTCAATCGTCTGGCATTTGGTAGTGTCTGAAACTGTAATAAACTTAGAGTAAACTCACGGTTAGTTCTTTAGGCTGACCGCTAGATGTCGCTCTACTTTACACCACACGGACTACCGTGTAACAGCCCGCTTTAAGAGGGTCCAGGCATCCAGGAAAATTTCAGATAGCCAATTTAAAAAGCGGTGAAAATATTCTAAATTGAATCGCATAAAAATACACTATTTACGCGATTAATGTGCAAGAAGGTTTTTGTAATTAAGATAACTTTTCTTTTTGCATTCAGCAATATAGAACCACTGCTCATAAAAGATTTAAATAAAATATTGAATGTGGTGATGTTATAAATTATCTTTGATATTTTGTGTTGAAATTTTTCCAGTCAGTGATGAATATTTTCTGTTTTCAATGTTTTGTAGCTTCAATGTTTAATTTCATGCAAAAATACAGAACGTCAAGTAGTTTTGAAGTGTGGATAGCATAAACGAGTCAATCCTTTATTATGCAGAACGAACTGTTTTTGTCAGAGTCCTAGGTTCCAGGTTACACGTTTAACCATACACCGACCAGCGACATTTTTGACTCACTTATAGGCAGTAAAGGCACCCTCGCTCGGTTATTATGACGAAACAAAGAAATCTTTCGCGAATTTGTTTGTTTGCGCGTCAAAAGTCAATGAACTTCACTTCAGTAATAATAAGTATAACTATTGTGTGAGCACATGGAAACGTAATTAATTCACGATTTGGAAAATTATTTCATGTCTGAGATTGAATCTCTTATTACAGATTCAATCTCATGCAGATATGATTTTTTTTTCCAAAACCTACCTGCATTACGTTTACATTATGCTCACACGATAGGTGTGTCCAATAACTATATTTTCAATGCCAATAGTATATTGTGAAACAAGTGCGGAAAAGAGAAAATGAAGTCGAGTGTCACAATTCACACGAGTGTGAAATAATTTCTTTTCCGCACGTGCTTCACACAGTACTTTTCCTACGACCACAATTTAACAGATTAATTATTTAACAAATTTAACACATAAATTATTTTTTCTGACAATGCTCTGCTTTTATGACCTTTTCTCCAATTTATGAAATGTTTATAAGCAGATTCGTATTTTTCTCTCGAAACTACAGGTAGCAAATTCAAAGAACACAAACCTGCTTGTTTTCTGACTTCAGGTGGTGTATTTTCTGCTTCAGATTCAGAGGAACAATCCATTATAATGATAGGTACCTAACTAAAGTTTATTTTTCAGAATACCTACCTAGGTAGATATTATTTTCAATTCTACCAATGACTTTTTATTATTACTAATTATATACTGTAAAATCATTGAATTCTACCGACAATATTATTATTTATTATTAATTAGACTTCGTATAAACTAAAAATAAGTGACGTGAGCGTGGAGACGTGGTAGATAATAACAATGATTTAAGAGAGGTTATATCATTGATATGCAACTTCTACACAACGCAGGCGCTGTGCGTCGTCGATGGAAGTTAGTAGAGGTGTGCGAGTTATTTTCACGATCACGTTCGTGAATTTGATTTGGCTGTTATTAGCGATCAACTCGTAAATTTTAATAATTACTGCCACAAGAGAATAATGAGTATATTTTATAGTCTTGTCGGGTTCTATGTTATCCCATTTGTGTTTATTTTATTACCTTGAAGCTTTAAATGAATAGTTATTCCATTAACAATAAGTAACAGTTGAGTTCTCAGTTACCGCCCATCACTATTGCTTACATTAAAACTATACGGAAATGATTTTTGGCTATGCCTTATGTCACTTTGTCGCACAGTTTTGGATACGTGAGAAATCTGCTAGTTTGCGCACAAAAAACGATGCGCAAAGTAGTATTTTGTATAGTGGTCGTAGGAAAAATAGTTTTCTTATTTTCCAGTTAGTTTTCTTCGCTGCAAGAATTAATTTTTCAATGTAAGTAGTGTGTTCTCTAGAAATTCCAAGAAAATAGCTCGAGTGGAGTGTGATTTAACAACAACATTTAAGGCAAACGTGCAAGCAGAGGCGTTCTCCCGTAATGAATCGTGTTTTCTTTACGACTTGCCCTAAACCCGACGACGAGTTTCACTCTCTCATTCTCACAGCTGGCATTTTAGAGGCAGGTTTCAGAACGGTATAAACGTAAAAGCATAATTGACACGAAAAGCTTTATATCCTAGATGTGGTAAGTTGAATAAAAAAATACACATACCTACCTTATTTGGACAGTATTCGACATGTCTGCTTACCCATTTATATTGTCCCTTTGTCCACTTTCATAATAAATTTATTATTTTGTTTGTGAAAAACTACTGGTTAAGAATGTTTTTGTACGTCTCATTAATTTAACTTTTATAAAACAGTGACAACTGAAAATATATAGGGTGAGTCTTTAATGGCGTATTTCATAAATTGCAGGGGCAATTCGTGCAGCACGGAAAAAATACTATAAAATGTCTTTTGTAAATTGACCAAGATACGAACAGGTAAAGTTGAGAACACAAATTCTTTAATATTGATAGTTTTAAAGAATTTGTTTGCTTAAAATAGAGACTATGTCTCTTCTTACGGCCTAAATTTATATGCAACGAAATTTACTTCAGTTTTCTGGTATTTTTTCATTTTATCATTCTGGTATAATTTCATTGGTAGAAACAAATTAAAAAAAAACGGAAGTTAATTTCAATTATATGATTTTAAACCCTTGTTAAAAAAAATCTATGATATTTGAGAAAAAGAGTCGTAGTCTCTATTTGATGCAAGCAAATCTTTTAAACTGCCAACATTTTAAGAAGTAGAGTTCTAAACTTTACCTCATCCTGGTCAATTTACAAGAAATATATTTTTACTATTTTTCCTGTGCTGCACGAATTTCCCCCTACAATGTACCATTGAGGAAATCAGCCATTAAAGACTGACCCTGTATACAGATCATCCTTAGGTTTGAGGTCAATAAAATTAAAAACCAAAAGCAACTCGATAAAAGCATCAAAATGAAAAACAGTTACAAAAATAGTCAGAATTAAAATATTAATATCTAATTTTAAATAATTAATTAATAATTAAAAATAAATTAACGTACCAAAAAAACCTGCTCCAGTTATCGCCATCACGTCAATTATCAAGTATCATGGAATAAATACGAGTATAATAAAGAAATACTGAATTTGAGGCAACTGAGTTGTTTTTAGTTAAAGAAAAGAATGCCATCATTTTCCAATCAAAACATAAATGTATACCTCAAGAATTTACTGTGGGTTTCCTTTTGATTGTAGTTATTATTGTTAATGCTTTTAATAAGTCATCAATATTGGTGATCCTGAACTCTCATCAGTTCTGTTTATAAACCAGCTTCACCAGTAAGGGCATCTTCCTCAATCGGTGATATAACTTTGCCAAAAGGTATGGTGCTTTCCTAAAAACGCCTTGTTTCGAGAGAAAATGAAGAACTCTTTAAAAAAATCAGCAAATGTTATCAGGCTTGTGTTATAATATGTTAATTTTCCTTGAATGCCTGGCTTAACATGTTTAAATTGTAAACGGACATTTCATCAAAGATGCATAATAAAAAATTTTCATGTAGGTAACTAATAAAGGTTGGTCCCGTGGCGCAGTGGATAGCGCGTTGGTCCGCCGTGCCGATACACCTTGGTTCGAAACTCACCAGCAGCCGACAATAATTATTTGTTGTGTTTCTCAAGCCAAGATCGGGATCCACCTTGCGGAAGGCAATGGCAAACCACCGCAAGTACCCTTGCCTAGTAAAACCTTTCAAACAGTGCCGTTCGGACTCCGGCAATAAAAAGGGAGGTTCCATATGTCTGTGTAAACTGATAACTCGCGCACCACAGTAATATGCGAGAGGTAGTCTACGCCCGATATGCGGGTATGGCACTTTAAGAAGAACTAATAAAGAGGATTATTTTCTATGCGAATCGTGTACCAATAAAAAATTCAATAATTGGCCTGAAATTATAAATGTAATAATGTATGTTCACTGACGTTATTATTCACTAAGAATCAACACACATATTGTTTTTAGTTCCCGTTTGTCTTTGCCATGTTCATGATTTTAGACTTTCATTTTGATAGATGGATTAGGCGCCTAGTTTTTGAGTTCTTCAAGAGCACTAGTTATTAGTTATTTCATATTATCAGTTTAATAGAAGTTTTTTTTTGTTATTTAGCATTACACTTCTTGTTTGTTAGGTTTTAAATTATTATTGAATATTTTTATGTTAATTTAAAGAATTTATTAATAATTTTGTTAAAACTTGAGACGTTTTCTACCTTACCTTCAGGATAAGATACGCTTCTGCGTCTCTTCCGTACTTACGTGGTAGATTTATTCACCTGGTTCTGGTTCAAGATCGATGGGTTTAGTTGGGAAGATTTTTTACTAACGAAACTACAATAAACCTCGAGATTTCTCAAATCCATTTACAGTAAAAAATAAAATTTTAACAGAATACAAAGAAGTATTATGAATTACATCTTATAACACTAGAGTAACACTAGAGTTAACTAAATTGACAAACGTAACAATATTCTGCCTTAAGATAAAACACGAAAAAAAAAACAGAAAAAATAACGTCTCACCCACATATATGTACATATACTTTAATATCTTCAGCTATAAATCTAACACTTGTTTGAAGTTTGAATGCTCTCACTGATATGTGGAAAATCTCACAATCATTGCAGATATCATTGAACAATGAGCAGATTCTGAAAATAGGCGACCTGATCAGCAGATTCATCCTGGGTGTCGGTAAAATGAACGCCTGTGAGAGGAATGCAAAATTTGAGCCCACCTATCAACCAATACGAATCAATCCGACCATGAATTAATTAAATAGAAATATTAAACAGCAGCTCCTCTGTCTCTATATATGCCACTATTGTCATAATAATGTCCATGTTTGTACGCATACCAGTGAATAAGTTTACAACTGCTTTAGAACGGTAAGTATAGGTAAATATAAAAATAATTGATTAAAAAAAAATATATTGGCCGATGCGTTTCAGGATTTTGAAAATAAACGTTCTCTAACAAAGGTATAAATGAAAAATTAGAAGTACAAAACTTTTTCCGCAAGCGTTCTAAAATGCGGCAATTATCATACTGTACACACCTTGTAGAACGATCTCATTATGTTACTAGTAACAATATTTTCATTATTGTCCTAGCATAATAATAATATAATATAACGTATGACATCGCCAAAATACATTGAATTTGGACAACTGGAAGTACCCGCGGATTATCTAGCTACTATTGCTACGACTATACGCTTACTATACGCTTTCTAATCATGGCGAGTGCTGTCAATCTAGCATAGGGTTAGAGTTCAATGTTCAATGACAAAATGTGTTATTGACATTGACGTAATAAACGTCAACGCAATTTTTTTAATTTTAATTAATAATTATTAAGTGAAAATCTGCCTCATGATCCGAATACTAAGGCAATTTCACTACCATTAATTGAAAACACCGCAATTGAATAACTGATGTCTTTCCAAAACTTAATCAAGAATCTGACGCACTCTTAGAGCATGGTTGTTCTCATACACAAAAACAAATAAACTGGTTGAAACTGGTTTAGCAAGCAGTGGCTTAAACTTTCAGAATTGTAAACTTGAAAATTGTTCATTCCAAATTACTGTAATAAATAAATAGATAAATAAATAAATTCAGAAAATTTTATGTTTCAATACTACGCTTGCGGAAAAAATCGTATATGTCACTTGGAGTAGAATGCTCATTTTGTGTTTCGCTCAATTATTGCACTGCCTCGGCTTCGCCTCGGCTGCAATAATTGCGCTCAACACAAAATGATGGCCTTCTACTCCTAGTAACATAATATACTATTATATAGATTATAGAAGTACAAAAATTTCGTCAAAAACCCCTAAAACTATTATTTTTTTAGAAAACAGATCTAAAAAACAGATCTACCGAGACTGCTCTTGTGGAACTTACAGAATACATATCTGAGGGAATGGAGAGGAGGTGCGCACTGTGAGATGGCTTTTCGATCTCTCCAAGACCTTCGACAGTGTGTGCCTCCTTCGGAAACTGGAGAATGTCGGAGTTCGCGTATTGGTTCTTTCTTGGTTTACCAGCTACCTGCTGGGAAACTAGGCGGTTCAGATTATTGGATCTGATGACCGACCAGTGCAATCACTTTTTGCTCCGATCTCCTCTAGGGTGCCACAGGGTAGTGTTGTCGGTCCGCTTCTTTTCCTTATCTCCAATAACGACTTGGACCCCAAAATTACTTCCCCTAATTCACCCTGTGGTAGCTATGCTGATGATGAACATTTCTTATTAGCTAGGAATAGACGAAGCGATTTGCTGGCCGATTTGACTGCCACGAGCAAATTCGGCGGATTTGCTCGTGGCGAGCAGCGTCGGCAGATTTTTCAAGTCACACCTAAACGTCCACGCCAATCGTACGAATTATCCGTCGGAGTGGCTCATCACATGCAAATGTGTACGTTTATGGGGAAACTACACGATTTATCGGTCGGATTTGCGTGGCTCGTGATCTGTAGAAAATTTCAAGAGGTCGCGAGCCATGCCTAAAATCCTTTTTTAACGCTTACACTCAGAGTGCAAGTACCTACCTTTACTTTTTAAGCTAATTAATAATTGATAATAATGTCAAAGTATAATAATAATAACAAAAAGGGAAAACGAGCTGCTGTGAGCGTATCGCGTATCGCGCTAGTCTGGCAGAAAAATCTGTTCGTTTATGGCAGAAAATACTATCAAGCCGTGCCAGAGGCGTCTACGGTTCTGGCATGGCTCTTGGCATGGCGCGGTGAGTTACCACAGACGAAGAGATTTATCTTCCGGGTTTGCTCGTGACGACCAAATCGGCCAGCATATCGCTTCGTCTATTCCTAGCTAATAGGATTAAACCAAGCGACCTTCCTAATCTGATAAATACCATTCAACTTCCTTTGAAAAAAGCATCTTTATGGCTCAACGACAAGAAAGGAAAGCTCAACTTAGACAAAACCGAGTTGAGTGATTTTCACTCTCTTCACGTTTATAAAATAATAATGATTTTCACGTCTTCCCCCTTTACCTTCCATACCCATACCCATCAACAGTGCCTTGATCGTTCCGACGGGTGGCGTGAAGTTTTTGGGCTTCCAAATCGACCAAGACCTAAACTGGTAGGCTCACACAGACCACTTACGTCGTTCCCTTGCCATTGCCTGCTTCCTTCTCAGACAACTACAACACACGGTGTCCCATGAAGTTCTTCTCTATGTTTATTATGGGTATTTGATCAGTCACATGTCCTATGGGATGATCGTCTGGGGTGCGTCTGAAAGATTTCTTCGAAAGGTTTTTCTACTTCAGAAGAGAGCAATTAGGATTCTGGTAGGCTTGTCCGTGCGGCAGTCCTGCATGGGACATTTCAGGCGGCTTGAACATCTTACCTTGCCTGCTTTGTACGTCTTCCCGCTTCTCAACCTGATCCACAAAAAACAGGATAAACTTATACATTTCTGATTCGTCGATCACACTGTACCAGGTTTAGTCTGTTCATACCTCCTACACACCATATTTCGTCCACAGAAAGGACATTCTTCATAAACCACTTAAAAATAGATCCTGCAACTGTTGGATTATTAGAATTCATGGCATATCTCCGGAAACAACTCACGGATTTCGAACCTTACACTACCTCTGATATACTGTCCTTCCACCCCCACCTCTACCTACAGTCCGATATTAAAATACCTAAAACACTTCAGCTTTGATCCATCATTTCTCTTAGAATTAGAACCATCCCTCGCTGGTGACCTAATGTCCTTAGTGTCTTCAGTGCCTCGACTCTCACTATTGCCAGTGTTTGTTGATCTGCTGTGCATTGTTAGTTTGTTTTATTGTAGTTTTCATTTCTGATAACGCTTTTGTACTGATCAATGACTGTTGAAATTGGGAGTACAATAAAGAAACGAGTGTTGTATTGTATTATATTGTATTGTATTATTATATCACACTGTGTATTGGCAATCTGATCAATATGTTATGTATGCCACAAAAAATGGCTTCAGTAGGAATAAACACCACGGAAATCGAAAAGGATTAGGTTGAACCCTAATATTTAGCATGTAATATGTATTAGAATATTAATTTGGATATGCTTTGCGAAATTCCTGAGGCTGGAATTACTGGAACTAAACTTATCCAACAAAAGTTGATGCGAGAAGCCTCTCTGAGGATATATTCCAAGTGACCTAAAATAGAGAAACTTGGCGAACTTTCGCTGAATCATCATCTCGATATGAATTGTGCAGGCACAGTAGGGTGGGATCCCTATGATGAAATTTAATTTAATCAAGACATATAAGAGCACCGACGGGACCAACAAAAACGAGAAAATAATAAATACTATGATCATATCGTGACACACTAATCATATTCATATGAAACGGCTGTTATTTTCAAGAATTCAAGATATATGTAACTGCATATCAAGAAGTAAAAATAGCTAAGAACTGGATTTATAAAAAAGAAAAGCTGCTCAGAATGGAGAGATTGTCTTAAAATGACATGCAATAGCAATGTAGCAGCAGTTCGCAGTATTCCCGGACACAGTATCCACACAAACCACTGCATACACTGCAGTGAGTATGAAACCCTTACACATGTGTTAGGATACTGTCATTACGGATAAACTTTACGAATTAAAAGGCACAACGATATAAGAAATGTTGGCGAATGCGTTATTGGAAAAAGGTTACGAAGTACATCAAGAAGTCTCTGGATTATCTCTATAAAAATGTCAGATTTATGAACCCACTATACCACATTATAAATCCAAATTTTAAGTTAAAAATATTGACGTTATCGGACTATTTTCGGCTCTACAGGAACTTTAGTTGAAAAATATATCGAATTTCGGAAATTTTTTGGATTAAATAAATCTTTAGACATGGAAATTCATGGTAATCAAAATCCTAAAAAGTTCAACGTACATTTTAAGAAATCACCTTTTTGGTTTTAAACCGAAATAACAGAAATCTTTTTGTAATAATTTTCATTTAATAATATTATTTTATTTTTTAAGAAATATTTTCTATACTGTGTCCTAGGGCAAACTGGCATGATGCCAGTCAGTTGTTTGAATAATCTTCATATATTAAATGAATAAACTGGTTTTAAATGTTAGTTGATTAAAATTTACTGTTTATCAGTAAGTTAGTAGTACAAAAGAATTTTGCCTGCGATTAGCTATACTACGACCATACTTTATAATAATAATATACCTTCGTATTTTGTATGGAGTAAGTATTATATTTGGAGTATGGTTGTGCGAGACCTCACTTTAAAAGTATTTCAATTATTTACACAAAAATTATGTTAGTTTTAAATTTTAACTAGTCGGCTCAGAATTTAAAGAGAAAGTTTTTTAAAGTTTCTGTTTAAATAGAGCAGATTATGAGGTATAAAGTTACAAACAAGTGAAAATCGCAAAATTTTCATTTTTAAAGTAGTGTACATCGGAAACGGCTTCAAATATCGGAAAACACCTAACGTGAATGTCATTATTAGCTATAGTATACACAATAGTAAAAAAGTATTAAATAAAACATTGAGTCGGGTCAAATGCGTATAAAATATACTACTTGAATAGTCTGTCTACCGGTTTCGGATTGACCCATCATCAGGACAGTTTGTCAGCTTAACATAGTCCGCAATCTTATGTATGATGTAAGAAATTGAACATTTTTGAAGAACGTGGTCCGACTCAGATAAGAGGGGTGATAAATCTCGATAAGTTCCAAATCCCAGTGAAAGTTTTTATCAATGCATTCAAAAATAAAATACATGTAACGCACATACGTAAAATTGTTAAAAAAGTTAAAACTCTCTTCCAAATTGAAAAAGGGCGGCTTTTAGAAGTTAAAGATTTATCAGTTCATCTGAATGCGGTTTGATGGCAAAAATATTAATTTAATAAAACAATAGAGCGACGTTAAGCGTTTACTCTCTGGGAGGGTGATGACCTGATGTTCATCTGTCCTGATGATGGGTTAACCATCTGAAACCGGTAGAGAGACTATTCAAGTAATTTATGTGCCGTCATTAATTCCCTAAATCAGTAAACTGCTATGGGACAAGTTAAAAATCACATACAAACAGAAATGTACACATACAAACAAAATGAGTAAAAAACAATGCAATACAATAAAGCCAACTTCATAAAATAACACAGATATGAAGAGACTGGAAACGACCAGGAGCGCTGACATAAGAGTGAATCATATGATTGGAAATATGTTCTGTAACATAAATCAAACAGTGATATGCATATAAGGATGAAACCGTCAAAATACTCAGTTTAGCACAACTATTCCTACAGTCGTCACGGTATCCAATCTAGTCCACAGCTCTTACTATGCCTTCCTCTGCAAAGCGAAGATTCTATCCGCAGCGGCACAGTGACCCCATATCAATATTGCATAATGACAATCTACTATGAATTGTTGCAAAGTACACGGACTTTGATATGTCCAAGCTAATCAGCGGCATTATGTTTCTAAGGTAAAAAATATAAGGATATATACCACGTGCTGGGCAATCAGTATGACTAGCTCAAGTTAGTTCAGAGTCCAATCTGACACCAAGAAAGCCAACGTCAGAAGAAAACCCCGACCGTGTCAGATCCCTTAGAGAAAAGAAAATTCACCGTCTTTTCAGCATTCAAGGACAATCGGATGGAAGGAAACCACTTTGAAACATTCGGTTCCAAATTTAACATTCTTTGAGACAGACTATTCAGCTAAATATCTCTCGTCACCAGAGTCATTTCATCGGCAAATAGTATCGGTAAGGCTTCAGATACAAAACCCGGTAAGTCATTAACGTATATCAAAAACAAGATGGGCCCTAAAATGGATCTCTGTGGAGCACCCGTCTGGTTGTCCAGTAAATCTGATTTAATGCCATAGTAGCAGACAGTCTGCTTCCTCCCCGACAGATAAGATCTCATAAGTGCAAGTGTGCTACCTTTGAATCCGTAAACGTTTAACTTTTCCAACAGCGTGTCAACGTTCACACAGTCAAAGGCCTTTGAAAGATCGAAACATAGTGCTCCCACGTATTCACCTTCGTTAAATCCATAAAATATTACCGAAATGAGGCTGATCATTGCCAAAACTGTCGAACGAGACTTTCGGAATCCATATTGTGACGGAGAAAACAATTTATTAGATTCAAAAAAAATTACAATTATATTGTTCGATGCCTTTTCAAATTGTATTTTAGCTACCACGAGTATAATAGAAATCGGCCTGTAGCTAGATGGATCTGAGATCGAACCTTTTTTGTGCAAAGGAAGAACTTTCGAAATCTTCAGATAATCGGGAAAAACACCCTTTTCTATACACATATTGAACAAGTTTTTCAGTGGCACCAGTACAGGGTGGGCCAATAAGCGAGGTAAGCGGCTGTATCTCAGAAACTAATAATCGTAGAGAGTTGCGGTAAAAAATTTTATAGGTTAAGTGGGCAAGGGAAAATGCTGGAAATTATTTTCAAGTTTCCAAGATGGCTGCCAGAGGGCGTTTGCACCATCTTGAATTACATAAAGTTACGTTTCTTGTGATTTTACTCAATGAATGTAACAAAAAAGTATTTGCGTTTTAATGTTATCTTAAAGTCTAACATTTTTTATAGAAACAATTTTTCTCTATCTTTCGAAATAAAGTGGTGGGGGGTATTTGAATGTTGTTTTAAACAAATGCCTGTAACTTCGAAACGGCTTCAATGATTTGGATAAATTTGGTATAATTGGAAAGAGCATTGCTTGGGCTTTTAGGTTTCTTGTGACAGTGGCAGTTGTGACCTACACGACCGCCGATAGAGGGCGTTATCCGACATTATAACCAAAATATTGGATTTTCTCAAAAAATTTAAATGCGATGATATGATTTTTTTTAGACTGGAAAATAGACAAATGATCAACCAATAAGCTTGCGCAAACCGCATCTTAATATCTTTTTCCTAACTCAAATTATTAAAAAAATACCAAACCAAGAAAATTCATATATCCCCATTTAAAAATGCATCGGTCGCTTTCGATAAGAAGACAAGTAGTAGGCCATGGAAATAAAATACAAACTCCTAACTTAAATATTGGCAAGTAACGTCAAACTTCTGTCACACACGCAGCCCACTATTATTGTTGATTGCATATAATTTGAGTACTTTTTAATCAAAATGCTTCTCACAAAATTAAATAATGAAGCCGTTGACATGATTGCGATTTATTTTGAGTGTTTTCAAAATGTAGCTATAGCTGCAAGACAGTACGCGGCACACGGTATCCAGATCGCCTTCATTACGGGAGAAGAATGTTTCCGCGCTTGGTACAGCGATTACGCGATACCTACTAGAAGTTTTCGTTGTGCTAAACGTCGCAGGCGTCGCAATGGAAGGACCGAAGAAAATGTTATCAATGTCTTGGCTTACATAGAATTTTATAGACATGTAGAAACTAGAACATTGTCTCTAGACTTGGGAATTTGTTGCACGGACAACTGTTAGAAATATTTTGAAAGTATATAGGTGAATAATTTTATCTTATTCCAAGTATCTTAGCACATACCCTCAAATACAAATTCAGTGTTATTCTGGTTTTATTATTTTTTACTACTGATTATGTTGTTTTCTACTTTTATATTACATCCTTACCACATAGTCTTGCACCAGGCGCTAAATAAACAAGACTTCGGTAATAGATTAAATTATTGTCATAATGGATGCTAGGCATACTTGAGGAAAACGGAAATTTCTTAAAGGAAATTCTCTGGATCGACGAGGCTACCTTAAATAGTGATGGTAGAGTAAACCTTCATAATATGCATTATTATTGTCCGCTGAAAATCAACGTTGGTTAAGAGAGAGAAGTGCAGCAGCAGGGACGCTGGAGCCTAAATGTGTGGTGCGGTATCATTGGGGACAGAATTATTGAACTTTACTTTTTTGATCAAGCTGTAACTGGTAACCGCTTCTTAGAGTTTTTGATCAACGACTTGCCAATTTTGTTGGAAGATGTGCCACTCGAAACTAGGAGAACTATGCTTCTGCTATTAGATGGTTGTCCGGCACATTATTCAATTAATGTCCGAAACCATATTTACTGGATCTTTCGAGAACGCTGGATAGGAAGGGGAAGCCGATTTCCTTGTCCGGCAAAATCTCCCGACTTGACATGTCTTGATTTTTACTTCTGGGGACGCTTAAAAGACATTGTTTTTCAAACTCCACCAACAACACGAATGGATATGGAAAACAGAATTCGAAACTCAAAACTATCAGCGGCAGAAATCGAGGCTGCGGTTCTGCTGACTCAAGAAAGACTGGAACAATGTGTGGAATATGACGGAAGGCAATTTAAAAGGAAAATCGTTACGAAAACGCGTGAGGAGTTTGGCTTTTGTTTCCATGGCCTACTAATTGCCTTCTTATCGAAAGCGACCGATGCATTTTTAAATGGGGATATATGAATTTTCTTGGTTTGGTATTTTTTAATAATTTGAGTTAGGAAAAAGATATTAAGATGCGGTTTGCGCAAGCTTATTGGTTGATCATTTGTCTATTTTCTAGTCTAAAAAAAGTCATATCATCGCATTTAAATTTTTTGAGAAAATCCAATATTTTGGTTATAATGTCGGATAACGCCCTCTATCGGCGGCCGTGTAGGTCACAACTGTCATTGTCACAAGAAACCTAAAAGCCCAAGAAATGCTCTTTCCAATTATACCAAATTTATCCAAATCATTGAAGCCGTTTCGAAGTTACAGGCATTTGTTTAAAACAACATTCAAATACCCCCCACCACTTTATTTCGAAAGATAGAGAAAAATTGTTTCTATAAAAAATGTTAAACTTTAAGATAACATTAAAACGCAAATACTTTTTTGTTACATTCATTGGGGAAAATCACAAGAAACGTAACTTTATGTCATTCAAGATGGTGCAAACGCCCTCTGGCAGCCATCTTGGAAACTTGAAAATAATTTCCAGCATTTTCCCTTGCCCACTTAACCTATAAAATTTTTTACCGAAACTCTCTACGATCATTAGTTTCTGAGATACAGCCGCTTACCTCGCTTAATGGCCCACCCTGTACATACTCCAGGATACTAATGAGAATTTTGGCATTGCAACCATAATAATATTTAGCGGGACTCTTCTTTACAGACATAATCAGGTTACGAACCTCATTATAGGAAATCCTCGTAAATTTTATTTCACCATGTTCTTCAGAAGGCTCACTCAAGTAACTCCTGAAATCGACATCAGCAGGTTCCAAACGCGCCGTAAGCTTATCGGCGACATTGAAAAAAACGAGTTGAATTATTGATTTGCTGATATAACAGGCTTATCGGAGAGTACAGGCCAATACTTGGAACGAATCAAATTCCACACATCTCTATGTGGATTGACAGCATGTCCCAAGAATCTGTCATATGCACATTTCTTCGCTGAAATTATAGCACGCCTATATTTATTTCTGTAGCCGACAATATTGCCCTTGAGATTCAAATGAGGAAAATGCCGATTGAGATCAATCATTAGGTTCAAAATATTTCTCATCTTTCCGAAGTCCTCATTGTACCAGTCAAGATCGCCACTATTCTTTCGACCTCTCACAGGAAAATAGTCAAAAACAATCTTTCAACATACCCATGAAAATCTCAAACTTAAAGTTCACCCATAAGTCACTGGATCCGATGAACTTGAAATAGACGTCCCTCATCATACAGTGCAGCCTAAAGAGACCAAGCTGGGTGACTGACTATACGTCACCTTTTTACTCGGAGCAGAAGGACGACTCAATTTGATATAGATAGCAGAATTGGGAACATTCGTAAATATGTTATCCAGACATGCCTTAGCCCTTGTACAGGAATTTATTTTGGGATATAGCCCATAAGATGCCAGCAAGTCAATGAAATGTAAAGTATCCTTATCGGGATTTAAGAACTTCAAATTAAAGTCTCCCATTACAACAACCTGGTGCTTGTAGCCAGCCACGACACTCGCCAATACTTTCTGGAAAGTACCAAGAAAAACAGAAAAGATCCCAGAAGAAGAGGAGTGATATATGGATATAAACAAAATTTTAGGTTCAGTAAATTCAATCGCTGTAATCTCACAATGTATCTCCACCGACAAGGCGCCTGTGTCACGCCGAGTCCTGCAGCAATGAACAATTCCATCCGAACAAAATGTAGCTATACCTCCGCGTAATGCTCAACTCTTGAATAACCGTATAAGAAAACGTACATGTCTAGTCATACTTGGGTCAGTTCTCCCTCGGATAGCCAGTGCTCCCCCACGCAGGCAATGCTCCCTGCCGTCTCCTTACATAACATTTCTGAACGTAAATATGAGTCAAGAAAATGAATCTTCCTCGCCAATATATTCAGGTACATCAGTACAATAGTTTCCAACGAACCTTCCTTGACTAAGGGAATATTGTCCTCCTTTGAGTCCCCGTAGAATTTTCATCCTGAGACGTCAGTGTTTCAGTCTGTTTAGTTCTCGGATGATAGTATTTATTAACAATCACCCCAGCAGGTCAGAACTGCAATTAATTTACTGTTGACTCCATATGTAAACGTACATCTAGTTTAAAAGATGCAACGCGTGAGCCGGGTCTTAAAAAATCTTCTCACAGACGCATGAGTTGGAATAACTCTCATCCAAACACGCCAATATATCAGCAGGAGTCGTGAGTGCATCAAAATTCGATAGAAAAGCCCAATTTTCTTTTTTGTTTCTTTTTTTTTTTTTCTTTGAAACGAATTTTAGACAGATGGACACGTTGGTCGCCACTTGAAACGAATTATTTTACCCTATAGGGGAAAAATAACCGTTGAGAGCATGAGACAAATAAAAGACAACAAGGGTCGTGGGCTGAGCTGCCAATCTAAGAGGGTCAACAATAACAAGCGGGTCAGCAGAACAACAGGTACTCTTTATTTAAAAAAAATCACAGCTATTAAGTATCACATAATCTTGAGCACGGTTAACAGAATAAAAAAACGTTGAGACCAGCCGAATGAAAGGGGTGGTAAAATTGGACCAGTGAAGGCACTTATCTTCGTAGGGCTCTCCTGTGCGAGGATGAAAGTTTTCAGCCGGGGCTCTGGGTGGCTCAGGTTCGGCTGCTATTTATTGGTTCAGCTGCTGCGGGAGTCAGATCAGCAGCTCCAGTACTACCAATGTGTGTCCCTGGATCAGGTGCACTTCGGTACGAAGACAAAGGTTGTCCAATCGGCAAAGTGGTCTCAGGTATGAAGAGTATGCTCCGGTATGAAACGGCGGTCTAGTAGGAAAACTTGCTCCTGTAGAAAAACTTGCTCCCGTAAGAAAATTTGCTCCCGTAGGAAAACTTGCTCCAGTAAGAAAACTTGCTCCAAGGAAAACTTGCTCCAGTAAGAAAACTTGCTCCCACAAGAAAATCAAGCCAAAAACACAGACGATGTTTATAATATTTTACGTGAAAGTTCACGACGTAATTTTGGTGGAAATTGCAGATGTTTGCCAAAACGACCTTCTTCAAGCGAATTCCAGGAGAGAAAAGAAAGGTGAGATCTCAGGTATCGGCGTACCGGATGGAAACTCGACAGTCGAGGTCGACGAACTCGAGGCCTCCAGCCGGCCGTGTTTGCACTGAACTAAAAGAGGCCAGCGACCCGGTTGTCTCCGGGTCGCTGGCATTTAGCCAGTACGTACAAAATGTACGTTACATCTTCTTTTCGAGAAATTCTTTTTGAATTTTTCATCGCTGCGTTTTCATTTGTACCGTCTGTCGAAAAGTTGGGCCGTTTGGTAGACTTTGATAATCTAACGTGAGTAACTTTATTCCATTCAGCGTTAGAACTCTAGTTGTCCAAAATATTAGGCGAATCATCCAATGATTCCCTGGGAGAAGTTATATTGTTCACATCAGCTGTAAGTAGAAGACGCCGCTCTATCAAACTGTTTCCTGTTATTTCCCTTATCGTCGCGAAACCCAAGGAACACCCTGAAAATTAATTTATTTGTTACATATTATGATTCACATTGTATACCTACTCCATGCACGTATGGCGACTTTGAAACAGAAACCTCACGTTTGGTTCACAGTTTTTAACATTTTAAATATTTCATTACGGTCTTTGAGCTCCAGGGACTGGTCTAATAGAATTAAAAGACACGGCGAATCTTAATGAGTAATAATTATTTATCTTGAAAGAGTCACTAATGAATTAGAAGCTACAGGTGCAAGTATTTACCGTTAACAATTATTCATTAATTAAGACGACCTACTTTATTACTTTTATTGTAACTTCCATCATTAGAGGCACGGAGATTTTATGTATTTTGTTATTAAATCTAGAGTACCTCGATATTGAATTGACAGATTTTTATTGTACGGAAGGTTGGTGTCGAGATTCACAACTACTGTCATTGACGTGCATCTTAATAATTATTAACTATTAGGTACTTTGAAAATATCTCCGATTATAGTCGACCAAGAAATATAACGAAATGATCTAACTGTTTAATTTAATTTTCGTTTTAATAACAAAATAAATTAATACATTAAAATTAAATGCATGGAAGATAAATATGCAGCGAGCGGATCATCTTGCTAATTTACCCTGGAAAACAAATTTTGTCAGGTATTTTCTTGAATTGTTTAAATATGCGATATAATAGTATATTATGCAACGAGCTTATAATGAAGGCTATTAATACGCGAGTATGATGGTTAAGATACGAGCCGTAGGCGAGTGTCTTTACCATCATAAGAGCGTATTAATAGCCATTATCTGCGAGTTCCATACACTATTTTTTCTACAACCCTTTTTTATTTCATGGAAAAGATTGAAAAATTATATATTTTAACAATGACCCATGTACAATTGCGGATCATTGAGGTTAAGATAGGTTGCTTACGCAAATTAGGTACCAAATTTTCTCTTCGTCGCTAAGATTATTCTGCTGAGACATGTTTTAGTATCAAGTTTAAGGGCACTACTCACTACTGCGTAATTTTTATTATGCGAAGTTCGAATTCCGAATTTTACGCTTTGATTTTCAGTAATAATTTTAATAACATTGTCAGCCATTAATTACGATATTGCTTACCTGTGCACGCGACGGTCACGATCGCAGCGTTGCCGCTTTGAATACTATATCACGGACCGCTACGAATGATATAATACTTTATCTTCCTATCTTTTACACGATATACCTACCTATCAAATTAATTAAGGTAACATAAAATCTTGATAAATTTTCTTTGAATGTTACTTATGTTCTAAATTAAATAGACGTTCAGATTTTTTTTTCAGAAATACAGAACTTATATCACAAGGCAATTTTTGTCGTGAGTATGACAACTCTGTGACTTCGGTTGGCTTGCCGACCCGATTGTGAGCGAAAACGAACCGATTCGATTGCAAATGCTCCTCTGCCATTGGATAGCTTGACCAGTGCTTTAATGAAAATTTGTATCTTAATGAGACCCATTAAAGCACTGGTGATTCATACTTAATATGCAGATTAAAGGTTGGGAGTAGAAAAATAAATTTAGAGCACAGTAATATATTTATTATTTTTTGCCTCACTCTAGAAATGTATAAAGCCACCATTTTGAATTTACTGTGGATGCTTTTAATTTTATTGTAATTTCAATGCTAATCTTAATTTTATTTATATTTGGCACACAAGCAGGCTACAGTGTATTGTTTTTGTTGTATATTTATTAATTTCTGAAATGTCACACTTGTGTACTGTTTATTTATATGTAGGGGCTGGGAAATGTGTTCGATTGTGCTCTTTTTATTTTTTGCTTTATAATTCAGCATTTGCGCTTTGATTGGATACAAACTTATCTGTTGGGCAAATAAAGTATTATTATTATTATTATTATTATTCACACTATTCTCAGGTCTCCTGGTTAATGATCTAATAAATGGGGTACGGAATTTCACCAAGCACTCCCGTCTAATCTTGACTTAAGAATCTTCTGACTATTCTGGTGGTGTTAAGTATGACAGCCTTCTGCATCACAAAGAAAGCAGTAGTTCGTATACCAAATACGTCCAAGCTCCTGTGAAGTTCCTTTGGTACAAGCCCTGTGGCAGAGATGACAACCGGAACTACAGTGACTTTATTTAGGTCCCACTTTTTTTTTTTAATTCATCCGCCAACGCTGTATACTTGCGTTTCTTGTCTGCGATAGTGGTAAGAATATTGTTGGTGTTTGGAATGGCAATGTCGGCAATGATGGCTTCCTGCTTCTTCCTATCGCTCACAACAATGTCCGGCTTGTTAAAAGGTACACAACGGTCAGTGATAATGGACCTGTCATAGTAAATGGTGTACCGTTCTGTTTCGACGACAGTTTTTGGTTCATACTTATAGTATGGTTTTCTAGGATGATGTGTAAGAACTCCTAGTCTGTAGCCTATTTCCTGGTGAATGATTAACGCTACTTGATTGTGTCGATGTAAATGACTATTTACTCTGGGCAAGTAAACTGCACGCTGCTGTAATATGCTGAGCCGTCTCAGGTTTTTCCTCACATTTTCTACATCGCTCATTAGCTATATTAGGGTCTTTGATGATGTCTCAGGTAGTTCCTCGTCTTCACCACTTGGTCTTGAATCGCCAACATAAAACCCTCTGTCTCAGGATGCAGCCCCCCAGCCGTTAATCACGCGTTTGATGCTTGTTTATCAACAAAAGGTTTATCAAGATCATGGGGGTGTCACCCGTGGAGGGGTTTACTTCGCCACTCGCGGTTCTTATCCTCACTGCTGCCTATTTTTTCATTCCGCTGCGTTATTTCACTTGCCAGATTAGGGGCATATATTTATTGTCTGTTTTGCTTATACACTGATGTAGTCGCGATGTTGATCTTGTCTGGGGGAAATATGTTCTCAAGAGCTTAATTTGATGGTTGTGCAGATTTTTAACACCATCCAAACTCCTTCCTCCTTCTTCTCTTTTTAGCGTCAATGAATTGAACTCGATTATGGATGGTGTTTCCTATGTTTTGTCAATTCGATTCTTGTTTTCCTCATGATATTTTCAAGGTCCGTTTCTGTCCATGCTATGACACGAAACAAGTACCTATGTTAGGAATGGTACAGCCCAGGGGCCTGTTTCACAAAAATATGAGTTATTAATAATAGTCATATAAAATTTTGTAAAACACTTACCGACTAATATAATTGAAATATACAGGGTGTCTGCTTAAGGCTGGCCACCGGCTATATCTCGGAAACTAATGGGCCTATAACCTCAAAATAAAAAATTTCCAGACATAAGTGATCACGAGAAATTCAATGAAAATATTTTCAAGATGGCCGCACTTCCGGAAATACCGGAAGTTGACACCTACTTCGTTATTTTAAGGGAAACACCCTGTAAAATATTATATTTTTTAAATGTCTGAAGAAATCGAATACAGGTGGTTTTCACCATTGGAATTTAGATTGAGCGGTTTATGAGTTATAAACAAGTGAAAATCGAAAATTTTCAACTTCAAAGCAGTGTAGAACTAGAACGGATCAAGATATCTAAAAACGGTTTACATGTCCCTATCTTAACTTTTGACATAGTACTCTTCTATGTGGTTTAAATTTTAATACAGGGTGATGAAAAATCGGATAATTTTCATCACCCTGTATTAAAATTTACTCCACATACTGGGATAAAACGTGAACAGTTAGGATAGGGACATGTAAACCGTTTTTAGATATCTTGGACCACGGAATGGCAAAATCAGTTTCATTAAAAAATTAGTTCGGGCGCCAGCGATAAAAAACTGTTATTAGGTGGTAAATTGTCGAAAATAAAATCGATTTTTTTTCTTGAAATTCCTTGAAAGAAATGTGAAAAAACTAATTATAATGCTTCAATTAAATAAAATATAATTATATAGCAATGACAGGTATAGAAAACTGATTTATGATGTGCAATTCGGTGATCAATATAATCTGAAAACGGTAGGTGCATAAAGTTTTATGACAAAGTAAATAAGGCCCAAACTGTGCGAGCCGGCACACTGAACCTGCACTGGACAGTGTCGTATTATGGAGTCATGAAAAAGGTGACTATTAAAAAGCTATTAAACTTTTTTTTAATGAAACTAATTGTGCCATTCCGTGGTCCTATATCAAGTACACGAGTCCTCAAAGTTTCAATTTTTTATCTTTAAAATTAAGCTCTATTTAGGGGGTGGACACTAGTGTTGGGACACCCGGTACAATGTGTTGTTTTATAGCTTTTAACCCATACGTACTCCATTTTGATGCATAAAGCGGCCAACCAAGACCCATATAATTTTAAGCGTTGAATTAGTTGATCATAGAAAGTCGTATAAGTATCTCTTAATTTGCCTGCTCTTCTGCAAAAAATTTCCACTTTATTATTTTTTATTGTTATTATCATTTTTTAACTTAATCTACATAGAAAATAAATCCAAATCTTGCGGTCGGCAGTCAATATAATGCGTAAAAGGCAGGTTACACGACCCCAAAGCTAACGAAAATAATTAATAACGATTTTGAACTGGAAATTTCTTTTTGAATGCATATTTTTCCTGTGCCAATAAATAAATAAATACAGGGTGTTAAGAAAATGACGGATAAACTCTTCAGTACATTGCAGAGGACACTCAGTAGAGTATGGGAAAAATAATTTAAAAAATTCTGGTCTTCAATTTGCTGAGATAAAAAATGCCAAAGTTAACATTTTACTATCTTTGTTTTTCGGTATTTGCAAAAAATAAATTATTTTATAGATATAAAAAGGGTACTTTAATCGTTATCAATTAAAAATATTGCTTAAGATGTATTACTGGCTTGGAAAATTTAATAAGATTTTTTTTCTTTTCTAAGATGCTGAAAAAAAAACATTTGGCAACAACGGTTTTGATACCTTGACTACCTACATTGTTAGAAATTAGACGAAATTACCAAATACCAACTGTTATCGTGTTAAACGTTGCCAAATTTATTGTTCAATATTTTGCTTATATCTTTTAAAATGTAGCTCTGGATTTTTTAAAATTATTTTTCCCGTACTCTACTGAGTATCCCCGACAATGTACTGAAGAGTTTATCCGTCATTTTCTTAACACCCTGTATTGTATGGCTGTGGTAAAGCCCAAGTGTCAGAAGTTTTTAGGTAGCCTCAAAGGCCTCTGACGTAACCTAACGACTGCTATGAAGCAGCCGGGACCCCCTTTTTAACGTACCTCCCGGAGCACGATCGGTCACGGAACTTTTTTTTTACCACTTATACCTATTTGCCAATGTTCCATCTATGCGAAAAATACCATTTTAGCCTAATAACAATTTCATATTTTGAGAAACATATTTTTTTTATTTATTTAGATTGGATAATTCTTTATTGGATCAAAAAACGTTTAAATTAAACAGTTCAAAAGAACAGTTTACTTTAACCAAGAAACTTAATCCCAATAAACACTAAATAAAAAACTTATTTATTTATTTTTGATTTTTTGATTTATTTTTATTTACTTTAAAAATATTTTTAAGTTTTTTACATTGTTGTGCATTTTTCTATGAGTGAACAAGAAAAAAATCGGCCCCAAAACGTTCTATTTTTTATAAAAATATTTTTTTTAAATAATATTTTCAACCAAGAACCTAAACCCCAATAAATTAGAAGACAAAAATTCAACATAAAGGAAGGTTCAATAAAAATTATCAAATTTATATACAGGGTGTCCCAGCTTATTCGAAGCGGGCTCTGTAGGCCAAACGATGGACTTTTTCAAAAAACTTTTTGAAAATTCAAGTACAGAATCACAATGGCCATAATTTAAAATTATTTTGGAGCATACAGAGTGTCCCATATGACAGTGACATATCAAAGTTATGTTTTTTTAAATGGAATGCTCCTATGTTATTGCATTTTTAGATTGTCTGAGAAGAGAAAATAAGATTGGCTTTTACAGTTGGTGTTTAAATTCAGAAGTTTTTGAGTTATAAACAAGTGAAAATCGTCATTTTTCAAGTTCAAGGCCCTGTACAACGAAAACGGTTCAAGATAGAGAAAAACGGCTTACATGTCCCTATTTTAACTTTTTATGTACTATCCAATGGTATAAGAACATTTGTACTTTCCTTGATTTTTTTATTTGAAGACGCGTGGAGAAATCTCAGAATTTTTCAAATTTTTTATCACCCTGTATAAACATTTCATCTACATCATAGGATAGTACATAAAAAAGTAAAATAGGGACATGTAAGCCGTTTTTCTCTCTCTATCTTCAGCCGTTTTCGTTGTACAGGGCTTTGAACTTGAAAAATGACGATTTTCACTTGTTTATAACTCAAAAACTTCTGAATTTAAACCCGAACTGTAAAAGCCAATCTTATTTTCTCTTCTCAGACAATCTAAAAATGCAATAACATAGGAGCATTCCATTTAAAAAAACATAACTTTGATATGCCACTGTCATATGGGACACTCTGTATACTCCAAAATAATTTTAAATTATGGCCATTGTGATTCTGTACTTGAATTTTCAAAAAGTTTTTTGAAAAAGTCCATCGTTTGGCCTACAGAGACCGCTTCGAATAAGCTGGGATACCCTGTATTTACGATATATCCAATAGGAACATTTGCGCAATTTCAGGATACAAATGTACGAACTGAGATATATAACTTACAAAGACACTACAAATTATTTCATCACAACAATTATTATCCCGTCAATTAACTATTAATGTTAAACAATTGAAACTATAACCCAGGCATTTTTAGTGTATTTTTAACAAAAAAATATTTTAATATTATGCTAAACGACTGCTGAATAAATCGATGTCTGCAAAACAGTTATTATGTGTTAAGCAAGTTATGAATGGAGGAACTGTGTAAGATGTTGCTTATAGCACATGGAAGTAAAACAACGTGTTGGTGAGAGACTAAGACTTGGGTGCATGCAGCCTCAACATGCCCACCATATCCTGACAATCAAAATATCAATTATCGCCGTGTACAGGAAAGATTGCATTGAGGCTTTTTCCGCGAAGTAATACTCAACCGAGTAAAGCTGCTGTTATGCCAGAGACAAACCTCAAGCAATACTTAGGCGAGTAACGGCTTGAGTATCAGTTTCTAGTAAATGTTATAGTTTCGAGGTTGCCGCACTGAAATTCTGCTGAAATAAAATACAAATTTTTTGATTTTTGTTTTCACTTTGTTTACCAGGTGACTCGCGATGGCCTTGTAGAAGGGATCGCGAGTTTGACTGGCTTTGCGAAGTGCTTTGTTTTTGTGTGTGATAAGGTTTTTTAAGTATTGTGGTAGTTTTGTTTTGTTGCTATATTTTAGGGTGATTTGTGTGTCTGTTGCCTGGAGTTTGGCCGATTGAATCTGTTGTGTGAGTGTGTCTATGGCGGCTTCTATTTCCGGTGAGGGCCTGTATTTGGTGGTGTGTTTTCCAGAATTCGTTTGAATTTGGAGTGTTTGAGTTTGTGTGTTTCTGTATTTTGGTGTGTTGCGTACAGTCCTTCTATCTCGATTTTCATTGGGACGTGTTTCGAGGAGAGCTCGAGTTTGACTTCTATGTTGTGTTTTTGTTTGATGTTTTTGATGAGAGAGATGTCGAGAGTGGTGTTGTTCCCGTTGTCGTTGAAGTGTGTCTTCTGGGAGTAGGATTTGTAATTTTAGGAAGTGTGAGAGGTATGCCAGGCTGTTGCCTTTTGGGTTTGTGATTGATCCTGTCCAGTCAGATTTGTTTGGCGTTAACATCGCCCCTCAGTGTGACTTTTTCGTGTGTGTTGAAGACTGAGATATATGTGTCGTGGTGGATTGTGGATTTTAGGGGCTGATTTGTTTGTGATCTCGTATTGTTTGAGGGAATATTTTGATTCCTTCGTGTGTGTTTGAGGCTTGAATGACGTTTATTTTGTTTTGTGTGAAGTAGGCGGAGGTGTTCACCATTTGTCTTTCTTGTGTAAGATGATTGGGGGTGGTTTTTGATTTGTTGGTTGTTGCGGAGTGTGTTGTGTTATCGGTTTTGTTGTGTGGGGTTTGGCTATCGAGGTGGTGGGTTGTGGGGGTGGGTGTTTGCCTGTGTCGGCTGTGTGTTTGCCTGTGGCGGCTGTGTGTTTGTTTGTGTGTGTGGTGATTGAGTGAGGGTCTTTGATCGCTTGATTTTTTTGTTTTTGGACCCGTTTCCGAGATCCATCAGGTCTGAGACATCTTGGGGGGCAGATCTCAGGCGTTCCTGGAGCTGTGCGATGTATTGTCTTTGTGTTTTGCTCTGTTCTTGCTGTTCTTGTAATTGTGTAATGGTGTCGTCTTGTCGTTTGATTTTTTCCTGTATTTTTTGAATAAATTGTTTGAGGTTTTTGTTTTCTGCTGTGAATTCCTGGATTGTGGGACTCATTTTGAGGTGTGAGGTGTATTTTTGTTTTTTTGTGTGAGTGTTATTTGGATTGCGTGTGTCCTATTGCACGGAGAGATTTAATCCTTCGATTATTTAATCGTTAGATTAAATCTTCCGCTAGCGCCTGGGGCGCCTCTCTGGGTGTCTAGAAACGGTAACCTGGATAGGGCGAATACTAGATCCAGAGGTGCGAATGGGTGGGTGTATGTGTGTGTGTGTGTGTGTAGTGTAGAGGTAATATGAAAATAGTTGAATAATGGAATGAATATAATTATAATACGGAAAACATGTTCACAGTCATCAGTGTCACAGTGTTCACAGTCATACTTTTATAATAATAATTATGTTTTAATGATATACTGGCGTTGTTTTATTGATATAATGGTTATGTTCTAATGACGTTTATTTTGTTTACAAACAGTACAGCTGAGAGCTTTTCACACATAACCTCACAAGACAAGCCAAGTAATACTCAAGGTTGGTCAAACGGCTACTCGGTCAATACTCAGTTTGGCGGACGATCACGCATGCGCCGAGTATTGCTTCATGTTGATGATTGACTGTAAGATTAAATATCGATACTTGAGAAGTACTTCGCCCAAGTATTACTTAAGTATCGACTGTGAGTACCGGCCTTAGACTCTTCTGGTCTTTAAAGGCAAGAAACATTGCAAACTTACGCAGGATATCCCAATACTGTATAATGTGGCGAATATACAGGGTGGCCATTTTATCAAACATTTAAATATCTCTGTTGCTGAGTCAGATACAAAAAAAAATTACTAGATAGAAGTAGTTGGGAACAATGGAAGTCATCTGATCATACTAATAGTTTTGACTCTGTCATTTGAAGATCGAAGTCATTTTATTAAATGGGAGCCATCATTTTTGAAACCGGATTCGGAAAGACCGGGAAATTGTATGTCGGAAATAATAGTTTTCAATTCCAGGTCAGATAAAATGCGAATGTGGAAAAATCGTACACAAGTTGTTTTTTGGAAGTTTGTAGAATTTGGGAGCGAATTAACGTCTAAATAGGCGTGTAGACCCACTGCCTTGACCAGCGTGGCCTTGAGATCAAGTCTGAACGTCATTCGAAGGTTAGAGTTTTTTTTTTATGAAAAGTCTTGAGTACATTACTTGCATCACTAACATTACTTTTAGCATTACCCAGAAACAACGATTTGACATAGTAAGCTCTGTTTCCTTTGCGGTGCTTATTTACCGTGAGTCCTCTTCCCTTTCACAACTATTACAAGACTTAGAATTATTATAGTAACTGTCTCAAGTTGTTTCATTTGCTTCAAGACATTTAAAAATCTAAAAGGGATTTAGACACAAATATTTTAAATTAGTAATAAACATTGCTATTAATTTTGATACAGGGTGGGCCATCGAAAAGGTAACAAGCCTAATAATTTGGAAAGTGAAGATGTATGCGAAAAACGCCGAAGCAGGTCGATTTTGTTATCGAGGGGGACATTATTTCGTGACAAATTTAACTACCCAAGTTCAACCCCTTGACAGGGGTAGCTACCCCTTTGCTTATCATTAGAGGGAAAAGATATCGAGTGATACATCATTTGAAAGCTACTTGAATTTTCTTTACAAGGATATCCAACATTTTGGGTTTCGGGGCCAACATACAGGGTGGCCCAACGAAAACGTAACGCGCCCTAATAACTTGGAAACTGAAGATGTACGCGAAAAACGCCGAAACAGGTCGATTTTGTTATCAAAGTAGGCATATTTTCGTGACAAATTTAACTACCCAAGTTGACTCCCTTGGCAGGGGTAGTTACCCCTTTGCTTATCATAGGGACCAGATATCGAGCGATACATCGTTTGAAAGCTACTTAAATTCTCTTTACAACGATATCCAACATTTTGGATTTCGCTTACATACACGGTGGCCCAACGAAAACGTAACTCGCTTGAATAACTTGGAAACTAAAGATGTGCGCAAAAAACGAAAGAGAACCCAAGTAGCTCGCAAATGACTTATCACTCGATATCTGTTCGCTATGATGATAAGCAAAGGGGTAGCTACCCCTGTCAAGGGGTTGAACCTGGGTAGTTAAATTTGTCACGCAAATATGTACCCCTCCATAACAAAATCGACCTGTTTCGACGTTTTTCACATACATCCTCTGTTACCAAATTATTAGGCTTGTTACCTTTTCGATGGCCTACCCTGTGTAATAAAGCTATTGGTGTTTGTAAATTGATAAATTAGATAGATACTTACCTAGTATACTGTATGTTAGGAAATAATATAAATCACGATAACAAGTTTGTGTTTAAAAAAATATAAATTGACATCTTGACTTTGAATTGAAATTTTTCGGCTACTATGTCTACCTTTGTCGCAATAAAATTTTAATATTTAAACATATACCTAAAATTTATTATAAAGTATTCTAAAATTGGTTTTCCCGCCGCCTATGTTTCGTCTACCAATTTACGCCGCATCAGCCATTTTTAATTTTCCTTTAAGAAAAAGTTCATGGTAGTAATATGAACTTAGTTAATAAATAAATAATAACCAAATAAAATACTTTAGTTTCAGATAGTAGTGTAGGAATATCCCGGAAGAGATATTAATTAATGATAGATGTACTTGTTCGTTCATCAGGATTAAAGCAACTAGCAACTAAAGCAACTAAAGCAACCAAACAACTAGGAATGAAAAGTTGTCATAGCCAACTCAGTGAAGTTTAACATTAATTTAGGGAGTTACTCCGAAAGGTTGAACAAGGCTTAGTCGTGGAACCGGATAACGTCATGAGGCAGATTGAATGACATTTCTCAGCAATCAGACAAAACTATAGCTAGAAGTTTACAATGAAATACGTAGCTCAGTTATTATATACAACGTATACATGTAAAATTCGGTCGTCGCAAATAGTGATGAATTCTCCATTTATAAGAAAGAGGCGTGAATTTATATGAAGCCCATAATTTAAATGTAGGAAGTTGTAATAATTATTGATAGCCCGTTTATAAAGGGTGAGCAACAAAAAATAGACAGGCAGTAGGCCATGAAAGAGAGAGAAACATAATAAAAGCGATGTCTTCTAATGTCTTCTACATATCAATTGATGAGCATAATGTGAGCTTTGGTATTTGGTACAGAAGTTGAATTCTAATTATTGACTTTAATTTTAGTTGAATTAAAGTTGACGTCATGGATTGCAACATCATCTTTGACTTCTGACCACAATCATTTTACGTCAAAAAGTAGTTAAATTTTGCTTTTTACTGCAGATTTTGTGCCAAAGTTCTATCTCATTCGAATCAGAATTTAAAGAGAGGGGGACTATAAACATTCTCACTGTATAAAAAAATCAGGAAGCGTTAGATCTGTCGAACGCAAGGGATATCTATAATATGGTATATGGTCCTTTGTTAGCGATCCAACTGTCCAAACATTAAACTAGAGTTAGAGATCTCATGGATACAGTTCCCCAAGATATTGACCTACAGCCCATTGTTAATCCCAAAAGGCAACAGTGTGTTTGAAAAGATATTTACGCTACTTATACTAATCTTATACTTACGTACTAATATTATGCTTAGCATAACAAGACTGCTTGAGTAAGCATGAGGAACAAAAGTGTACATGCAAATTTTTGATATACAACAAAAATAAGAAAAATTCTGTGTTCGTTTATCGAGTACCTGCCATATGATTTCTAATGGAATCTTTTTTTTGAACATTTAAGTTATTATTGGTGGTTGTTCCTGTTTGTGAATGAGAGAAAAAAGACTTCCTGGGGCCCCACAAACCTGATGCAGATGCCGACAAGGTAGTTGTCGTTCCTGTCCTTGAGTTTAAAATTATATGGCTCGGTTTTAATCCTAATATTATCACCACGTTTACAGTCGCGTGGTTTCATTAGTCAAAACAGATTGTTTTTAAACGTTTGGAGTTTTTATTTTTTACATACAAATGATATGTAGATGACTGCATACTCACCAATCACCTTACGACAAAAACCTTATCTTAAACACCTGCAACTCATTCTACCCCAAACTTCAATAATTTACAACAGAATGAGAAAATAGTAACCAAATTGGCTTCCTATAGATATGACACTAATAAGACAATCCAAGAAAATACTCACCAACTGGCACACAAAACAAACTTCATCTGGCAGATACCTTAACTTTCAATCTGAATACCACATAATCAAAAAAAGCAGTCATAACAGCTCTCATAGACAGATTCATAAAACTAACAAATCCAATCTACAAGAAGACACTTATAAAACCGACATAATATTCGACCAAAATTTGCTTTGCTTGAATGTTGACACCTAACTGCCCTGTAAGATTGATGAAATATTACTTGATATACAATAAGTGTATAAGAACTTGAACGTCATATGCCTAACTGAGGTCGGAAGAAAGTGTGATGTAGTCCTTCCTGCGTCTTTGATAGGTATAATTTGGTTTTTTCATACTTTCGGTCCAATCTACGACGAGGTGGAGTTGGGATACGGGCTAAGAACGGAACTACCACGGACAGTATTGACATATCGGGCTTCAGTACTGATTTTGAGGTGTGTGGTGTAAAATTTGAAACTACGAAAGTAGTTACGGTTTTGTTGAATTGTTATCGATCTCCATCTGGGGATGCGAACGTGTTTTTTAATTCAGTTTGTGATGCATTAAATTATATGTACTTAGCACACGGTTTATTCTATGTAGTGATATTAATATTCATGCGTTCAAAAATGGGCAATTTAATTGTCTTTCTAGTATACTGGCGGCCTTTTCAATTTGAAGAGTGTTGTCAGGTGGCACACCAGGGTTACTTACACCTCATGTACTCTCATTGATAATGTTTTTGTGGCTGATGGAATGGTTGATTGTTTCTTGGTACTTGATAGTAATGTTGCTGACCACAGGGCTGTCTTCCTCCGAGTGGGTCAACAGGCTTCGAGGGATACTGTAGGCCTTATAATGAGGGGTCCATTATTGGTTTCCAGACTGCCTTGCAGAGGGACGGATGGCATGAGGCTTATCTCTGTCGAGATGTGAATGAAGCTTTTGATACTTTTCATAGGAAATTTTTAGATTACTTTGATACTCAGTTTCCTCTACGCTTGTGTGCAAGCGGAAGACCTGCTGCTGATAGAACTTGGGTCTCTGATGATGTGCGTCGGTCCAGTGTACGCTTGAAAGATCTGTTTGTGCTGAAAACCCATACCCGGAGCTTGCATCCATGTGCAGAAGAGCTCGTGGCATGCACCGCCGTTTAATTTCTGACACTAGGAAGGCGTATTATCAGTCCAAAATAATTCATTCGGAGAACCAAAAAAAGACTGCGTGGAACGTCATTTCTAGGCTGACTGGCTGTCCTGGTGAGAGTGAGCGTGGATGTGCTGCGTTTGGGTGTGATGGTGTGAGTGTTCGTGATTCTCAGATAGTAGTGGCGGAGCTTCTTAATGATTCTTTTATGCGGACTCCAGTTGAAATTGTGACTGGCATCGAGGTGATTGAAATGGGAGGAATGGAATGATTTTACCATTTAGTATATTTCTGGCACCATTTACTGAGAAATAAGCTATATGATCTACTATCTCGTAAGTTGAAGAACTAAAAATCTTGAGGACCATATGGCGTTCCTTTGTTTCTCATGCGTAGGGTGATTCATTCTATCACCCCTCATCTGTGTTATCTGGTCAATCTTTCCTGGGCACCTTTCCGGAAACACTAAAAACTGGTATGGTTGTGCCACTCTGTAAGAAAAAGGGAGGTTCATGTTCGTTGGAGGATTACAGACCGATTACTGTTTCTTTTTCTTTCAGTAGAGTTTTTGAGTATCCCTTCATGGATCGCCTTCTTGGGTTTCTTACTAAACATTGTATACTTATGAACCAGCAGCACGATTTTCGCACTGGTATCTACTGCTCTGAGTGGGTTTTGAAGGGAGACGGTGAGGTTGATTGGGGGAGGGCGAGTGTCCCGTTGGGATTTTCTGTGATCTCAGCAGGGCATTCGACTTTGTAAGTCATGAGAGGTTGTCGTCTATTTTGTGTGATTGTGGTGTTAGGGTGTTGCTTTGGATTGGTTTTCATCACTTTTAAAGGCAGTATGTGGCTATATTGGATGATAGTCGAAGACTTTCATCCAATAGTTCAATAGTCATCATATAATTTATAATCTTCAACAAACTTTGGACCGAAAACCTAACAAATCCTTACTGGAAAAAAAAAGAAGTCGCCCTCACTTGCAGAAGCTTTTGTGGATACCTCAAAATATCAAAATTTAATCTGCAGCCTAAAAAAATTTCCCTATATGGACAAGAATACGAAGTATGTTTAATGGAACCGAGAGTCATATTCCTCCAATACCTAGAAAACCCAAACTATAACTCTAAATTATTAAAAACAATTCAGAATCCCAAAACTGAGATTTATACAGACGAATCCAAAATCAGAATGGCGTGGGTTCTGCGTTTTATATCCCCGGGCTAAACCATGTATCCCAATTCCGCATTCATGATTTTTGTAATATCTTTGTTGCAGAGGCCTTCGCAATTAAAAAAGCTCTCGAGTTTAGTATCTATAATATTATTTCGACACCCCCAATAATAAGTGACTCAAAATCAGTACTAGAAAGCATTAATGCAGGCACCAAAAAATATTTCGATAACGCCTTGATGTGGGAAATTTTTATCAACATCAAGGAATCCACAAGAATTAACGAACATGTGGCTTTGTTTGAGCCAGGGGACATTCAGTTATAGAAGGAAATGAGATAGTTGATTCAGCTGCAAAAAGTACGAGTAAACTAGACTAGCTACATAATTTCCCACTCTATAAAGAGTTACTAGATGAAATAAAAAAGGACAAGACTGTACTCTGGGAGAGGGAATGGGGGAAGGTTTCGTCGCTCTCCACCAACCAATACTTACTACTACATCCTACTATTTCTGGTCACAAAACACATACCTACGACCTCATCGAAAATAGACATTACATGTCTACCATCTCCAGGCTTAAAATAAATCACGGAAAATTCTTCGCACATCTACACAAAATTGGAATCATTGACTCATCAATTTGTGAATACGATAGCCAAAAGTAGCCGACCTGAATCATATATTCTTCCAATGTAAATAAAATCAACAACATACATCTAGAATGATCCAAAAATTAGTGAAATTAAATACACCACTCCCTGTTAACTTACTATCCCTGCTGAGTATACTTACTCAATAAAAAATAATTATTCGACATTCGAGTCGAATTATTGAAAAACACTAGAATTCAAATATAATATTAGAATGAATTAAATATCTAAGAACAAAATATAGCGCATCTGTTTCAAAAGAACAAAAGGTCAATGCCAACAACAATCTCAAAACAAACTATACTCTCTAGTGGCGGAAGACCTAACAGAGTCAAAAATTCACTGTATATATACTCAGATGTAATTCTTAATCTAAAAGCTACATGTCATGAAAATTTATTTTGGACACTTTCAACTGCAGCAATATGATACTTGTAATACGATGACCATACTACGCACGCACAATCCAGCACAGACCTAACAACAGCACAATAAACAGCCTTCAGGTTATTAAGTTACTTAACTCTTCCAAGGACCTCAGTACAAAACCCAGCAGCTTTAAAGATCTGTTACAAATAAAGTTTAAATGGTCTACAAACTGAAAGTCTTTAGTTAAGATAATACCGAGGTTCTTCACAGTCTCAGACCTGCTCAAAATTTATTCATTTGTAATGGTTTCTTTTGTCACCGTTCCATTTATTTCCCTTTTAGTAAGTAATAAACATTTCTGGAGCGCACTGTACATTGCCTTCATGAGCCTTGGTGTAGATAGGTAGGTTGTATTACGCGCCGATCCGTGACGACACTGCCATTCGGTCTTCCCGAGTTAGGTCGTTTCAACTCGTAGTACCTACGCAGAGGAGAACACTTGTTATAAAGGGTGGAGCACATCAGTGGTGATTTGATTCCTGTTAAAATTTAAGAACAGACCACCTGTTTTAATTTCATTTAAATAATTAAATCAATCAATATGTCTCGCAGCTAAAAAGCACCCTTTCCCCCGCTCAGTAGAGGTAAGTGGAACATTCTCTATAGTGTTACTGGTTATTTTGCAACAGCGGTGAAGGTCGAAAGTGCAAGATGGCTGATTTAATTTTCTTTTTAAATTTCATTAATTTATTACTGTTTGAAACTATTATTATTAGTGCTTTTGCTTTATAATCGCATTATTGACGGTGAGTTCTCGAGAGTATTGGAGTTTTTTTTTTTAATAACCTCATTTTTTTATCATGTGAAGTGGTTGAGTTATTTAATTCAACACGAAGCCCTCTCGAGGACTCGCGCCGATTATTATTATTGACCTGCTGGCTCCGAAGTGTTCCGATCTGCTTCAGGGAGTTCGCCCCCTTTTTTCATGGATGCCTTTCAACATCAAGACCATCAGGGACCGATGATCATAACAGCCAGATCATGACCGGCTAGCGCTAGCACCAGCGCCAGCACCAGCACCAGCACCAGGAGGACTCCCAGGCAGCCCCGTGCCATGCACCCACGACTAGCACTACCACCAGCACCGTTATTTGATGGCAGATCCTCGGGAAGTCATGTTGGACACCTTTGAGAGACAGGCAACAGCACCACCTGCTTTACTAAACTAAGTAGTTCAACCCTTCACTGGTACACCTAGCCTGGTTGCTATTTTTCATGTCATTGCTTTTTTAAAGGCTATTTTACCTCCAGGGCTCTAGTGCCTCATCATTTCAATAATTTTCGCATTTAGTATTTCTCTCTTATTTAATAAAGCAATTTTTTAATTATTAATATCGCCCCCACACGCCATCGGGTGGGTTTCAATGTCATTTTTCTACTATAATTATTTTATCTTTCTTGCTTAATTGTTTTGTAATTTCTGGAAATCAACGATCTCATTATTATACTCATTTCATAATTTCTATAAATTTGATATTTCATTATTAATTGTACCTACCTGTGATACAATTTTTGTATTTTACCATCAGTTGCAATATTTCACTTTTTTGTAATATTTAAATTATTTGTTCTATTTAATCGTTATATTTTGTGATATTTAAATATCTCTATTATCTATCATATTTCTATATTTATTGTATTAATTACTTTGATTATTGTTAATAAAAACTGTTAAAATTTGCTTGTGAATTTTCTTCTGCCTGTGACGTTGTTCATTTGTGTGCATTGCCATAACAATAGGTAAATTTTCATTTTTGAGCTAGTTGGCTGCTAAATAGCATTCCTTACCTCCCCGAAAATTGCTCGGGGTGGAACGGAAGGCTATACATTCAATTCATATGGATATAGCAAGGAATTTCTTGAGCGAGTAAAAGTCTTTAGACTACATTTATATGTGTTGTGTGTTGAGTTGCAAAAAATTCAGTTGACACCACACAACTAGGTGATTCAGGCCAGCTTCCAGGCCTAGGCAATCATCATGATGATAATAACCTTGTAAATTTTAATATCGTCCGCATATAACAGAATTTTACTGTGTTTAACATGATCACATAAATCATTTACAAAGCAGTTGAAAAGAATAGGAGATAAATGGTAATAAGAGTAACATGGCATACCCTATCAAAGGCCTTGGAGAAATCAGTGTAGACTGCATCTACCTGACCAAAATCCTTCAATCCCCTCAGTACAAAATCCTGAAACTCCCAGAAGATTTGAAGAAGTTTACCTTCCCTTGAAGAAGCCATGCTGTTCCGGTACTATTATAAGATTAAAAATATGTAGATAAAGACATTTCTCTACTACTGACCCTAAAATTTTTGGGATTAAGTGAGATTTTAGTTATGGGCCTATAATTATTAATATTCGTCGTGTCGCCAGACTTAAAAATAGGTGAAATATAATAATTTTTCCACTCCTCTGGGAAAATTCCCATCAGGCAAAGAGATGTATTGAAAATGTTGTTACCCTAGATTGTTATCCAAGTCTACAATACAGTAGTTAATAACATCAATAGTTCTTATCTTCCATCGGCCAACAATTATAAATAGTTTTCTGGTACCTGAATTGTACCTAAATTATCACATTCAATCATTGCTTTATCAAATTATACTTCAAGTTTGCCTGTTTTGCCCGTTTACCATGCAAAATGATAAAATACCTGCTTCATCTTGATTCCAGATGAAACGTGTCGGTCAATCGTCCGCCACCTATACCGACGCACCAGCTCAGAGGTGATGGAAGGCTTATTTGTTTATAAGCTTGTAAATAAATAAATAAATATCATATGGCTGTGGTAAAGTCCAAGTGTCAGAAGTTTTCAAGTAGCCTCAAGGGCCTCTGAAGTAACCTAACCACTGCTGTGAAGCAGCCGGGACCCCCTTTTTAACTAATTAACTTTTTATAAGCTTGTAAAATAATATTTAGCAGTCTGCTTATGAGTTTATATGTTCGATTAATTCTCCAAGAATCCGGAGCTTTTTCCAGAATTTGAAAACAGTGATTTTATCAGAAGTTTAGGATTTTTAAAATGGCGAAAATTACTAAATTTGCAACTCCACATGCTTGAAACTTTTTTACTATAGACTTTTTGACCATAAATAATCTTGTTTTAAACAATATGTGTACCACTTCTAAAGACCATCAAATTCGGACTCAGCGTCAAAAAATACATGGAAAAAACCTCTTTCCATCCATGTCGTTTGAAAATTCAAGAAAGCCCGAGTACCGCTGCCATAGGCAAACACTAGCCACCGGTCAAGCGCTCGTCGGCTCACCTCTTTTATTGTATATCCGTGTATTTATTGTAACTACACCTATCAATGGATATAAGTAAAGCGTCAAATAACTGCTACAAAATCCTATTTTGGTATTCTGTAACGTTATTTTTGTTTAATTATTGAAGAGACATATCAATTAAAATACAAATTAAAATTGCAAATTGGAAAATTATTTCAATGTATTTTTTAACTTTTTTTTCTAATGCTTAATTATTAGAATCGGATCTAAATGAGATAAATTCAATTCCCAAAAATGCGGTAAATTTTCATGATCACTAGTGGTGATAAATTATTGAAAATTACGATTTGATATTTCAGAAGACTTATTTTTAAAAGTTTTTAATTTTACGTGAATCGTTTTCAACAATGATGCATTTAATTATTTTATTTCATACTAATACATTATAACTAGATAAACGCTTGGTTACCGTAACTATAAACATATTCATAACTCCCTTGGGACTGTTATGAATCCATAACTCCCTCTATTATTACTATTTGTTTAATTCTGGTAACCATTGGATGTTGGCTTTGTTATTGCATTGTTGGTTGAAATATTTGGATTTCATAATATGTCATTTTCTACAAACTTTCCAGCTGATATATCCATGGTAATCAATAATCATGCTTACTCAATTATTAAAAACATTCCTTTAATTTTAAAAACCAACAGATTTCGTTTTTATATTTCATTTTATATGAAATAAAATTAATTATGTAGCACGGGAGTTATTGGATGTTAATTACCTCGGGCAACGTAACAATCCCTCGAGACAAACGTCCCTCGGGATTGCAATATGTTGCCCTCTGCAATTAACATCCTCATAACTCCCTTGATACATACATAACTATATTATGCTATCTTGGTCTCTATTACTTCAAACCATAATAAACAATAAGGAAAAGATAAAGCTTAATCTAGCTCAATAACTAAAAGCATTCACATTTTAGAATGTCTTATTGATAGTAAATTACAATATTATTATATAATTATTTACATATCATGTGGTAATTCAAATCATGTTATATTGCAGTTGAGTTATAATGGATTTTTTTTTATTATCCATTTTAGGGAAAAAGTTATTCTCCATAACAAGTTGTGCATGGTCTAAAACCTAAAATAAAATGAAAAAGTCGGATATACATTTTTGGAGTCGTACCTATACGAGCTGTGTCATAAATTGTTATTCAAAAAAGTTGACTTGAATTGCAAACAACATTTAAATATGCAATTGAATCCTGTTGCGGAAACGAAAAAATACAGCACAATTATTTAAACAAATGCTACTGATAAGTCGTATCTCTTCGATGAAGCACATATTCAATAGATTCCATATTTAAATGTTGGTTTTTGTTGTGAAAAAATTTGATATCTCAATATTATTGCATTCAATGTTTTAGACCGTGCGCAACTTTCTATGGAGAATTATGTATACCTTTCTTTCCTAAAATGTATAATAAAAAAGTGATCCACGAGACTCCAACTTACACTGTATATGGTTAAACTATTAAGTCTCTCCAGAAATCCAACAGAGATGATAATCAGAGCCCTTCGTCTTATATCGGTTTTAGCATAGGTAGGTACATAATCCATCCCGCAATAGTTATCTCGTATAAGTATGCAAACAGCTTCCATTCTCCGGCTCAAGTTCTGTTTACTTGGCAACCAAGTTTTGTCAGAACGGAAATTTCAGGAAAGTATGTTTTGCAATGTTGGAATTTGAACAGATTATTGTAGTGGAAGTTTTCGTTGTGTATTACTTTATCCTATTAACGAGAGAAAAACTAGTATACCTACATCTTTTAGACATATCGAGAGCCATTTATATTTTTTTAAACAACCGTCGAATAATGTTGAGATTTTATCATCCCAATATCCTAATGAAAAATGGCACATTATGGTTGTTTAATCGGCAGCGTGTGCGGAGTATTACGCGACCTAGAGCGAAAACTATTTCGTTCACGATAATATAGGAAACACCGTTAATGTCCCCTAGGAACAAAAAACCAAGCTACTTTGCTATAGCACAAAAAAAGTCTAACAGCGGGTATTATAAAGGCTCATTAAGTTAACGGGAAGATTTCTGTGGCAATTTCTGAAGAAGGTATCGAATCTAAGTGAAATTTTTTTAAATTTATCTATTCTTGACATGAAAGTCATTACAAAAGTCATTTGAAGTCGATATTAGCTTCAAAAACGAGCACAGAAATCTGCCCGTTGCCCTAATGAGCCTTTATATTGGCTGTAATACATTTTGTATTCATTTTGAGCGCGAAAGAATGACGCATTCGAATTAACTTTTGTCTCGGCTCTCGTCTCGACAGAAAAGCTCTTATTCTCAAGCTCCAATCTGACACGTCTACAGGTTCACACTAATAAGAGATGAATCTCCAAACCCGGGCCAGTTGTCATGTTGATAGCTGGTTGTAAGTGTAGGCATATTTCATAAACAAGCTTTCGGAAAAGACACGATACACACACCGATATGCTGATATGCTATTACCTTTTTTTATTGAAAAGGAATATGCACTGCAGGCTATCTAGCTCTCTGGGATCGGTGACGCTCCCCTGTGGCACTTTGGGAGCGGTGCATGAGGTATCGATTCGTAAGAGATATTATAGATTCACGTTCACTTTAAATCGTTGCAGGTTGTATTCCTCAGGAAACACTTCGCTTGGAATGCTTTTCCAAAGGGATGCTGTTCGGTATATGAAAGAAGTCTGAAATATGGTGTGCGAGGTGTAACGAGCTAAACCCGATAGGGATGAGCTACTGCTGCTAGACGTATATTTTGGCCTGGCCTCGTTCAAGGTGAGATCAAACGGGCCACGTCTTGTGAACACCTCAAAAAAAATATATAAAACAGGCTCAGGTCAGAAACTTTTCTTCGATGTTTCAGAGTTTGTCAAATCTTGGTCCCCGATCAAGTGTGTTATATCATGATTAGGGTTGGATGTTAATCATACGACGTCTTGAGAGGAAGTGGTTTATTCAAGTCTACCTAACATAAAACATCAATGACATGACAACAAGCTCTACTACTACAATGTATAGTTGGGTGTCTATATGTGACATCTCCCTTTTTTTTATAAAAATAGCAAAACACACAAAAATACATAAAAACACACAAAAACCTTAAATCTAAATCAACTTAGTCAATTTCCAATACTTTATATCTAGCAGGTATTCTGACTGTCCTGCCAAAAGATGTTGTTACAATCTTTCGATCTTTTCTACAGGTTGTCTCACTTACAATGTCATTTTTACAAGTTTTATCATTTTCCAAATTTACAATACTTGATTCTGATACATCGCTTGTGTTGGAGGATATTATATCAGTATCAGTGTTAACAATATTCATTACATTATCGACGATGTTATCTACAATTTCACAATCATTATTTACATTATCGATGATGTTATCTACAATTTCACAATCATTATTTTCTGTATTGCCATCTAGGATATCATCTAGAAAATCATAGTTGATTACATCATTACATTCCTCATTTACAATAACTTTCTCATCACTTAATTTAAATGTAACATGTAAAGGTTTTATGAACAAAGAATTTCTCACTATCATTGACTTATCTTCCCTTTGTATTTTGTAAGTCCTATCATTCAATCTTTTTACAATTCTACCAAATTTCCAATTTTGTCCACGATACAATTGATATTTTACTTTCTCACCTATTTTAAATGGTTTTCTTACTTTTAAATGTTGATCATAATAAGCTGAAACATATAGCCCCTGGGGCAGGCACATTTTCGACAAAGGTAAACTCCGTAAAATTCGAATATGAGCATCATCGCGGTAGGCGACCAGAAATACAGCCCCTTAAATTTTCAAAATCAGCTTATTCAGAACATAAGAAAACTCGGGGAGTTACCAGTCAGCATCCAATTAAGATATGTCATCAGTATTTCCAGACATAATACGCCTAGATAGAGAAAATGCCGGGAAATAGGAAACCTTTGATAAGTTACATGCCCAGAGAGTAATAGGTACAGCAAGTACCTACCTACCAACACCATATGAATTACAAATCATTTACATAACTACGTCTGATCCATATCATGAAGAAAATCTCGGAAAACCCAATAGAAATGAAAGCTTCAGAACAAAACGGCTTGATCGTGAAGAACTACCTTATCAAAGTTTATGAAATTAAGGCAGGTTATCAATAAGTAATAATACTATCCAGGGAGAAACTTAAGTAACTGAAAATCCCATTAATTAGTAAGAAAAACTGAGATTTAACCACTTCAACAAAAGCAACTGCACTGAAAACTTCCACCGGATATAATGCCTAATTACAAAGCAACTTCCTTGAAATAAATGATATCGAAACCGGAAAAGTGTCAACAGCTAGAGAATTGCGAGATAAATCGATTGAGATTAAATTTGAATGAGTCACGTGGAAGGAAAGCCTAGAAACTCAGAGTAAACTGTATGAGATAAAGGAAGAGAAAGCTACGTGAGTGACCTACTTTAACATACAATGGAATGTAGCGAGAGAAGGGGTTCAGCGACTATATAAGACCGCCGAGATTTGACTTCAGAGGATTCTTTATCTATCCGTCCTATACCTAAAATCTCTGTTGGCTTCGAGAACCTGAGATATCCCATACCTACCTCTCTAAGATCTGTGGCTACCGAACCGGATCTTTTCCGACGCTTTTACCCTCACTTGTTGTCTGTGGCTTCGTGAACCGGATAATAAGTACCTTTTAAACCTACCAACCAAGTCTCCGAAGTCTCCTAAATAATTAAGAAGTTCATCATCATGAGTAAGAGACAGTTACGAAACCAAGCAATCGTTTCGTCAATGCCCGTGCCCGTATTAAAGAGGAGAAGCAATTTAAGTAAAAGTGCCACTGAAACACCTGCTGTGCTGCCCAAGACGAGAAGACGGACTCTCCAGAAGGAGGACCATGTTGCCGTGTCGTCAGTTCCGGCTGCCGTATCCAGTTCAACCGACCAGGCCGAGCGAGAGCGGAACCACGTCCCTCCACTAGGACCAACCTCCATTTCCTCCACTAGGAAACCTAATGTTACAGGAACCAGATCTACGAATCTGCCAGGACCTGTCTGTATGGTTGCGACGTTTCTCAAATTAAAAATTCAACATACTTTTCAAATCAAATCAGAAAGAATCACAGGGTTAAAAGGATCACAGTAATTTACTTTTCACAACAAAATCAAAACCAAAATCAAAGAATTCAGAATTTAATTTAATTGCATAAATTAGGTAATCTGATTGGAAATTTTTCTTATGTATTGTATAATAAATTGTTAGGGAAGAGAGAACAGGACTGAGTCAAAGATGATCAGATCCATACGAACATTCAATCGAGACACATACTTCTGTACCTGATAACAAATTAGTTCAGTACAAGGGGGTGCATCTATTCTCTTAAACACACACAATCTGATAGGGAAAAGACTCATTGGAGACCATCGATTGCCGTTGCCTGCAAAGCAAATCGGAATGTGGCACAATGAATGTATGTGAAAGGCACTAATTGACAGGGAAGAGAATGGTCTGTGTATTTTCTTGTGAGCCATTTTGTTATTTCAGTACAAAATAAGTTCGGGAGCTCGCGGTTCTCCTTCTGTAATGAGTTGTTCCACAATCATGAGACTAGCCACCAACCCTAAAACACAGCGGCTAGAAAGTATCGTATTTAGAGTAGGTATCGTAATTAGAGTAAATTAGAGTATATAGAAGTAGCGCCGTCAGTCTGTGTTTCCAATCCTGTCTTAAGGATTTCCACAACCAAAATCAATAAATCTACAAGGGTTAAAGATCAGTGCACTTGGACCCACGCGACCAAGTTGCAACTTAATTTGTGTAATTAAAATAAAATCACCTAACTCCAGACAACACCCCATTTGGCAACCCTGTCATCTGAAAGTGAAAACTGAATCCCATCGGGACAGCTGCAACATCAAGAGTAGTAAAAGTGGAAGGTCTAATAGTTTAGAAAGCGAAAGCGAAACAGGTACTCGCCACTCCAGTGAATAGGGCCCATAAAATCAGCCCAACAAAAGGAATCTCTTGGCCTGGAGTAAAATGTAAACAAACATATAACAGTTGAGAAGCGTTACGTAATTCCATACCAACCTAAAATTAAATTAAATAAATCAAATAAAAGTTTGAAATAAATAAAAATAGGTATTGTAAATAATTCTAAAATTGTAAATAATTCAAAAGGTGTAATTAAATTCAAATAAGAGCAGTAATATAGGTGTTATATGAATTTGTGTGTTTTATTTCTCTGTTTAATTAATCTCTGCAACCCCATCTTACGAACTGAGGGTAAACTACGAAGAACAACGAGACAACGAAGGGTTCCAAATTTCTAGAGATCACATGGCCAGGAGGGTGGGCGGTTACAAAGCTTTACTATTTAGCTTGAGTTCTCTCAATTTTTTCATGAAATTTTTGTTTGTTAATCACCTTTGGCTTTAAAAGATTATCTGATGTAGGTAGATTATCTCTTAGATATCTTGACATTAATATCTGTGACGGCGTATACACTCCTAAAACTGGTGTATTTCTATAAGCTAACAATGCTAAGTATATATCTCCTTTTTCTTCTACAGTTTTCTTTATAAGTTTCTTAATTGTTTGAATTGAACGTTCTGCCATACCATTCGATTGTTGATGATATGGAGATGACGTAATATGTTTAAATTTCCATACTTTAGCGAATGTTTGAAATTCAATACAAGTAAACACCTTGGCACTATCGGACTGTACTATCACAGGTATGCCATGAGTAGCAAATATCGATTTTAGCTTCTCTATTATATTCCTTGCTGTAAGATTCTTATTTAAATTTACTACTTCTACAAACTTTGAATAATAGTCTACTACTAACAAATAAAATGTCTGCTTAATTTCGAATATGTCAATTCCAATTTTGAACCATGGTTTTTTGTATATTTTGTGAGAAATCATCGGCTCTTTTACATTCGATTTATTATCATAAATATTACATATCTCACATCTACTAACAAAACTTTCTATTGTATTTGAAATTCCTGGCCAGTACACAGTTAATTTTGCTCTTTGTACACATTTATACCCCAAAATGACCTGTGTGTATATCATCTAAAATTTTTGATCGTAACGATTTAGGAATTATTATTCTTTCATTATAATATACCAAGGAGTTCCCCAACGTTAGTTCATGTCTTATTTTGTAATATTGTTTCATTTCAACTGATAAATTTTTTACCTTTTTTGGCCATCCTTCTACTATATATTTTTTCAATAGTTGTAAAGTATTATCTTTCTCGACTTCCTGTTTCAATTCACTTAATCTATAATCACTAATATTTACATTTTGTCTAATTAAACAAATCTGTGATTCCAAACGTAACTCTGTTGTGTATTTTTCAGGTAAATTGGCACGTGAAAGGCTATCAGGAATTATCAATTCTTTCCCTGGTTTATATTTTAAATCGAAATCATATCTTTGCAAAAGAATTATCATTTTCTGAAGTCTAGCCGGACACAAATTTAAAGGTTTCTTAAAAATGGCAATCGGCGGTTTATGATCTGTCTCTATGGAAAATTTTGATCCATAAACATATTGATTGAATTTTTCGCATCCAAAACAAATCGCAAGCAATTCTTTTTCGATTTGAGCATATGTGTTAATTTGTAAATCTGTCATACTTTTGCTGGCGTATGCACAAGGTTTTTCATTCTGCAGCAGAACAGCACCCAGTCCTTTACTTGATGCATCAACAGATAAAGTGATATGCTTATTTACGTCAAAATAATTAAGACAAGGTTTTTCTAATAATAACAATTTTAAATCTTCAACTGCCTTCGTATGTTCTCTTTCCCACTTAAACTCATTTTTACTCTTCAATAACTGCCTTAGAACATATGTTTTATCAGATAAATTCTCAATAAATCTTCCCACATATGTAACTAGTCCTAGAAATCTTTGCAAAGCTTTTTTATCTTCAGGAATAGGCATGTTTTTTATTGCTAAAATTTTATCTTCATCTATTAATATACCTCTATCAGTAAATCTCAGACCTAGATACTTAACCTCATTTGTACCAAATGTACACTTTTCTAAGTTAAACTTTACATTATTTTCCTCAGCCTTTTTTAATACTTCTTCTAATCTTTCGTCATGCTCTTGTTTATTTCTACCCCATATTAATATGTCGTCAATATAAACTTCAACACCTTTCATATCAAACAACTTTTTAAATTTTTCTTGAAACACTTCACTAGAAATTTTCAAACCATAAGGTAATCTTTTAAAATAATACCTACCAAATATGGTACCAAAAGTGGTTAATTTACTACTTGGCTCGTCAAGAGGAATATTCCAAAATCCACTTGTTGCATCAAGAGTACTGAATATTTTTGCATCTTTTAAATTTTGTGAAATTTCATCCAAAGTAGGAATTTTGAAATATTGCCTTTTTATCTCTTTATTTAAATCTCTTGGATCCAAACATACTCTTAACGATCCATTCGGCTTATTTACAACTACCACAGAGTTTACCCAGTCTGAACTGCCTACAGATTTTGCTATGATACCTTTTTTCTCTAGTTCATCTAAATGACTTTTTAATTTTTTAGTAATAGCAAATGGTATTTTTCTCACAGGATGTATAACAGGTTTAGCGTTTTCGTTTATGTCTATGTGATATGGTTCACCTATTTTACCTATGCCTCTAAACACACCTCTATATTTATCAATAAAATTATCATATCTCTCATCTCCACAACTCATCTCTAATTTTTCTACCTTACTAATACTCACATCATTTAGCTGTATAATTCCTAACTTTCTACTGCTTACCAGTCCTAGTATTGGTTGATAATTTTTCTTCGTTACATAAAATTCAGCTGAAATCTCTTGCAATCTAGTTTTAAGATTTAAAACACATTTACCTACAAATATTTATGCTTTCTCCGGTTAAAGTTATAATCCTTTCAGTGTTTCTTGTCATTCTCTTAAAATTAAAGCAAATGTCTCTTAGCACTTGTTCACTAATTAAATTAACTTGTGCACCTGTGTCCACCTTATAATTTATTGATTTAACTCCATTTGTAACCAATTTAGCGTCGAAAGTATTCACACAATTATTGTCGACACTATCTACAGTTAACATCTGGATGTTGTAGTCCAACTGTATGTCTTCGTCTTCATTATTGACATTGTTGACGTTTCTACTTCTGCACGAACTTGAGAAATTATTTTGTTTCTGACATTTAGTGCATGTCTTGCCAAACGCTGGACATTTCTTCGGCGGATGGTTTCTGTTGCATCTTGAACACACTCTAAAAAAGTTTGGTTTCGTATTATATCTTCTTCCCATTGTTCTCTGCTCTCCACTGTAATTATTTGAACTACTTGACCTCGATCTTCTGTAAAATCTATTTCCATCTCTATCTCTCGATCTGGATCTGGTTCTGTTCATTGTCGTTGCTACTTCATTTCGATTTTGATTTTCAACCTGTATTTCAGCCATTTTCCTCGTCATCTGTCTAGTATTTTCTGCAACTGTGCAAGATTCGATTACTCTTTCCAATGTATTCTCCTGTTTTTGAAGCAGTTTTTCTTGGAGACTTTTATAATTTAATCCTGATATCAGCATATTTTTTATCAGGTCTTGCTGTAAGTTACCAAATTCACATTGCTGACTTTGATTTCTGAGTTCTGTTAAATATTGTTCAATGGACCAATTGCTTTGTTTCATTTGAAAGAATTTATGTCTTTCATAGGTTAAATTCTTTCTAGGAACGAAATGATTTTCAAATTTTTCCATTACCATTTGTAAGGTTATATCTTCTTCTGTAAAAGTAAATGAATTATAAATATCTATTGCTTCTTCTCCCATGAAGTACATCTGGGCTATTTGCGTTTTTTGTTCCTTCTTATTTACTTCAGACGCTTCTAAATAATTTAAAAATTTCTGTTTCCAACGTTTCCAATTTTCCGACATATTCCCGGTCATCTTCATTTCATTTATACCTTTTTGTTCCATTTCTTCTTCTTTAATTACACAACTTTATATTTACGAAAATATTTTTCACTTCACCATTCAATTACAAACACAAATACATTTTTAGCTTTTCTTACTTTTCAGATTCATTTCCAGAATAAGCAGCGCCATGTTATATCATGATTAGGTTTGGATGTTAATCATACGACGTCTTGAGAGGAAGTGGTTTATTCAAGTCTACCTAACATAAAACATCAATGACATGACAACAAGCTCTACTACTACAATGTATAGTTGGTTGTCTATATGTGACAAAGTGGATGGCCCTTTTCTGAATTGAGTCAAGTAAACTAAGGGTATGTTTAGGAGCTGAGTTCCAAACATGTGCGCAGTACTCCAAGGAGTATTTGAGCCATGTATAAAAGGAGAAGCTGTTCAGGCGTATAAAACTTCTTTGTGCGGAACTGGGTTCGAAGTTTTTGAAAAGAGGTCTTCGCCAAACCCGCTGTGGACAAATTTGAAAAATTTGAGAATAATTTTATAGACATATTTGTCAAAATAACAAAAATAAACTACTCCATCAGTTTTAACTGACAGATGACAAATTGAAAAAAGTAACAACATGCTTAAATTGCTGTTTGAAGTGTAACTGAATAAAATATCATAATTCTTGAAAATGCTTAGAAACGCTTAGATGCGTTTTTCTTGAAAACGATGCAAACAATATGATAAAAGACACTAGGAAAAATTCTGCCGACAGCGCCCTCTGCCTTATGTTAGAAGATTTTGACGCTAATATCGTTTGACTGCCTCTGAAAGTGACGTACACCAATTTTCAGCTTGATCGCTACTTTGGTTACCGAAATATACACAATTTTAAATTTCAATTTTCTTCTTCGAGGTGCCAGAACTTCTTGAGGAAGCACTTTTGTACTAAGATATGTTTCGTTTAATCGCTTTTTTTTTTGAGGTCGCAAAGCTGAAGCTGAGACATGTCTCATTAATTTACGGACACCCTGTATATCTCTTCAATTCATTTATTTGTCAAATGCAATATTTTAATTATGAGTAATTCATAGTTTAACATCAATACAATCAAATAAAATTAAATTTGCAATTCATTGCAGAATTCATTATTAATTATATGTAAATATTCAAAGAATAAATAAAACTTTCTATTTAAAATTGTATCCTTCTTTTTGAACTTTTTAGGAGGATATTTTATAAATAATCAAGTAATTTGTTTAAACAAAAGTTCTGGCATCCCGAACTATTTTATTTATAAAACAAAACAACAATTGATATTAGCGCCCTTTATGTTGCAAATAATTCTGCAGTCTCATGTAGGTAATTGGAATAAGATTTTGGTTTCATTAAATGAATTCTCCAACCTACCTAATAATAACTTTTCCATTAAAGAAAATGAACGGGGAAAATCCGTTGGAGAAACGATAAACACCAACCAAAACTCCATTAGAGTGGTAGCACTCTCTTAGCCGTAAGTTATGATATATCATGAATTATGCACATTCTAACCTTGTATTATTCCTGAAGGGTCCTGATTAAGGGATAAAATATCCCGAAAGCTTGACAGCCAAATAGAGTATGATTTCCGTCCCAACCCGACAGTTAACCCAATGGGATTCCCCTTATACAAGGTTCCCAATATGGGAACTTTCTTATTTTGGCAGATACAGAGTCTGTTGGATGGACAAAGTTGGGCACAATTTGATGCATACTAAGAATCGGGATCTAAATTTTTGAAAAATTCATCCATTACTGAAATATGCTGAAAAAATGAAAAATAGAAATTCATCATTGTAGGCCATATCTTTTTTATTTGTGAAAATTAATTTGTGATTTTTCTTCGGTTTACATAAGTCGTCAAAAGCTATCCATTCGACATTTCAAAAATTTTTACTTAACTAGTAAAATTAACTAGAACCCAAAATTTCCATAGTCAACTTGTGTTTTTCTTATGACCGCCATTATGGCTTTTTATGTCATTCGGCAATAAAAAAATCATGGGAACAAAAATAATAAAATAAAAAAACAAAATTCCAAAAATTTCATTTCGCTTTTATCGAAAAAAAAAATTTTTTTCATCGGAATACGTGCGTAAAAATGAAGTTATTTGGGGTTATACATAACCTGGGACTGTGTTGATGGGGCAATTTCAAGTCAAAAATGTCTAATAAACACATTACCGGAACGCTATCCTAACTGAACAAGAAATATTTGAAATTTTAGATAAGTAGTAGTATTAATTTAAAAACAATTTAAAAAGAAATCGTTTTATTGATTTAATTGTTCAAATTGTCCACCCAGTTGCTGTATACATAGTCTAGTTCTTCTTAGAATTGAATCGTAGCTCAGCGAAGAGTCTCAGGATCAGCACGAATAGTTTCTGCGACATCCATGATTCTAACTACTAGTTGTTCTCTGTTTTCAATATTTCCTGCATTAATAAAACTTTTCAGTTTCCCCCGTAAAAAGTAATAAAGGGAATTAAAGTCTGGTGACCTTGCTGTACAAGGAACTGCAGAATCCTTCGGTTTGTATAATTTTGATCAAGAAATTCTGTTATGTGTCGACCAAAGTGTGGAGGTGCACCATCGTACTGAATTCACATTCGGTAATTGCCTTACATTAATATGAACTTCATCCAGTAATATTGGAAGATCGTTTTCAAGGAGACGTAAATTACGAATTGCTGTGAGAAAATCTTTTATTATAAACGGGCCAATGAGGCGACCATCAATAATGCCACACCAAACATTCACCGAAAATCTCTGTTCAAAATGGGTTTCCCGAGTTAGTCGTAGATTTTCAAGTGTCCGACAATCTGAATTCCTGGTGTTATGATGTCGCTTCGGGTGAAGACAAATCCTTTGATTTCTCAATATCCAGGTACTAAATAAATAAATAAATAAATATCTTATGGCTGTGGTAAAGCCCAAGTGTCAGAAGTTTTCAAGTAGCCTCAAGGGCCTCTGACGTAACTTAACGACTGCTGTGAAGCAGCCGGGACCCCCTTTTTAACGTACCTCCCAGAGCACGATCGGTCACGGAACTTTTTTATTTACCACTATAATTGGTCACCCATCTAAGTACTGACCAAGAAAAGTCATGCTGCACTTTAGAGATCGTTTGACCGAAACTCTAGCAGCTTGGCTATTGTGACCGATAGCCAAGTACTATCCAGGTACTAAATTCAAGTCTTGAAATATTGTAGTCGGCAGGTTTTTAATCTTATACACATAAGATGTGGTACGGGTACAAACCGAAATTGTGTAAAGTTCTCCATATTCTCATTCGGCCTTATACGTTAAGTGTGTTTGCTATTCTTCGGACACTAGCAGAAGGTATCAATCATATTAAGTGTTGCTTCTTTTTGAGCAAGTTCCTGTTGAACGGGACGTTCAAAAATGACTATAGGAAACTTGCCTGTTTCCCTTAAACATCTATGGACATTGCTAAAAACAGTTCTACAATGTACCCTACGAGTGGGAAATCGTCTACGATATTCATCACGGTGTAAGATAACTAAGGTATTGGAACAAGACTCCCCAGTGCGACCCGATATCGTCACCACTCGTCACGTTACATCTGTTTTACCCATTTGTTTTGTTGCTCTCGCTCGCAATAGTTAGTTCTGCCGTACTCTTCTCTCGGACAAGCGCACAAGCGCTAGCATAAATGATTCACGCATATTCGCTGATAAACGCGTGCTCTTATGTTCTAATTTTATTAATATTTAAATGTTAAAATGTCACTCGATGAAATACCCGTTATCGTTTCATCGCATCAACTTCTACAATTAGGCAAATCACAGTTTCTACCCATTTTTGCTTATCGCTTCTTCAGAAAAAAATAAAATTGAGTAGCATGACACCCTGATAATGGCAATTTGCATGTGTAAGAGCAAGAGGTCAGAGCCCAGCTGGCAAGACTCTCTCATACACTGAGGTTCAGGTTTTCGTCGCGCGCTTTACTGTTGAAATACGTGCTTCGTTCACTCACCTATATATCTTACACCGTGATATTCATCAACAGCCGCTCCTAATACCTAATACCTGCATTATTGGGCTTATTTAAAATTTCAAATGCTTCTTGCTCAGTTAGGATAGCGTTCCAGGTATAATGTTTATTAGACATTTTTGACTTGAAATCACCCCAGCAACACAGTCACAGGGTAGTGCAGTCATGTCGTGAGACTCCCTGATATACAGGCGTCACAGTTAATAGCGTAATAATAATTTCAGCATTCGACAGAGAAAGTAATTTCAAGGAAGAAAGTTTCATTCAAACAACATGCATCGAAAAGTTTTCAGTTCTCCCGATACATGGTGCTGAGTTTTTTTAAATAATTTTTTTTTTTTTGAATATCTAAGAACTATCTCAATGGAATTTCTTAAAATTTATCACAGCAGTTGCGTTTATCGAAGTTCATATTATTTGATGCTTCGAAAGAAGCATTATTCAATCCAGTGGCGCAGGTTTGGGTATGTCGTTAAATTTTTATAAATAAATTCTACGCTTTTACCACTGATTACTTTAATGAGGTCTTATCTTTTTAATAGAGAGCACTACGTGGCTTGTAATGGTTATTGCTCTGACAGGTACATTGCAACCTCTGGAGTACCCTAGGGGTCGAATCTTGGTCCCCTGCTTTTTATTTTATTTTTTATTTATTTCGTCTAATCTATTCCCCTGCTGACTCTGAGATTCTGCTGAACGACTTGGTAACTTTACATGACTGGAGTCTTGTTAACAATTTGCAACTTAACATAAACAAATGCAAAGTAGTCACATATTCGAGATAAAAAAAAAACAGTATTTTATCCTTACAGTTTGTCTAATAGCTTACTGGTGAGTGTACCCACTGTGCACGGAACCTAAATGAGACGTTGCAATTGTCACGGTTTTTGTTTCATCCGTAACATCCCAAGAGAATAGTCTCGGAATGGACATGTATCGTTTCTTTTGAAACCATTCGCATGAATCCTAACATAGAAGTTACTTTTGAAATAAAAATGAAACCTTTTTTTTTTGAAACGTTTCTGAATAATATCTGAAACATTTCTTGAGAGACGGTTCAAACGAAGCCGAGTACAGATGTTATACTTATGAAACAACAATGAAGCGTTTGTTAAACGTACATTTATGAATAATACTGAAACGTTTCATGAGAGCTGGTGCTAGAGGAAGCCAAGTAGAGAAGTTACTTTTGAAACAACAATTTAACGTTTTTGTGAAATGTTTTTATGAATATAATAAGTGAAGCATTTTATTAGAAGTCACTATTATTTAACCAACAATTAATAATTATTGTTCTATAAATTATTATAGTTTACATTAGCAATACATATCTGATTTATTGTTATTGTCATTAAATTTGTCGTTACTTGCTGAAAATATTTTTATGGCACTACAAAAGTTGGCAACTATGCAGTGAATCTCTGTTACCTGACTTGCTGACATGTTCCTTATCCTTCCTTTGTTCCTGTTCAGACTTCAGAGGAAGGTGAAATGGCGACGCGAGGTTATTGTTATTTTATATTTTACATATTTACAGGTAAGTTTAAACTTTATTTCAAGTGCATATAAACAGTTTTTAACCGGCAGCTAAAAATATAGCTGTATCTTATTAATCGATTTTATATTTTCATAGGTACCCATAAATACCTTCAGTTCTTAAATGGTTCATATGCTGGCGGGCCCCAGATAGCAAGTATTATTTACAACCAAAGAGAAAAATGCAGTTTTTTCAAGTTTCCGAAGAATGCAAGAAACGAAGGAAATGGAAGACTCATTATAGGTAACTAAATATTATTTAGAATTGGTAAAAAGTATGAAAATAAATCTAATTACTGTTTTTTATTAGACGTGATCTCGGACGTGATATGACGAACCAGGACCTGGAACTGTTGATATGTAAGTAGGAATATTAGATTAAGGCCAGTTTTTTCACCTTTGGTTACCAATAAACAAACCGACAGTTTAAATAATCAAAGGCGAAAAACTGGCTTCTGTAGAGAAAAAACAATTTATGCTCTTGTTAATCAAGCGAGGAACATTTTTCAAACTTTTGTTTGAATTAGTTACGTTAACAAGGAGTGAGGCCATTGCCATTCAAAGATCAAATCTCAAGCGGGCACGCCTATGACAAACCTCACTTCCCTGAAATGTAATCAACTCGCCCAAAAATCTGGAAAAATATCCTCGCGCATCATAACGTACATGTAAAGTACTTCTAATTTGGTTTTCACTCTACACATAGGTAGATAGATATATAAACATGCATGAAGTAAGCTCATTTTTTTATTAATTATTTTTTATTAGCAGCGGCATTGGAAGTACTGCATTGGAAGTAATTAAGAGTAGTGAGACAGAAAATGGAGCCCTTGGCGAGCAAGAACGAGCTTATCAAGAAGCAGGACCGTGAAGTGATTAGGTGAGTTTTTTGTAATTGTAATTACAGCGTAGTACGCCACCACATATAGCAGGTTACAAAAAAAAAATGTAAACCAATAATAACGCCCGTTCATTAAATTAAATTTGTAGAATCATGTCAGTTTATTTTTTCAAATTTTTCTAACAACTATTATTGTTTAACTCAACTCCAATAATTAATAAAGTTTAATAAATCATTTATGATGTACACTTAATTTCAGGGAATCAAAAAAGACTCTTAGAAGATTGGAGTGTGATGAAGTTTAAAAGACGGATCTCGGCAGACGGAATCGGTGAGATACTCGTACCACTTGAAAATTTTCCTTAAAAACCATTGTTTACTTTCCTTCATATTTTCCAGGAGACATTTTTTTCCTCTTAGGAGGAGCAACTTCCCGAGAAGTTATCAGAAGGGGTTTGGCAAGATTATTGTCACAGATTAGCACGAAAAATTTCATGGACGGTTAAGGAACGGAATGCAAAATAAGTGGGACATTTACGGGTGTTTAACATTTTAAAAGGTGAGAAAATTATGCAAAGTTGCTTTTCTCAATTCGATAATATTATGTAGAAGAAAGTATCCTAGTATATAATAAAGTTATTTTGCACTTTAGATGCGGTTAGAAGAAGTATCTGGCCGAAAAAAATTACGAGGATGATATCAAGCTTTGGCTAGTCAAGCGGAGCTGAGATATAGCAGAGAAAAAACCAAAGGAAGCGATATGAAAGCCAAATCATATTTTTTTATCATATTTATTTTATCATAAAATTAGGTTTGCCTTTTTGTAATGGATATTTGATTACTTAATAAACTTGGTGTTGTAAAGAAAAATTTTTACAAATCTTTCATGGAAGTACATTTAACGTTTTATTTGATAATTTTTATTGAACCCAGTTACATTCTCACTCCACAATAATACCATTATATTGATAATACCCGAATATGCAGTTTAATTGTCTATTGTATTAACTGTCGCTTATTCCAGCATTTCTGAGGAACCTCTTTCGTGATGACATAATTTTACTTCACTCTTATCCTGAGCTGTTCTAGCATCGACATCGCGAAGGTTGAGTCCGTGGCGACTTTATTTGTATTATAGTCTTTAAATAAATTTTGTAACTTCAAGTTTGTAATTTGTTTTTTAAAAGATTGATACATTAAGGCCCCACGTAATTGACGCAGTCGGTAGGATTTTCCAAAACGGTTTCGAGAAATTAAAATCGTTCGACAAACCGGTCTGTTTCAACAGTTTGTTTGGTGCGATCCTGAAAAGTGCAAGACCTGGGAACTGGACACACATCGCCGGGACATAAAGGCAACAACCGTAGATTAAGAAGACCTGGGAACTGGACACGCATCGCTGGGACCTAAAGGCAACATAGAATTAAGGCAATAATGAAGAAATTACTGACACTAATGTAAGTGCTCATCCTTTAATTTATCCTTAACATTGAATTGAATTCTATTTGAGTTTCACTGCTATTTCCATTATTTGAAACGATAAATAATTATTTAAATAATAATTTTAGTGAAAAATATTCACGATTTTTAATAAACCAAATATTTTATGATGATAATAATTGAAGAATTTAAACATTTTCTTTAACCAAAATAATTAATTAGGTATAAGTACTGTGTATTTTTAAGCTTATAATATGTTATTACGCATTTTTCTATTTTTAATTGCATATCGCATATCTTTGCAATTTATTAACAGCATTTATTTTATCTTTGTGTGTGATAATATTTGAAAATGGCTGTTAACGTCGCTTTATTAAGATACCAAGCTGACAATATTCCCCCTTTTGATGGCAACCCTAAACAATTAAATAGATTCATTACCGCAAGTGAAAATCTTTTGAGACATTTTCAAAATGAAAATCGAAATGACCCTATTAACATCTGTTTGTTAGATACAATTTTAAGCAAACTCAAAGATCGTGCTGCTGATCTTATCTGTTCAAGAACCGAATTAAATACTTGGCAATTAGTTTAATTACGCATTAAAATTAACTTTCTCTGATCAAAGAAGTCTAGAATGCCTTATTCAAAAATCTTCTATTCCTAAAACGCAATAAAAATGAAACACCAATTCAATTTGGAATGAGAATCCAAGATTCTCGCAGTTTACTATTTTCAAAATTAAATGCCGCAGCTATGGAGGCTCGCGAAAGAGAAATAAAAATAAGACATTATGATGATTTCGCCCTTAAGACCTTTATTAATGGTTTACCCTATCAATGCAATTAATAATTAGGCTGAGAAATCCTGAAACACTAGAAGCAGCTTTAGCTTTAGTAACTGAAGAAGAAAACTTCATTTATTTCAGTTCAGGTAGTAATCAAAACCTGCAACAACAGCCATACAAACCCCAACTAAGATTAAATCAAAATTATTTTAAAAAGCCTACATTTAATAACAATTCTTCACATAATGTGCAACATTCTAATAATTTCCAAGTAAGATATCCAATGCCACAGTTTAATCACCCAAATAATTACAATTCTTTCAATCAAAATCAATACAGACAAAATCCCCAATTTCCAAGAAATCCAAATAATTTTAATCAAGCACAACAATCCAACCCTCGGATGAACTGGCAACCTTATAATCGTCTTCCGACACAACAACATCCCTTCTTTGCTAACCAAAGAACAAGCGCTATTTTAAGAAATCAAAATAGACCCGTTCAAAGACCCCCTCAACCAGTGCCAGAACCTATGGACACATCCAGTGGTAATACTGTCTTGAGACAAAGAACAAGACCAAACTTTCAAGAAGTTTTTGCTCAGCAAATAAACAAAGACCCCCCTATTAATTCCAATATCGAATCAGAACTTCCAGAATTCGATCAATCAAACTCCCAATATTATGACACCAATAATTATTGTGATCCATATTATTCAGATTATTCTGAACACTCAAATTATTATCCTGATCCGAATTCCCATCCTGTTGGAGAACAACAAACCCCTGATAGCGAAGATATCTTGTATCATAATGAACAACCTAACATGTATGAAAACGGAAATGAGGAAAATTTTCATTCGGACCCGTTTACCAACAATCAAACATAGTTACGATAAATTATGTAAGAACAGAGTTACCTTACATTCACGTACCCGAATTAGACGCTTACTTTTTAATCGACACCGGTAGCACTCGAAGCTTACTAAATCCAAATCTTGCTCACCGTTTCTATGAAAAATTAACTGCTAACGAAGTCTTTAATATTCAAACAGCTCACGCAATGACACATCATAATGAGATAGCCAATATTCCCATTTTTAAAATTTTTAAAGCCAGAGGATTTCATAAATTCTACCTATTTAATTTCTCGCAAAAATTTGATGGACTTATAGGTGCAGATCTTTTGCAGAAACTAGGTGCAAACATAAATTTAAAAAACCGAAAAATTACGACTCAATCGGCTCAAATTCCCATAATTTATGAAAGTAAAGAAAATCCAAACATAATTACCAATAAATCTGAAAACCTTCAAAATTACTCAATCACAATACCTGGTCGAACAAATCAAGTTGTAAAAATACCTGTAAATTTACAGAAAGGTATAGGTGTTCTTAATTATCAAAAATTAGGACCCGGAACAGAAATACCCGAAGCATTAGTCAACGTCATCGACAATTTTGCAATAACAACCATTATTAATGCAAACGACAACCCTGTAAAAATTAGTTTTCCAGATCCATTAGAGATTGAAACAATTAATTTAACTGAGATTAACTTTCACGAAAAAATGGAAACTGATGAAATTTTAAATCAAGACCAAGACAATACTTTGAAATCGAACTTGAAAAATTTGAGATTAGAGCATTGTAATAATCAAGAACGTGAAGCAAATCGTAAATTATGTTTCGAATTTCGTGACATATTTTATTGCGAAAAAATTCCCCTAACATTTACAAACCAAATCAGACATCAAATTAACCTTACAAACGACTCTCCAATTTTTACAAAATCGTACCGTTATCCCGAAATTCATCGACATGAAGTCAAAAGACAAGTTTCGGAAATGCTTGATCAAGGCATTATTCAAAGTTCGACGTCACCATGGTCTAGCCCTATTTGGATAGTCCCTAAAAAGGCCGACGCCTCTGGAAAAAAGAAATGGCGTATGGTCATTGATTATAGGAAATTGAATGAACGAACAATTGACGACAAATACCCTTTGCCCAACATCTCCGCCATTCTTGATAAATTAGGCAAAAGTCAATATTTTACCACATTAGATTTAGCCAGCGGATTCCATCAAATTGAAATGGATCCAAAGGACATCCCCAAGACAGCATTTTCTACGGAAAATGGTCACTATGAATTTAAAAGAATGAGTTTCGGACTAAAAAATGCCCCCTCTACCTTTCAAAGAGTGATGGATAACATCCTTAGAGGCTTACAAAATGAGACTTGTTTAGTTTATTTAGATGATATTGTAATTTTTAGCACTTCCCTGGAAGAACATATCACTCGCCTAAAAGAAATTTTTAAGAGACTCCGTGAATCAAATTTCAAAGTCCAGTTAGATAAATCCGAATTTCTAAGGAAAGAAGTCCAATATCTCGGACATGTAATAACACCCCTTGGAGTTAAACCGAACCCTGATAAAATCATAGCAATCAAAAAATTCCCCATTCCAAAAACTCAGAAAGAAATAAAATCTTTCTTAGGACTACTTGGATACTACAGACGTTTTATTGAAAACTTTGCCAAAATCACAAAACCCATGACAGCCTGTTTGAAGAAAAATGCCAAAGTCGTTCACTCTCCAGAATTCGTAAAATCATTTGAACATTGTAAACAACTCCTCGTAAACTCTCCAATACTTCAATACCCCGATTTTGAGAAACCTTTTATTTTGACGACTGATGCAAGTAATTACGCGATTGGAGCCGTTTTATCGCAGGGAAACATCCCCAATGATAAACCAGTTGCTTACGCATCAAGAACCCTCAATGAGACCGAAACAAAATACCACATCACAGAAAAAGAACTATTTGCAATAGTTTGGGCATGTAAATATTTTAGGCCTTACCTTTTTGGTAGGAAATTCAAGATCTACACTGACCATAGACCTCTTGTCTGGTTATTCAACCTAAAAGACCCAAATAGTAAGATGGCTCGTTGGAAAGTCAAATTAGACGAATTTGATTATGAGATCATTTACAAAAAAGGCAAATATAATACAAACGCTGACGCTCTTTCGAGAATTCAAATTAACGCAATCGAAAACGAAAGCACAATTAATAATGCCGGAGAAGTAAACCAAGAAATTTTAGATTTCCTAAAAGAACTTTCTGAAAATCCACCCCTAAATGATCCAGTAGAATCACCCAAACCAGAAACATCTACCTCACCTAAAATCATGATTCATCAAGACATTCAACTAGAACCCCCTGAGGCAGAATCAAATGATACACCTCATTCAAATTACGATCAAACACTTCTCAACGACGGAATCCCTATTTTAGATGAAATGATAAATAATAAACAAAACCAAATTTTAATAAGTAAAAATCCAATGAATGCTCTAAAAGTAGATCATGATAATTTTGAACATCACAAAATTATATTAGTAAAAATCCCACGATTAAATGAAACACTCACTCTAAAATTTCTAAAAGAATATACCACCAATCTTTTTTTTATCTCTATTTTTATGATGATAAATTGTATGACCAATTCAACAGAGTGTACATGAAAAATTTCTATCAGTCAGGCTTGAAATTAATAAAATGTACAAAATTAGTAAATACAGTACGAGATCAAAATGAACGTGAGATGTTTATAAAGTTCCAACATGAAAGAAAATGTAACCACCGCGGAATAAATGAAACCCTCGAACATTTAAAAAGAAATTATTATTGGCCCTCCATGAAGTCAGACGTTACGAATTACATTAATAATTGTAATATCTGCCAAACAGCCAAATACTCGAGAAAAGTCCCTTATGTGCCATTAGTGTTGACGGAAACAATTGGAAAACCTTTTCAATTATTACACGTAGACATTTTTAAATTCGACAACCAAAACTTCGTCACCATAATCGACGCATTCTCTAAACTAGGTCAAGCTATACCGATAGTAGGTAAATCAGCTGTTGAAGTATGCAACGCATTACTGCACTACTTCTCATATTACGGTGTACCCTCCAGGATAACAATGGACAATGGCCCTGAATTTAAAAATGAAACAATTAAAGAACTTTTGAAACTTCATAAAATTGAGATTCACTTTACTACTCCCTTTCATCACGAATCCAATTCTTTAATTGAAAGATTTCACTCTACTATTATAGAACATTTACGAATACTTAGGCAAATCAATAAAGATCAAAATGTCATGTACCTAATATACTATGCATTAATTGCTTATAATAATTCGATTCATTCTTCAACGAAATTTACACCTTTCGAATTGACCTTCGGTCACACAGAATCACGAGACCCCTCAGAACTTATAGAGACGACATTTTACAGCGACTACGTTGCAAATCATAGAGAAAAACTTAGACATCTCTATTCAAAAATCGAACAACATTTAGAAAGCAATAAATTAAAAATCTTAGACAAACGTAATACTCAAGGTCCAAATCAATATCAATTTAAAGTAAACCAAACTGTTTACAAGACTAATGTGCAGAGAAATAAAAGAGAAAACAAATTTATAGGCCCTTACGAGATTATCGAAATATTGGAAAACAATAAAGTAAAAGTAAAAAATAAATCGAATAACAAAGAAGAGGTTATTCACATGAAAGAACTCAAAACCCCTCTTGTTACAGATTCACCACCTGCATTAGCGCGGAATTAATGTCCCCAAAATTCCACAAACTCAATGATAATCCAGGACTACTACCCTTAAAACTTGGCAATGCACAAAACACCATTGACTACTGGTCGTTTATACAAATTTACGACATATCAGAAATAATAACTGAGTTTAAAGCTCTTCAAAATAATTTTAATAAATTCAAAACAGCATTAGAAAAAGTCGATCAATATAAAACGGAATTTCATAATTCGTACCATCTAATAACAACACTAGAAAATAAAATAACCATGCAAATTAATCAACTTAATCCAATGATTAATAAAAGAACTAAAAGAGGATTAATCGACGGTTTGGGAACTGTTATAAAATCATTAACAGGTAATTTAGACCAAGAAGACGCTGAAAAATATGACAGGGCTATAACTACCCTATCAGACAACCAAATAAAAATAAAGACTCTCATTAAAGATCAAATAACTCTCCTACAAAATGCTATTGAGAAATTTTTAGAAACAGGAAGATCACTAGCACATTATCAGTTGATCCTAGAATCACGGATTAAACAAATTGAAGATTGATTCATGTTAGATTCATGAAATCAAAATGGAGAATATTAGTACGCACTACTATTTTCAAATACACACACTTGCGACTCAGATTATGTCTGAACTTCAAATAATATATGACATCCTTGAAAAAATTGAAGTGGCAATCACCTTCTCTAAATCAAATACCTTCCACAACTCCATCGTAGATCCTAGAGAATTGTTACAAGAAATTATACCAATAGCTAAACAACTACACAATAATAAATTACCATTTGAACCTAGTCTAAATAACATCTTAAATTTTGAGAGAATAATGGAAATTAAAAGCTATAGCAAGGGAAATCAAATAGTTTTCGTGATCGAAATCCCATTAGTCGAACCGAACAATTATAATTACTATCGACTATATCCTTTGCCAACACCCTCCGAAAGTGGCTTTAAAACTCTACTCCCACATTCCAAATATTTGATCCTAAACGAGCACAACTACGTATACTCGAACTCACGATGCCAAGAAGTCATACCCAGAGAATTCTTGTGTAAAGAAAACAATCCGCTTAAAATTCAAGAAGACGTCCCCTGCGAAGTCCAAATGCTGAAGTTCGCAAGAAATACATCAAATTGTCATCCCTTGCCAATTGAAATGAAGAACATCAGACTCCAAAAATTAGAAGGTCATCAATGGATGCTGTTAATTCCGGAAGAGACAATCGCCCTACAACAGTGTGGAAACAACAAAGAAAATATTCCATTAAAGGGAACATACATTCTTGAACTTAACCCTTCTTGTGTATTACACATCAAGAATCAAGAAGTACGAAGCTACAATAACCCAAAGACAGAATTCAAAAACATAGATCTGCCTCAAGTAAAATTCGAAGAACTTCAAGTCCCAAGAAGCATCGATCAATTCAAACCTATTAAATTGGATTCCCTGAACTTTGACGAATTAAAGAACATTCAAAATTCATTGGACCTGCAAAGCCAAAAAGTGGACAATATTCCGATTACCCCAGTGAACTTTCATAAAAATATTAGTGTGTGGACAATAATAATATAATGTAGTGATTATTGTATTGATAATCTATTTAATTCATAAGCATTTTAGAATTAAGTATTTTAGAATTAAAACTATTATACCTAATAATGATAACGTTCCAACTTTAATAAATAGTTTGGGTAATAATCAAGATATTCTTTAGTTACGTATTATTCATTATATTCTATTAATAATATGACTTCAAGGTAAATTGTAAAGACCAGCTTACCTATATGAAAGATAAGCTTGTCTCTAGGTCGGGAGGAGTTACATTCTCACTCCACAATAATACCATTATATTGATAATACCCGAATATGCAGTTTAATTGTCTATTGTATTAACTGTCGCTTATTCCAGCATTTCTGAGGAACCTCTTTCGTGATGACATAATTTTACTTCACTCTTATCCTGAGCTGTTCTAGCATCGACATCGCGAAGGTTGAGTCCGTGGCGACTTTATTTGTATTATAGTCTTTAAATAAATTTTGTAACTTCAAGTTTGTAATTTGTTTTTTAAAAGATTGATACATTAAGGCCCCACGTAATTACCCTCTTTAATGTTGAATTTTTGTCTTCTAATAAATAATAATAACATTTAATTCCTTATTGTAAATACATATTGTATTTTTTGTGGAAAATGAACAAAAATAAATCGTAAAATTAATTATAAAGTTATAATTTAAAATTACAAATCCAAAGAATTGTTCAGATATTCATTTAAGCTGTTATAGTAACATTTTTGTAATACAATAATTTTAATTTCTCTTGGAAATTTTTTAATAAATATTTACCAAATGATTATAAATTTTGGTGCATATATATTCAGAAGATAATTCATAATGAGTGGTATTATGTTTATTTAAAATAATTGTATTAGAATTTCTGGTATTAGAATTGAAAAAGTAAATAAATTTTTTTTTATGAATAAATAGACTTGGAAATGATAAAATTTTAAAATAATTTTTTACAAGATGTCATGCGATTAACAATAGGTACCAAGTATTCTCATGTAATTTAATTTATTTGTGTTTAGGTTCTTCAATAAAAATATTATTTTTTCAAAAGATTTTTATAAAAAATTGAGACGTTTCGCAATCCTCGTTTACTCATAAAATGTATAAACATGTACAAAATCTTAAAAATACAATCAATAAAATTGGTTGTAAAATGACGTTTATAAAATTTAAAAAATTTTATTTTCGAAAAAATAAATTGACTTTGATTCTGACATTTATTTATGTTAACATGAAAAATGTTGGAATCAAAGTAAATTTATTTTTCCAAAAATTAAATTTTTTAAATGTTATTAACACCATTTTAAGACCAATTTTGTTGTATTGATTGTAGTTTTTTAAAGTATTTTTAAGATTTAGTACATGTTTATACATTTTATGAGTGAACAAGGAGCAAATGGCCCCGAAACGTCCCAATTTTTCATAAACGTTTTTTGAAAAAATAATATTCTTATCGAAGAACCTAGACTTTAAACATTGTTTCACTAAGGCTTCTCATGAAACATTTTTCCAATAAAACGTTTCTGAAAGAGTGCACTTGGAACATAATTTCAACTGAAACGTTTATGACGACCGACTTTTAACATTTCATAGACGTCTCTGCATCGTTTCAGAAACAAGGCAGCAAATTTTCCATTGTTTCACTATGGCTTCTCATGAAACATTTTTCCAATGAAACGTTTCTGAAAGAGTACAAATGGAACAGAATTTCAACTGAAACGTTTATGAGGGCGGACATTTAACGGTTCATAAACGTCTCGTCATTGTTTCAGAGACAATATCACGAAACGTTTCAAAGGTATCGTGTCTTTGTTTCAGCAACGTTACAGATATAGTTCTTTGCACAGTGGGTAGCGTGCGCTTTTCCACAGCTGTTTCGAATGAATTTTAGAATGGTAAAAGGCGCGGAATAATGGACCTGATTGGAATGTTTACACTCCGCTGGTTTTATATTCTGAGGCATTGTAGCGAGGTCGAAGGATGAGTCTGTCAGTTTCCAGTCTGCCATATGCCAGTCAGAAGGGCTACACGTCAGAGCGGTCGAGGATAACTGAATATGCGCTAATTTATCGATTAGGTAGTGGGAAGTCGGAACCGATGAGATGAACGTCTCATCTTTCTTTCCATCTGAAATGCTGTTGTTGTGGACATGATTCAGTAAAGTGAATTATTTAGTTAATTGTTTCGTGAAGTGGTTTGTTTAAACTCAGGTATGAAGTTGTTGTTTGAGAGTTATTTAGCAAAGCTAATGTTTTATGTTGTTCTCGATTAGATAGTTTTTGAAATTGAAGCAGAAAATGGATTTTAGAGAAGCCCGATTTGGATAATGGATTCATTTCGGTAAAAATTAAAGATGGCGTTTAGTAAATTTTCAGATGGTTATTATTTTTAATTTGCAGGGTTTTAGCTCTAGTTCCAGTTTTAGTCCTAGTTCCAGGCTTTTGTTGCAGTTCAAGCTCTAGTTTCAGGCTATGATATTAGTTCGGACTTGAGCTTATTTGAGGATCTCGCTAGGGTAACCCAGTTCCAATTCCTGAGTGCAGTTTGTCTATGTAACAAGTTCAAATGGATGGCGTCCTTTTTGGAAAAGGTGAAGCCAGGTTTTATGGGTCTGGACCGGTGATGGTGGTTTGATATCATCAGTGGTGGAAAAGGAAGCTTTGTTCTCCATCCTGCTCTTGGAGCCTTTATCCACTCAGTTTTCAACAGGAACAGCCACCTACCTTATTGCGTTTATAATAATTAACTCTTATGTTCTCCTAAACCGAAGAACACCTAAAACCAAGTGACGTTAATGGAGCGAATTTAAATCTAATTGTTGTTATCTTTGGTTGAAATTAAAAATACCTAATAGATGTTGCAATCTTGTATATGGCTAAACTTGTTTATACCAAAATGGTATAAATTATTTTTTTTAATAGTAAAGTAAATTTTAGTTTTGTAAATCTGTTATTTGGCCAAATTAGGTAAGGTTAGATGTGTAAATTTTGGTAACTACCTATTGAAGGTGATACTGTGGTCTTTTATAGACTAATTGCATCTTAAAATGAATAATGATATTTCCTTTTGATGTTACGTGTAATGTTTAGTAGATAAGTGGAACAATCCTAATTTTAAGTATTTAAGCTCACGATACATTATTATTAATTCCTGGAAATTTATTTTAATTGCAATTTATTCCAATAAACTGTTAATTATTAGTGTGTCTTTTATTTTAGTGTTTGTGTGACCTGTAATTTAAATAATCACAACGTAGGGCAGGTCAAGGTTTTTGGAAACTTTTTGGAAACTTTTTAGAGACATTATTGATCTAGACGATCACTGAAAAATTTGTAACTTCTTTATAAGATCTCTAACACCCTCTGTTCCGCTTTGGGTTCAAATAAATTTGAATGTGCCCGAACGGAGCCAGAGGGAATAGCATCCTCTGCTCGTACATTTTTCTTTTGGCATATTTACTCAAAATTTAAAAAGGGAGCGAGTAGTAAAAGGCTACATGAGATGTTCGTCTGTTAGGGACTTGAGTATACATTTTGACAGTCAGTTGTCATTCAAAGAACATGTTGACGCTACTGTGGCCTCCTCGTTCAGAATGCTTGGATTTATAGTTCAGAACACCAGGTCGTTCGACAGGATTGAATGCCTGATAGCTCTCTTCAGTGCCCTCGTGAGGTCACGCCTCAAATATGGTATGCTTGTTCGGTTTCCAATATATTCGCATCATATTTCTTTTGCTAGAATCGGTCCAGAGGACATTCCTCAAATTATTGTGGCTTAGAAGTCGTGGTGTATATCCTTGTCGTGGCTTTCCTGCAGTCTGTTTTGTTAGAAACCTTTAATTTCCAGTCACTATCTCACAGGCACAGATAGTTTTGCTTGCTATTTCTCTTCAAGTTACTAAATGGGATGGTTGATTCGCCTTGGTTGTTGGCTAGTTTGTATTTTTGTGTTTATCAGGCAAACATTACATCGCCGAGATAGTTATCTGTGCCAATAGCAAGGACCAATTTATTAATGGGTTTACCGGCGATTTTTAGAACGTGTTTGTACTACTACAGTGATATAATATGTAATAACTGTGACGTTTTCAATATGTCACCTAATGTATTCAAGGGGACTATTAATTCAGGAAGAGCTAATGTTGAAGTTGTCTTTGATGATTTTATCAACTTTTTGTTTTTATTTTTATATACAATAGGTATAACCTTTCATTTTTGTTGTTGCTTTTGTTATATTCATAGTATCCAGGTATTTTTTTATTTTTAGTCAAGTTTTTGAATACTTTTCCTATTATTGGATTACTTTAATCTGTTGGGCAAATAGATAGAGCTTTTATTATTAAATTATTTCTGGAAATTTTTACGAGCTTACGAATGTTTTGAAAATTATCCCTCGCCTTCGTCTTAAAATACTCGTAAACGAGAACACAATTTCCTAATATAATTTGAAATCGAGTGGTACCTGGAAAGAAAATTTCACCACAAAAATGGATTAATCGTAGAAAATGTAATGGTTGAGTACTTGTAGCCCAGTTGTTTTATCTATCAATTTTATCACATAGAAACACCAATTTTTTTTTTTAAAGGAGGGAGCATCGGTCTTAACTATGTAGGTAAGACAAAGTCGCTCCACTCCGGTAACACGGGATTTCGAGCATCTTACTCATTCACCCAGCCTCAAGTATGCCATTTAAATTTAAACGTTCGGTCGCTTGTTTTATTTTTCACAAACATTCGAAAATGCGTCCGAAAAATAACACGAGCCGGTGAGTTCCGAACTCGCGACCTTAGGCTCGGTAGGCAGCGGACTGAACCGCTAGGCTACGCGAGTCTCTCGGAAACACCAAATATTACCTTTATTATTTAAAACATTGCCATTTATTCAATAGAGTTTGTTCATTAAATTATTCGGCATTTAAAATTAAAAAGGTACAAAAACAATTCATGGTACATTTAAAATTTGTAACTGAAAATCGACCTGCAATAATAATAACTAGGTCATGAAGGCGCGCATACGCGCGCCCTTATCTGAAGTGATCCCCGAGTTGAAGTGGTCTTCACAACTAACATAATATGCTCCCTAACGTTAATATTGTACAGGATACCGAGGACTGAGGAGCGAAATAGAGGTGCTGGGTGGGTAAGAAGCTAAAACCAGATATTGCAAACTAATATTAAGGTCACAACTAAGGCCTCTTTGATACCAAGGTCGAATTTCTATTTTTTTTCTTCACTTTCGGGGCAAGGAATATCTTCGAGATTAACAGTAGCACGATTTTTATTTTGAATTTTGCATTTATTTTGCATATCACTCCCTGTGGTCTGCTTGCGATATGAAAAAGCGGATATAATGTGGGTCCGTCTCTGCATACGCTTCGAAGCGCTTGGCATTGTCGTCAAGTGGTTACATCCGAGACTCGAGGTGTTTAATCGGCGCTTCTGCCAGGACTGGTCTTTCATTGCACTCTCAAGATTGATTTTTTATGCCGTTTTTTTTCATTCCCTTTCATTTGCAAAGCAAATGAATATCTTCCTAATGTTACTATAGGTATGTTCTCCACACCTATGTAGGTGCCATAGCGAAACTGTAGGAGACGCGGATGTATATAACGACCCTGGGTTAATTGAAAGTTCTGGTTTGTTTTTGTTGATAATAATATCAATATAACATTTCAGACCTACACAGCAATAAAACTTTCAGGTTTTTTTCAGTCTATCAAGTCCGGGACCGAAAGAGTATGCTGGCCATTTTTATGAAATTTCGGACTTTTTTGAGAAAAATTGCAACAAAAATTATTTTTTCATTTTATTAAGTCCGTAGCCGGAAGCGTGGCTGGTCATTATTCAAAAATTTCGTTTTTTAATAAATTTCAGCAAAAATGATTTTTCAGTTTTTTCAGTTCGTGGCCAAAAACGTGGCTGGTTATTGTGATGAAATTTCGGGATTTTTTGAGCAAAATTTCAGTAAAAATCATTTTTCAGCTTATCAAGTCCCTAGCCGAAAGGATGACTGGTCATTATTAGAAACTAATCTTTTTTTTCAAAATTTCAGATTTTTTTTTTTAATTTTTCAAGTTTGTGGCCGAAAGCGTGGCAGGCCATTATTATGAAATTTATTGGACTTTTTGAGCAAAATTTCAGCATTTTTTTTTCAGTTTATAAGTCCGTAGCCGACGTGCTTGGCTGGCTATTCTTAAAAACATTCGTTTTTTTGAGCAAAATTTCAGCAAAAATTATTTTTCAGTTTCTGAAGGCCGTGGCCGAAGCGTGTGGCTGGTTATTGTGATGAAATTACGGGATTTTTGATCAAAATTTCTGCAAAAATGGTTTTTCATTTTTAAAATTCGTAGCCGATACCGTGGCTGGCCGTTATTTAAAAAAAATGTTTTTTTTCACAAAATTTCAGCAAAAATATTTTTTCAGTTTATTAAATCGTGGCCGAAAGCGTAACTTGCGTTGCAATAATTACGATTTTTCAGTGTCTCTACGTTGTACGCATTTACCATTTCATTTAAGCTGTAAATAACGAAAAAAAAAGTTGAAAACTATTCGAAATACCTCGTCCTGGCCGAAAGTGTGGCTGGCCGAAGCGTGGCTAACTTGACTTGGGTCATGTTCGTATAGGTACATGTACAGAGGTTGTTCCGTCATCAATGACATTTCATTATTAATTTCCATTTCCTCACGGAATCTATCCTTGCACAACCCTTTTGCCCATCCCTTATATTTGGCTATTCTCGGCAAGAGAAGATGTGCGTAACGTGGGTGGTCAAACCAAACGTCAAGGTTTTCATCAGGAAATCCCGTGCCGTGTGCAATGCAAGGAGAGTTTAGTGACCAGCACCAGTTCTTCAGTTGCTGATAAACGTCGCGGCTCCGTCTTCTCTTACTTCATCTTAATATCATCGATTATCGCGTCCTATAGGCCGATCGCTTAATTAAGGGACATTCGCATCCCCGCACGGATATAGTGATTCACAGAAGGCAGAATAAACAGTGAGTACCTACGCATGAACTATTTAGCCAAATATTAATTGTTAATCCTGTCTGTTATTATTTCCCTGTGTATCCTGTATCTTGGTCCTTCGCCCAGATAAGAACATCATTTTCATCAAATTGGTTCCCCATTACGGGAACTTATTATTTATTCTTTCATCCGATCGATTCCCCATTAAGGGACCGTACAGAGGTGTTAGGTACATTTCAGTCATTTCACATGCATGATGACATATTTCGCTTCTGTGACTGCAGCTGATTGTCATAGTTTCCCGTTTCATCAATGGACATCGATTCCGATAAACTCTTGAATTTTAGTTTGAGTCTATAATTAATTGTTCTTCATATTTTCAAAAGCAAAATTATAGAATCATTGTGAATCTTGATGACGAATTGTTATAGATTTACCACAAATTGAAGAACTTTAGGAATTACTGACAGTTCATTGAAAGAGGGTATTCCACACGGAAGTACTTGAAATAGGATCTGATTCCAGCTCACTTCCCGCCAACGATGTCCGTCGGCGACACTTGAGATGCCGCGACGCCAAATTCAACAAACTTCAGATTATTAAATATTAACAATGTAAGCTTTCAAGCCTAATCGTTATTGTCTCATTCGGCTTATTAAATTTCCTAAACAAACTATTAGAATTTTCTACTTGGCGAATCATTTAAACCTACAAAATAGGTAGGTGTGTAAAATATTATTATTCGTATCTTATCACTGTTTCCTGTTTACTCAAGTCACCTACGTACACTCATCGTGGGATTCCCCCGAGTCTAACTAACGAATGTTAAAGAAACATTTATTTCAGAATATTTAAAATGATAGTCAAACTTCAACTTTGTCCATTAAGCAGATTTTGAACTCTAATACATCCAGGTTGTCTGCGATATTATTGTCTATACTCGTCTCCTATTATCTGCAATTCTTCATATTATGCCCAACTGAATCTTATTCATATTCTTTATCTGATTCTTAAACTGATCTGGGTCTTTCAACGACGAATCTTAATTATTATCTTTATTTGAATCTTAAACTGTTCTTCAATCACACAACATAATGCTACTTCTTGTTTATGTAAATACTAATTTTGAAAAATAGACACCACATCTAACATTGGCAGCGGTGCGCGACAGTCGCGACACTCCCATTTCGAGGCCTCAACCTTCACTTCTCTGGGATCTACACAGTTTACGCGCCATCTACCGAAAGATTTCTAGCGTGGGTGTCACCATTGTATTGTTTAGTCACTGTACAGATTTCGCTTTGTGTAATAGCAGAGATCTGTACCTACACTCCAACATTTACAGCGGTGAGCGACGCGCGCATTTCGAGGCTTCAACCTTGTACGTGACATCTCGATTTTATATAAGGATAATTATTATTATACCTGTACGATGTTATTGTTCGCTGAGTCAGTATTATGCTACACGATGTAGTTAGAGGTTAGCGTAGCTACATAATCGTGAATGTCAAAACTTAAAATAAAATTGCAAACGGCTTAACGTAATAAAGATCTTGACGTGGAATGTAAATAACTACAGACTATCATCTTGAAATATCAACTTGAAAGTTTCAAGAGCGTGTTCCGTTTCCCAACCATCTGTGACATTATACCGAACTTGATGACAGCTCCAGCATTACCAATGTTGTGACATCGGTCGTTTCGGTCAGCGCATGCCAACCGGCATCTTAGCTGTTGTGCGATTTAAATTTTTATACAGGGTGGTGACAATTAGCATATTTTTCATCACCCTGTATAAAAATTTCAAGTAGACTGTAGGGTAACACGCGAAAAATTAAGATAGGGTCATGTAAACCGGTTTCCCAAATCTGGAGCCGTTTCCGATGTAGGTACATGGTTTTGAAAATGAAAAATTGCGATTTTCACTTAATTATAGTGTTGTGAGTCAGGATTTATATCCAAATGCTATATATCCATTTTGGATATATATCCGCCATGAATTAAACGTTAATGGCGGATATATATCCATTTTTGAATTTCGCGCCTATCTGAAACAACATCTTTAAAAAATTAACTTTTTGAAATATGACTTTACTTGTCAACAGTGTCAGTTTAACCTATCATTTAATTTACCTCGGCTAAGTAGCTCGTGTAAATCAAAGAACAGAGACCACCACAAGACCAAATAAAGAAGAAAAATTATGATAAATAACCCTACTAACCGTATTATTAGTAGTATTTATTTATAAAATCAATCTATAATCTATTAATCATCATTTTTGCATTTATGAGACTGTCTAAATTAAAAAAAGCTTTGCCATTAAAACATTAAAACGCTAAAACTTTGCCTTGTACCCGCGTATAAGATGCCTAGAAATTCAAGTTATGTGTGGAAATACTTTAAAAGACATCAAAAGGTAAATCTAAATACATAAATGGAGAATGCAATTTTTGCAAAAAAACCTATACGTCAAATCCAAAAAGAATGGGAAAGCACATTGCTATTTGTACCAAAGCCTCAGATGTTGTAAAAAAATTCAAGGAACAGAATATTGAAATCCAAGGGAACAGTAGCAGTGTCAGTGCTAATAATGATCTATCCCTATCCTATATTATACTAAAATAGGTATAATTATTTAACAAAAACTAAAGGTAGAAAATAGGTCACCTAGTTGTCAAGTCTTCTTGTTGTAGAGGTTAGGGTAGACTTTGACCTTCAAATTCCTATTTTATGAAAATCTTTAATAACTTTCTTCTTCTTATACTGAAGTATAAGCTATTTGGTGTTAAATTAAAGAGGATGTGAAGACTTATTCAAAAAACATCATTTTGATTCAATTCTTTTTTAGCAAAAATTGTCGGATATATATCCTGCTAAGTATCCGGATATACAGGGTGTCCCATAACATGTGGGCAATCTCCCGGATTTGGGTATATTTCGTAAAAATAAATGAAAAAATAGCTATAAAATTAATTCCTCAGAGACACCCCTACAAAGATATTAGCTGTTGAAGTTGAGGGTTGAAAATCATTTTTTTGCAATAACTTTTTTATTTCTTGACCGATTTTGATAATTTTTGGTGTTATTTTGTATTATTTTGGACTGTTTAGAATAGTGTTTCATAATCTTTGGTAGCACATACATAGACCTCGGGATGGCATAACCCCCTCATTCACTTGAAAGAAAACAATTAAAATAATAATTTTACAATTTTTTAAGGTTAATTTTCCTTTTCTTTGATATTTTTTACATAAAAAATGTATCCTATTTTATTTCGATAGAGCGAACCGTTATCGAGATAAACGTCCTTCTAATAGGTGATGCGTCGCAGGAACTTTTCAAATTTCAAGTAAATTTTAACAAGATGGCTGACCTATGACAGTAAATTGAGCAGGAAACAAAACAATAACTTAATTAAATACACGTCAGTGTCAAAGATTTCATTTCATGCAGATTCTAACTGATTTTAAAATGAGTTACAAAAACGCTGAATACGCAGAAAATCAGTTAGAATTGAATCTGCATGAAATGAAATCTTTTGACACTGACGTGTATTTAATTAAGTTATTGTTTTGTTTCCTGCTCAATTTACTGTCATAGGTCAGCCATCTTGTTAAAATTTACTTGAAATTTGAAAAGTTCCTGCGACGCATCACCTATTAGAAGGACGTTTATCTCGATAACGGTTCGCTCTATCGAAATAAAATAGGATACATTTTTTATGTAAAAAATATCAAAGAAAAGGAAAATTAACCTTAAAAAATTGTAAAATTATTATTTTAATTGTTTTTTTTCAAGTGAATGAGGGGGTTATGCCATCCCGAGGTCTATGTATGTGCTACCAAAAATTATGAAACACTATTCTAAACAGTCCAAAATAATACAAAATAACACCAAAAATTATCAAAATCGGTCAAGAAATAAAAAAGTTATTGCAAAAAATTGATTTTCAACCCTCAACTTCAACAGCTAATATCTTTGTAGGGGTGTCTCTGAGGAATTAATTTTATAGCTATTTTTTCATTTATTTTTACGAAATATACCCAAATCCGGGAGATTGCCCACATGTTATGGGACACCCTGTATATCCTCAAAAATAGATAGCCGGCTATTTAACAACACTACTTAATTATAATTCACAAATTAGTCAATTTAAATGCCTACTGTTAAACCACTTGTATTAGCTTCTCTCACACAATTTAAGAATAAAATAGTATTTGCCAAATAATTACAAAAAATATAATTATTTAAAAAAATTATCAAAAGAAATAAAAAATATTTTATTGGAAAAAAGTTACTACAGCTTAAATGAATATCTGAACAATTCTTTGGATTTGTAATTTTAAATAATTATAACTTTAAACTAATTTTACGATTTATTTTTGTTTATTTTCCACAAAAAATACAATAATATGTATTTTGTAACGTACATTTCGTACGTACCGGCTAGATGCCGGTAAAACAGAGACAACGGCGGGCGCGCGCAGTGAGTGGGTGATAGTGGCGTTTAGTGCAATGCATCGGCCGGCTGGAGGCCTGGATTTTCGTACCTGGAGACGCTTTTTTTACCTGGAGACAATTTTTTACCTGGAGGCACATTTTTCCCCGGAGGCACATTTTTACCTGGAGGCAACTTTTTCTCTCACACAAGAAGGCTGATGTTACCTGATACACCTGAGAAGTTTAACACCATCTAAACTTCCACCCTCACACCGGAGACCGTACGAAGATAAGTGCCCTTGTGAACCATCAGTATCCGATCCATTCATTCGCCTAGCACCGCACGCTCTTGTTTTCTTATTATATTGTTAACCGTGCTCAAGAGTTTGTGATATTAACATCTGCGATTTTTTTTAAAGTTAATAACTGTGATATATTCTATATTTTAATAAAGAGTACCTGTTGTTCTACTGACCTACTTGTTATTGTTGACCCTCTTAGACTAGCGACTCAACCTACGACCCTTGTTTTTCTTGTCTCATGCTCTCAGCGACTATTTTTCCCCTCTAAGGGTTAAATAGTTCGTTTCAAGTGGCGCCCAACATTTAAGGGAGTTGCAGTCTTTGAGGTTCGCAGTGACCGGTGGGTTCGGTGGATATACAGGTGCTCTAGAAGCTAGCGAATGAAACTGGTCATTTAAGTTTAAATTTTCTTATTTACCTTTACGTTATTATTCATTACCTTTATCGAATTTAATATCGTTAGATTTTATACCAGGAAAGCAAGCCAAAAACGAAATTTTTCTCCAGGAGGTGTTTTAACTGTTTTGTTTCGTGTATTTTCGTTACTGATTATTTCGAAAATTTTTATATCCTTTATTTAGTGTTAGTATCGATTTATCTTTTATCGTATATTGCTCGTCCCCATTATTTTTACATAGTAAGTACCGCTGACGCACAATGGCTAAAAATAGGCTAGTTCCCGAATTCCTTACTGCCATCCAGACCGCCTACGAGATCGGGATACGAGGTGTCGACGTCCCTGCTACAGCCGAGGAACGGCGCAAAATTCTGCGAGGCCTTCTCGCACAGGAGGCTGGCGACCGTAGTTTCTCGCGCCCTGAAAAATTTCCATATACAGTCGAGGAGGATACAAAGGAAGTCCAGATAGGGCTCAAGGAGGTCGAGGATGCGGTCCAAGCATTCCAAGGAGATAATAGTGCTCCTGAATGTCGTAGAATTACCTGTAGATTGTCGCATTTATCTAACCGCATTTCCAATATAGTTCCGACTAACGCAGATCAGACCACAGCCAAGGAGTCCCTCAAAACCCGTTTAGTTAGTGTAGAGGCAGATTTCGCCATTAAACTCGATATTGACGTGCCTGGGCCTAATGCCGCTTCTAGCCCACTTCTTCCATCTTCGGGGTCCTCCTACTTTTCTTCCAGCTCGAAGGCAATCCCAGTTTATAAATGGGGTATCCAGAAATATTCGGGTAAGGAACCCCTGATAACTTTTCTAGAGAAGGTTGAATCTCTTCGCCTGTCTCGAGGCTGTTCAAGGTCTGACCTTTTCTTTTCTGCCGGTGATCTGTTTGAGGGTGATGTGTGGACATGGTGGCATACAAATTCATTAAAAAAACGCTTCTCATGTTGGGACGAACTAGTCCAGAAACTGAAAGAGACATTTTTGGGTGAGAGCTACGATCAAAATCTCCTAGACGAAATACGTTCACGTAGACAGGGTCCCCGAGAGGACGTATCCCTATACATTGCCGCCATGGAATCTCTATTCTATCGCCTCACCCAGCCTCCATCAGAGTCGGACATAGTCCATGCCATCCGACGAAATCTCCGACCTGAATTCATTACAGCACTCGCCCTTCAGACGGTCACTACGGTAGCCGAGCTGAACACCTTCTGTCGTAAAATTGAGGAGTCCTTGTCTGCATGTGGGAAATTAAACGTCGAATATCGGAACACCTGTCAGGTCTCGTCAACATATCTTAAGGGGAGTTTTTCTCATACCTCTACTTTCAGGTGCTGGAATTGTGGCCGCAGTGGTCATCGTTACCCGGACTGTCGGGAGCGGCGAAATAGATTCTGCTTTGGGTGCGGCAGGAAAGGAATCACGAAGTCTTCCTGTTCAAATTGTCCTACGAAGGTCGCATCACAGTCTTCACGTTCTTCGGAACCAAAAAACTTGCCAGGCACGGGCGCCAGGAGCCCAGATCTTGGACGCCCAGGAACTTCCGGTTCCCTAAAAGGGAAAGCGACGCCAGGACAACCCAGCAAGTCACAGGGATAAGTACCTCGCCTGTTTATGCAGATAATCAGTTTTTTAAATCTAGCCTTACCTCTAACGTACCTGTATCTCTCTCTTCGACTCCTTCTAACTCTTTGTCTTTATCTTCACCTGTAATACCGTCTCTTCCACCTGTCTCATCTACCTCCGTCTCTGATAATAGTGCAAAACCTGTCGTTTGTCCAGTGCTAGAATCTCGAACTAATGACAACCGTCCGTACCTCACAGTCTCAATTCAGGGTGAACCAGTCTCTGCTCTGTTGGACAGTGGTAGCAATGTTTCTATCTTAGGTTCCCATGGCCTGTATCTTTTAAAAAAATTAAATCTACCCGTTCAATATGACATTTCCTGCCATGTTACTACTGCTGATGGTCAGCTTCAGTCAGCCATGGGCTATGTTTATGCCAACGTTACCTTGGACTCTCAGTCTCAATCCCTGAAACTTTTACTCATACCTACTATCACTCAAAATTTAATTCTAGGCATGGACTTTATTCAATCTTTCAATTTGCACCTTAACTTTGACGATTTTTCGTATCAGTGTCCGGCCACGTCCTCTCTCTGTGTAATTAACACTATTCAGGGAGTTGATAAACTTTTACCTAGCCAACAGGTCGAACTCGACCAGGTCGTCAAAGTCTATGCTGAAATCAGTCCAAAAGATCGAATCGGTCTTACCCACCTTCACGAACATCACATTGAGACTGGGAACGCTAAACCGTTCAAGCAACGGCAGTACCATCTGTCCCCATACATGCAGGAAATTCTAAATCAACAAATTGACGAAATGCTCCGAATGGACATTATCGAGCCCTCAACTTCACCCTGGTCATCCCCTCTGTGGCTGGTAAAAAAGAAGGACAATTCGTATAGAGTGTGTTTCGATGGAAGGAAATTGAATTCAATATCTACCCCTGACTCTTACCCTATGCCGATTATCGACAGTATTATTTCAAAGGTCAGGAATGCTAAATTTCTTTCATCGCTCGATCTGAAGTCCGCCTTCCATCAGATTCCGCTCGATTTAGAATCCCGCCTCAAAACAGCTTTCGCCGTTCACGGCAAAGGACTTTTTCAATATAAACGCCTACCTTTTGGCCTTCACTCCTCGCCACAGAGTCTGGTTCGTCTTTTAGATCGTGTTATTGGCCCCGAACTCGAACCATATGTTTGGTACTATATGGACGATGTTGTCATTGCAACCCCTGATTTCTCTACTCACCTTTCTGTTTTACGTAATCTTCTCGATCGGTTTAAGAAGGCAAACCTTACTCTTAATCTAGATAAATGTCAATTCTGTCTCTCTTCTCTTAAATTTCTCGGCTACGTCGTTGACGAACAAGGTCTTCGGACTGATCCCGAAAAGGTCTCTTCTATTCTGAGCTATCCAAAACCCACAAATACGACCCAGATCCGTAGACTTATTGGCCTTATTGGTTATTATCGTCGCTTCCTGAAAAACATCTCTTCAGTAGCTAGTCCGATCACGGATCTCCTCAAGGGTCGAGCAAAGGGCCAGAATATTGTCTGGACTCCCGAAGCGGATCACGCTTTCGAGGAAATCAAGAGGCTTCTCAGCTCAGCGCCTATCTTAGCTAGTCCCGACTTTTCGAAACCTTTCTCCATCGACTGCGATGCATCTTTGACCGGGGTTGGTGCGGTGATCTGTCAAGAGGAAAACGGGGTCTCTCACCCTATAGCATATTTCAGTAAAACGTTAAATAAATGCCAACGTAACTATACGGTTACGGAGTTGGAGCTCTATGCTATTGTGTGTGCTCTAGAAAAATTTCGTTGCTATATTGAGGGTTCCCGTGGACTGAAGATAATCACCGACCATTCTTCGCTTCAGTGGGTGCAAAATTTGAAACAACCAAGCCCCCGTATCTGTCGTTGGTTGCTTAAACTGAACCAGTATGATTTTCAGATTATTCATCGCAAAGGTTGCGAAAACGTCGTAGCCGACGCTCTGTCTCGTATCTCTAACGTTCCTACTTCTTCTCCTGTGTCTCAAGTGTCTGTTCTTAATCTTTCTTCTCTTCAAACAGATGCCTGGTACCGTAGCATGATATCGAAAGTTCAACAAGAGCCTGAAAAATTTCCCTCGTTCCGTGTTGAAAATCAGGTTCTTTATAAGCATGTTACCTCACGATATAGCACTTTCGCCTCATTCGAGTGGAAAATTGTCGTCCCTACCCCCCATCGGAAGGAAATTCTCCATATGTTTCATAACGACCCCTCTGCCGGATATTTTGGTGTAGCAAAGACCCTCGCTCGAATATCGGAGCTATATTATTGGCCTCAAATGAGGAAATCGGTGTATCACTATATTCAGGCGTGCGAAATTTGCGCGACCTGTAAAGCCGATAACTTACCTCCTGCTGGACTCATGGGAAAGTATCGGGATATCAAGTTTCCCTTTCAACTTATCTCGGCAGATTTATTAGGTCCCTACCCCAGGTCCAGTTCTAATAACCAGTATCTTCTTGTGGTCACCGATTATTTCACTAAATTTGTCTTAGTACACCCTATGCCTCGGGCCACGGCCAAAGCAATTTGCAAATTCATGGAAAACCAAGTTTTTCTTCTATTTGGTCCCCCTCAGATTTTGGTTGTCGATAATGGTAAACAGTTTGTGTCCAAAGAATTCCAATCCCTCGCATCCACTTATGGAGTGCAGAAAATTTGGTATACGGCCAAGTATCATCCTCAGGCCAACCCTACCGAACGGGTAAATCGAGTCATAACAACTGCCATTCGATCCTATATCCAGGATAATCATAAACACTGGGACAAACATATCTTCCAGATCGCCCAGGCGATTCGTCTCTCCGTTCATGAGGCAACTAAATACACACCGGCCTTTCTGATGTTTAATCGCAACGTCCCTGTCAACGGAGGTTTCTATGGCCTTATAGACCCCGATGCCGATAATTTCGAGGAGATTCTAAATAAATTCACGGACCCCAAAATCTCTAATAACTTGCCTGAAATCATTCCTATCGTCAGCAAACATTTGAGGAAGGCATATGATGCCAATGCTCGACGCTACAACCTCAGACGTCGAGAGTTACGCTTTCACTTAGGAGACCATGTTTGGGCTAGGAATTTTGTGTTATCGGATGCCTCGAAAGATTTTTCAGCCAAGCTAGCTCCCAAATTTGTTTCGGCCACCGTGGTCAAAGTTATCTCCCCCCTTGTCTATGAGCTCAAGGACTCTAAAGGGCGTAACTTAGGTCGTTATCACGTACAAGACCTCAAGGCACAAGTCCCGCCATTGGACCCTTCTGATGAATTGTAGTCTACCGGCCGACCTACCGCTCTCGTTTTCGTATTTATCGCCCCCCTTCTTTCTTGTGTCAGGCCAGCTCCGCTGCTACTGTAATAAGGATAAGACAGTACAGCCTGCGTCGTCTCCTGAGGACCTTCCATCTGTCCAAACTTCCGTGTCAGGCCAGTCCCACTGCTACTGTAAGAAGGATAAGACAGTACAGCCTGCGACTCTTCCTGAGGACATCCCATTAACTCATAATTTTCGCTTATCTTTACTTCATTACTTATAAATTTTTCTTAGTCATATCTTTTCTCTTGGTCATTTGTCTACAGTTCTTATTATAGTCCGTCATTTTCTCTATTCAATTCGCCGATTTGTTTCGGGGAGACTGTGTCGATTCATTTGGGTAAATCATGTTTCGTCGTTCTATCAGTCTCTTCAGTTCTATCTCGGGACGGATTCGTATGTCCTCAAGGCTAACATCTACCTTTCAACCCTTAATTTACTATAACTTGTATTTTTCAACCTTTAATTTTATTGTAACTTGTATGTTTCAACTTTTCACTTTTCTTTAAATTTTAATTCCATACCTGTATCGTCGTTTTTTGCATAGGCTTATCTAAAACACCGTATGGTGACCCGACGTATACAGCGTATCTATTTATTGTCTGTTTAAATTACTATCTCCAATTTTACCTGTGTGTGTGGCTTGAGCGGTATCAAAATTTTTGTGTGGCTGTTTTCTATCTCTGAGCGAAGTGCGTATCGACAACTAACTTTTTCTATTTTGTTTCAGAACCTGCGTGCCTTGTATCTGTTACTATCTCTTCCTCTTCCTAAAACTGATTATCTTGCTCAACAATTGCGAGACCATGTCATCAAGACACTGTCTGGATCACATCAGAAGATCCCTTGCGAGCTCGTAAAATTAACTTTATTGCCTTTGATATTCGTTTTTATGAACTTGTAAATTCTCTCTTGTATACCGAAAAAATTTTCTCATATCGTTAATTATTATTATATCGTTTGTCTATTGTTATTACATAACATTTTTATCTTGCACCTGAGTCGACTGACGTATCGTTATTATCTCTAATAATTATTATATTAATTATAGTAATTATATTACCGTTTATTTATCTTTAATTAGCGTAGCAACGCTAAAAGTATCGTATCGCCACGGATTGTCCGTGTATTAGAAATTTGCTTGAGGTTTCTCCCTTCTATGCATTTCGTATGAAAAATTTGAGCGTAGATTGGAGCTACCTTGAGATGGTTATTGTTGAATTTGATTGAAGATTGCTCTCTATGTATTTTAATTTTATTTGATGTAGACTTAGCTTTCTTTGATGTCAGTCATGTTTAGTTCGTCGGTTCAGGTCATAGATTGTTTTAAAGTATCTAATATCTTAATTTTTAATAATAGTATATTAATTTTTTTAAAATAAATAAGCTCGCAAGGTTGATATTTTACAGGAGTTATAGGTGCAAGCCCCTCATGACTTGCTGGCGCCCATGTCTCGTTTAACTGATAACAACACCCCCCTAACATCTCTTATACACCCTGTTGCCGGAGCTCCTGTCGTGTCGGTCTCGTAGTTGCGGTCAGCCTATCGGATGCCAACGCCACCCAATTCTCGCTAGCCAATTATCTCACCGCCAGGACATCGTCTCGTAGTACTATCGTTGTCACAGCCAATTTCTCATCCCTATTTTTAATTGTCGATTAGAAACATCTCTCTTATTAAGATTCTTATTAAGATCTTAAATCTCTTTAAATTCCTACGCGAAGTAGAAGTAGTCTACAATTAGTTTTCTTTTTACATTTTTGTCCCCCAGTCGTTAAGATTCTTAGTCTCTTTAACTTGCTACTCGGAAGTTGAAATCTCCGGTAGTAAGGGTATTTTCGGGTAGAAACTTTGCTTTTTTTGTTGTTTTTTGTACGTATAGAACTCTTCTGGGTAGCTTTACCCTAACCAGTCGAGCGGAGGGATTCACTTGGGACCCGGAGGCGCCGCTGCTTCTTCGCAGTGGGTACGCGTCACCAAGGATCCTAGACGGGTAGCGTTAACCTGCTTTCCCCGGGAATGCCAACGCTTTCTTTGCGTCTTAACTTCTAGTAAACCTCTTATTATTTTGATTGTTCCTTTCCTTGTGACGACGATAGAACTGTTTCTTCTCGATGCTGTCCTTCCGTGTCAGTTAATAATCGAATTCTTCTTGGTTGTGGTTTTATTTATATAGGTTCCCTATTGAACCGGATTGTACTTCGACCCTAGTCAGCGGTACGCCTGTGTCGCAGGTGCTTTTGTAAATTTTGTATATATTTTCGGTACTCTTATTTTATCTTTGTATATATTGTTCATACTATTATCTGCTTGGTGCCTTTGTGCACATACTACACGGTACTACTTCCTGTATATATTTCCATATTTCCGCAGAATTTCTCTTTTATGATCATGTCCCAAGCCATTTATAGTTCACGCCACCCACGATGTCATCTATTTCATTCTAGTCCAGGTATCACCCATCGCTCACGAGCTGCGACGCCTAAACTTGTCTCTTGTGTCACGTTATTGCTAGTTTTCAATTAAGGAAAAAATTTCTCCCTCACGTTCAAAATTTTTCTACCGGGAAGAGGAGATGTAACGTACATTTCGTACGTACCGGCTAGATGCCGGTAAAACAGAGACAACGGCGGGCGCGCGCAGTGAGTGGGTGATAGTGGCGTTTAGTGCAATGCATCGGCCGGCTGGAGGCCTCGATTTTCGTAACATCGACTGTCAAGTTGCAATGAGGTGCGTTTAATCTTCATACCGGACTTGCACTTTCTTTTCACCTCTGAATTCGCTAGAGGAAGGTCGTTTCCGCAATCACATTAGCGAAATGGCGTGGTGAACCTTCACTTTAATTATTATAAACATCGAACACGTTTTTGGCTTGCTTTTTTTACCTGGAGACAATTTTTTACCTGGAGGCACATTTTTCCCCGGAGGCACATTTTTACCTGGAGGCAACTTTTTCTCTCACACAAGAAGGCTGATGTTACCTGATACACCTGAGAAGTTTAACACCATCTAAACTTCCACCCTCACACCGGGGACCGTACGAAGATAAGTGCCCTTGTGAACCATCAGTATCCGATCCATTCATTCGCCTAGCACCGCACGCTCTTGTTTTCTTATTATATTGTTAACCGTGCTCAAGAGTTTGTGATATTAACATCTGCGATTTTTTTTAAGTTAATAACTGTGATATATTCTATATTTTAATAAAGAGTACCTGTTGTTCTACTGACCTACTTGTTATTGTTGACCCTCTTAGACTAGCGACTCAACCTACGACCCTTGTTTTTCTTGTCTCATGCTCTCAGCGACTATTTTTCCCCTCTAAGGGTTAAATAGTTCGTTTCAATTTACAATAAGGAAATAAATATTATTATTATTATTATTATACAGTGTAGCAATTTTAATTTTGTATTTTATATGTATAATAGTAGTCGAATTTTGGTCCTATTTTTATTTTTCTGGTTTTTGGTTTCTTCTATTATTGTTATTACTTTTTATTTTGAGTTGATTATCACAACGAAACTGATGCCTCGAAGTCCGTAGTGGTGACATCGCCTGCACTAATAAGGTACGAATTAATCAGGCCAGTTAGTCGGCGTTCGAATGCAAATCTCGATTCGCAACAGTGATGAGAAGCGAGCCATAAGGGAAGATACTTAGGTATTTTATTCGTCTTCATTTTGCAGGTTTTCTGAAAAAATAAATACCATTGTCGTCCTGTCTATTTGAAAAACAAGACCCTCTTTTATCATAGAGGTAAGTTTTCATTCCATTCCTAGTCTGTATAGTACCCAATCTTGTGTAGGATAAGGTTGTTCATAATAACATGTTGTTTCAGAGTCTTTAACTTTTTTCTTTCGTTTTCCCTCCATTTGACGTCTTACGTTTTCGTGTATGTTTACATACAGTTTTGTTTTATGGATCAACTGGAAAATTGAGGAGAAATTTGGTGGTACTTGCTTCATGAGGAATTATGCTGCTTCGTCAGTGAGTCGTACGTATTTTTTGAGTGAAAATCAACTTTTTAATTTTACGTGGAAGTCCTTTACGTCCTGCCATTAATATGTGGAGATTGGGGATGCAGATTTGGTTTCCAAATAAGACGATTCTAAATTATTTATTCGATCGTGAGCCTCTCTAGTAATTTGTTCTAAGTTGTTTTCGATTGAATTTTTCTTTTTTGTAAAACTTCTAACAAAACTTGCATTTCTGAAAGGGTCAGCCAGGATCTTTTGGTTTTCAACGGCTATCAATATATTCTCCAGGTATTTGACTTGTATTTCCAAATTTTTGAGTTCCGTTTCGGCATTCTTGGTGTTACAAGTAACCTCCTTGAGAAGGCTTTTAACCTGAAGATTGTTTTCTCTTAGAGTAGCGATGGTGCTATCTCTCTCTAGCAGTTTTTCTTCTAGCAGGCAAATCTGTTTATGCAACTCCACGATCGCAAGTCTGTTCTCCGATAGACTTCTCTTGCTGGGTGTTCGGCTTAGACGTGAATTCTCCCTCGTGGAGCTGGAATTCATAATGGCCGATTCGTCTTCTTCAGTAGTCGAAGCGCCCGGAGCCATGAAGGTTAGTTTGCTCGTTTTTCCGGCAGATGAAGGCCACGATCCCACTATCCAGGCCGATTCTAGCTTTAGAAACGGACCTATCGGGCTCGCAGACTAAGCTTCAGACTGGGATTGATTTTCACTGCGACATTTCAAAGTCGATGAAGTATTCAAGATTTTAACAATTTCATTTTTATTTCTCTGAGAAGAATCACCTATGGCAAGAGTTTTTGAATGGGCATCGACATCCTTTTGGGAGTACAGGACTTCATTTAATTTGTTCAATTCCACATCTCTCAGTTGAAGTTCAAACTTTTGATTCTCAACTTGATGCCTTAGAGCTTGAATTATATCACAATTTTGCAACCTTTCATTGCTTTTTGATGCTTTACTGACATACAAGTGGCTTCGATACGACAAAGTTATGTCATCGGGAATAATACTATACGGGATGCTTTGGTCTTTGATCGATTGTTCCGGTTCCGGTTTGTCTAATTCGGACGAATTTAAAATTTGCGTCAGGTTAGTGAGCTGTGTCAGACTTTTATCCGGATTTTCAATCATGCTCATGGGGAACGTCCTAGAAAGATGTAAGCTCTGGCCAATGATTAGTATTAGTTTTCTATTATCCTTCGATTCTGAAAATCCTAAAACAGATCTTTGCTTGAGTAAGGAATCCAAAAATATTGCCAATTCTTCCAGTCATGAGCTTAAGATCGAGCAAATCTCGTTAGCTTCGATTCTCAGTTTTTGAGATCGCTCGTATTCCACTTGTAAGTTAGTAAATTCATCCCAGAGTTTTTCGAAGAAATTTTTTTTCTCATCATCTAACCGTAGGTTGACTTTCTTCAATTCAGACTCAAGATGTCTCTTCTCTTCCGTTAGAGTTTTTATTTGTTCTTGCAATATTTTCATATCACTGACACCGACTGAAGAATTATCAAAGTTTGGAGCTGGAACATCAGGGGGATTTGAAATGTCAATATCAATTCCAAGTTCGGATATTCAATCTTTAATAACTCGCAGCTGTATATCTTTGGAGGACAGCGTGCTCTTCAACTCAAAAATTTCTTTGCTTTAATATCAAGAGTTGTATTGTGGCGACTCTCTAATTTCTCGATATGTCGATTCTTCTCCCACAATTCCTTGTTTACTATATTTTGAAGGTCGCCGGTTCTCTTCTTCAACTCACTTCTTAGTTTGTTAATTTGGCAAATCAGTTTTGACTAATCATTGACCAGAGCTTAGATCTTTCCAGGACGTTCACCGTGGGCATGATTGAAAATCCGGATAAAAATCTGACACAGCTCACTAACCTGACGCAAATTTTAAATTCGTCCGAATTAGACAAACCGGAACCGGAACAGTCGATCAAAGACGAATGCATCTCGTATAGTATTATTCCCGATGATATCACTTTGTCGTATGGAAGCCACTTGTATGTCAGTAAAGCATCAAAAAGCGAAACGTTGCAAGATTGTGATATAATTCAAGCTCTAAGGCATCAAGTTGAGAATCAAAAGTTTGAGCTTCAACTGAGAGATGTGGAATTGAACAAATTAAATGAAGTCCTGTACCCCCAAAAGGATGTCGATGCCCATTCAAAAACTCTTGCCATAGGTGATTCTTCTCCGAGAAATAAAAATTAAATTGTTAAAATCTTGAATACTTCATCGACTTTGAAATGTCGCAGTGAAAATCAATCCGAGTCTGAAGCTTGGTCTGAGTCCGATAGGTCCGTTTCTAAAGCTAGAATCGGCTTAAATAGTGGATCGCGGCCTTCATCTGCCGGAAAAAGGAGCAAACTAACCTGCATGGCTTTGGGCGCTTCGACTACTGAAGAAGACGAATCGGCCATTATGAATTCCAGCTCCACGAGGGAGAATTTACGTCTAAGCCGAACACCCAGCAAGAGAAGTCTATCGGAGAACAGACTTGCGATCGTAGAGTTTCATTTATAATAAACAGATTTGCCTTCTAGAAGAAAAACTGCTAGAGAGAGATAACACCATCGCTACTCTAAGAGAAAACAATCTTCAGGTTAATAACCTTCTCAAGGAGGCCACTTGTAACACCAAGAAAGCCGAAACGGAACTCAAAAATTTGGAAATACAAGTCAAAGACCTGGAGAATAGATTGATTGCCGTTGAAAACTAAACGATCTTGGCTGATAATTAAGTTTCAGAAATGCAAGTTTTGTTAGAAGATTTACAAAAGAAGAAAGATGCAATCGAAAACAACGTGGAACAAATTACAAGTAAGTTTAAAAAGTCATATGTATCGATTAAGAATACACATCCTCTTGATAGTTCGATTTATTTTGTTTCATATACGTCGTTCTCATAGAAACCCTGCAGTTTGTTCTAAACACTCCATCCCGCATGTCAACATTGGTTTTGAATGAGAATTAAATGCACAACACAGAGGACGTAGATGTAGTTGTCAGTGGCTGTCAAACTGACTTAAACCGTTCAATTCATTGTTTGAATGATTTCTTTAATAATTTACGCCCATTCACTCCTTGAAATTTAACTGTTTGACATTTTCTGATGAAATGAAAATTCTTAATTCGGACGGTTAATGTGACGTCACATATGACTTTTTAAACTTAATCGTACCATAGAGAGGCTCACGATCGAATAAATAATTCAGAGACTGAAAAGAATATACTGGAAGTGGAAGTTAGAGAGGCGGAGATGTTCGCTCAAAACTCTAATAAGCAACTGATTGCTCTTCAATACGAATGGTTTGTAAAGTTGAAGTTTGTAATGGGCAGTTTATGAGTTATAAACAAATGAAAATCGCGATTTTCCATTTTCAAAGCAGCTTATATTGAAAACGGCTCGAGATATGGGAAAACGGCTTACATGTCCCTATCTTAAATTTTCATCCGGTGTCCTATTGGATAGATGAAATTTTTATACACAGTGGTAAAAAACTTCATTATTTTTATCACCCGGTATAAAAATTTCAGCTACATAATAGGATACCAAATGAAAAATTAAGATAGGGACATGTAAGCCGTTTTCGTCTATCTTGAGCTATTTTTGAGATAAGCTGCTCTGAAAATGGAAAATCGCGAATTTCATTTGTTTATACCTAACTCATAAATTGCTCATTACAAACTTGTAATGAAGTCGTGTTACCCCGACTCCATCTATTTTATTTTATTTCTATATTTCCATTATTTTCAATAGATAAAGATCGTTCCGACGGCGTACGTAGATAGGTAGGACCACCTCGTTTAAGTTATTATTAATCCAGTTAAGTGTTTGCGAATAGTGCAGAAATAGGGTTTGGTAGGTAGATACCTTAAATCGGCGAGGTACTAATAATTTTCATAATTTCATTAATTTTTTATAAACAGGCTAATTTTTAAGGTAACTAAATCGAGGCAGTTGGCTTCAAATTCAAGCAAGTTATCGACCACTATCGCATTATAAAAACGCCGAAATGCACCCGGCCGCAGATAACAGTTTAAATTAACCTTTTTTACGGAGAAAATGTTCTCGAAAATTTCTATCTCACCAGGAACCGATAGTGGTCGCTATATAAACCGGGGCCGTGATTTGAAAATAAAATTCCGAATTCTGATCTCCGATCGTTAAGAAGTGCGTCGAATAATAGTCAACCGCCTCAGTTCAAATACCTACCGGGAAGTCCGAGTGTTTAGTTTAGTTTCTTTTCATTTAATTTGTATTTTTACCGGGAAGTAGTAGTTAGAGTAATAGTTTAAGAATAATAGTTAGTAGTGCGACCGAATAGACACGAGTGAGCCTAGACCAGCTGCCGAGTAGTCAAAGGTAGGTGCTGTTGCAATTTATATTTCTGCTGCGGTCGATATTTTTTCTCCTCTCACTCCTATCGCTCCGGTCCTCATCGGAACTGCCTCCTCCTTCCGTTGTTGGTAACAAAGGCTCCGCTCCTAGTTCACGGTCCATCGCCTGGCATAGCAAGGGTGGATCAGTGCGCCGGGGGTGGTGTCTGGTACCAGCGGAACAACGGGTTCCTCCGATAACCTCTACTATCTCCGTTGTGGGTAACAAAGGCCTCGCTCTTAGTTCACGGTCCATCGCCTGGCATAGCAAGGGTGGATCAGTGCGCCGGGAGTGGTGTCTGGTACCCGCGGAACAACGGGCTCCTTCAATACCCCTTCATCTCTCCGTTGTGGGCAACAAAGGCTTCGCTCCTAGTTCACGGTCCATCGCCTGGCATAGCAAGGGTGGATCAGTGTGCTGGGGGTGGCGTCTAGTGCTCGCGGAGCAGCGTATCCCGCCAAAATCGTGCCGGTTCCCCTCCGAATGCGTAGTTGAGATCATTGTGGCCGCACTCCTCACATAACCGCCGAGAACAGCCCGCCTAGTGCAGCGTGCCTTGCACGCTACGTTTTCTTTTTCAAAATTTTAATTCCCGATTTAGAATATTTCGATAAAGTTCAGAAAAG